>VCAZ01000161.1:282500-843717 GCA_005784505.1 Bagarius yarrelli | reverse complement strand
TCAACCAACTGGTAAAGTTCAGTGTCTACCAGTTGCGAATCCTAATAAAAATGAAGTCCTTTCTTTTTTTTTTTTTTTTTTTTTTTTTTAAACAACTTTGAAAGTTTAATCCATGCTTTTATTACTATAAGGCTTGTTTATTGTAACTTTCTGCTAGAGTCTTGATGGTAGCGCATGAACATATTACCTGTGTTTTGAAGTCTTAGCATTGTTTACCTGTGCACTACAGGATACATTTTGAAGTAGACTTTGAATAGTTTAGCACCCATATAACATTCTGATCTTTTGTTAGAAACACCAACCAGTAAGAGCTCTTAGGTCTGCCAGTTAGATCAAATTAAAAATTAGAACCAGACCCGAGTCTAGAGGTGACCGAGGGCTTACCGATGCCACTCCGACACTCTAAAATAGTCTACCTACACCAATTAGAACTGCCACCACAATGTCCATTTTTAAATCCAGGTAGTTTTTCTATTATCTAGCTTATTGTTCATAATATGTAATTGTCCTGCTTTATTATTTATCTCATCTTTGTCTTGATTCTGTTAATTGTTTCTTATTTTGTACAGGTCAACGGTAGTTGTGCTTTATAAATAAATTAAAATTGAAGTCTCTTGTGGCTGAAATAGCTAATCCCAATAGGCATGGTCCAAAGTTTAATGTCTCAAATAGTGGACATTCTTAAAACATACAAATGTTTAAACAGAAAAGAATTGAATAGATGTTTAAAAAAAACTTCTAGTTCCAATATTTGGTGTGTGTGTGTCGGGTGTCTGTAGCATGTAAGTACATACTGTACATTATTTACAAACTAAATGTATAAACTAAAACTTCAACCACACCTATGAATTTTGTTCTTTTTGTTATATTAATGTTAAAGGTGTAATAATTGTTGGTCATTCCTAATTTTAGAAAAGTAATTTAATATTTTAATATTACTGTTTAATATTACTTTTAAAGTTTAGACTAAAGTTTATGGCTTGAGTCATTTTAAACACTTAAATCACACTGGGTCACTTTTACACTCTATACTTATTTTCTTTGTATTGTATTTAATTTTGTGGACATTTCTATGAAGCTTTTTAATGCATGTTGTACTCTGTATGAATATGTATGTAACAAATAATATTTAACTTTGAAGTAATGTTAAGGAATTTGTTAAAAGAACCTTAATGTAAAATATTACCAAGTTGCTTTTTTGCAAAATACAAATGACAAATTAATTGCGGTTGTAGGAAACAATATTACCTTTATATGTGATTTTGTTCTTATTTCACATATAGCCGTTCAGTGTCTTGCCTAGCTTTATGTGTATTTAGGGAAGGTTCGGGTATTTGTCACGTAGCTGAGGAAAGCTGTTGAAGTCTCTGCAGCACTGCACCGCTCTCTCAGCCCTGCAGGACCGACACTGTGCAGAAGGATCGAGAATGCTGTGAAGAAGTCAGACATACACAAAGCTCTGTTCTCACACAGTTCAAACAGTAAAATTGTGCCTGGATAGAGAGGCCTGTTTCACTGGGAATTACACACCAGTTTCAGTCCAGAGCAGGAAGGCCCATTGGCCATGGGAGGCTCCAGGGTGAAGGTAAGCAGTTAATTTAATATATTCATATAATATGAGAATTTATATTTATTATTGATCATCTGAGTGATACAGTTTAAATCAAAAACTTTGTAAATTTTTGATGATGTTAAGATCCCTATCTAATGATGGGTTTTTTAAGGTCTGCTGATATTGCTTCATGCTTCTTCTCAAAAAAAAAAAAAAGAGTGTTGATAATGGGTTTTTTATTTGTATCTGGTTAGGAAGGTGGGTTTTTTTTAAAGGCAACATTTTGTCAATGGTTAGTCACAGAGTTTCCACAAATTGCTCATGAACAGTTTATTTATGTATTTATTTTCTATTAAAGTGGGAGTTTTATTAAAGTTCCTTTGCAGTACTAACATGAGTGAACACCAAAGGTTAGATCGAAGAGATAGTTTGGGCTTCTCACTATCTACACTACACTACACCTCTCTACCCTAGAGAGCCTTTGGGTTAATAAAAGTTATCCATAAGCTCCACCCATATATATATATATATATATATATATATATATATATATATATATATATATATAGATATATATATATATATATATATATGTATATGTATGTGTGTGTGTGTATATGTATATACTAATAAACTTTAATTTTTTGTGTATTAAATGTAAGTTAGGTAGTTGTTAATTATTATTAGAGATCTAAAAATATAATTGTCAAGTATAAGAAACTATGTGTTGTATAAATACTTATGAACAGTGAATGTGATAGCAATATAAATGCTAATAAGCAACTAGTTAATAGAGAGAATTGGTCCCTAACCTAGTGATACCAGGTTTTTCTGTCATTTCTCTAAATAACTTACTTACACTACATCCGAATTGTAATAAATTCTATTGACCAGGATAATAATACATAATATAATAAATACAATACAAAAATATAAGACATAAGTGCAAAGTGTTGAGTGGATACACAGAACAATAAATACTCCATACAATGCATACAAATGAGAATAAACATTTATTGATTGATTTATTCATTTATGTATTTAACCAGATTTATTTTACTAATTGTTTTTTTAACCAATTTTATGTGTTGATTAAAGTTTGAGATGTTTGAACACACCAAGCAGAAACTTCATGCCTGAGTGTTATGTATGTGTAATGTGTAGGAGAAAAATCCACACACTGTCTGGTTTGGAATGTAGGATCTGGCTGAGAAACTAAAAAAGAGATTTACAGCTTTGGTACATTTCTAATTTTAAATAAAAATTCCTTTGAAGTTATTTAGTCTGTATAATGCAATAAAACATTTCTGAAGCAAAATACTAATTATGCTCTTATAATTTTTAATTTATTTCTTTGCATTGGTGTTAGGTGGGAGCTTTGTCTCTAGGCTTCGTGCTATTGCTGTGTGTACTTCACTCCAATGCCCAGGAAGACTTCTCTGGTGTTACCCATTCAGGTCAGGTTAAAATAATCTTATGTCTAACAAATGTGTTAAGGAAAATCTGAAGCTTTCTTGTCGCAGTGGCAGAATTTTGTCCATGAGAATAATCAGACTTCCTACAACAATTATGATAAACTATAACAAACATTGTGGTAAAAACAGTCTGTCTAAAGCTTGATAAAGATGTTGATTAGCTTTCTAGTTAAGTGATTTCCCTCACTAAGATACAATAACAATATGGACATTGAAATAAAATCTGTAGATGTTTATAATTGGCTGTCGCCATTTTAGTATAATATGACGTGCCACAAAATTACATTGCAGGCTATCCAGTGTTATTGGGTTTATTTTGTACCTCATTTGTGGTTGAGATACCAAAGCAAAACACACTTCAGGAAAATTATGTAGTTTTTAGAAGTGTGAATAAATATGTGACAGGCATTTTCTAGGCTTCCACACAAATGTTTTTAAAGACTACAGCTATTTTTTTTTCATTTGCACAGTTGTCATAAAGCATTTGTTTATTAATTAGGTGAAGACCATGCATATGAAGGCTCTATGGTAAATGGGTATGAAGAGGAATCTGGAGACACACACCCTGGTATGATCACTTGCTCTAAAATCTGCATTAAAAAGCTAATAAAATTAAAAATATTGGCATTTTTAACATTTAAAAAAATCTTTCAAGGTGGAGTGATTATTGTAAACTTTAAGCTGGTAGTATAATACTATAATACATGACCACAAATAATCTTCACCTTTATTTAGCCTTAGTTGATGGGACTAATACCATTTTCTATTAGGCTTATCGTGAAACAAACAGAGAATTTAAAATTAGCTAGACCACCCACCCACTCTGGGTCATTACTCATATCATTCTTTCTGATGTGCACACCTGACATGTACGCCATGTTTGCAATAACAATTTCTCCCAACACAATTTCTGAGTCTAGCAGTGCTTTGCAAAATTCTATTCAGCACATTTTAATTGGACTGTCATCCCAAATTTACACATAGCTATGATGATAAACATACTGTATCTGCATATGACCCCTATAATTCTTTTCTTAGGGGTCACCATGATCACAGAGGAGACCTACCCGTATGTCAGCACCACTGAGTCCTATGACTATGCCAAAGAGGTGACCACTCTGACCACCGAGGTCCCATATGAAGAGACCTCAGTTCTAGGGGAGGAGGGACCGACAGAGTGTGACTGTGAACCAGGCGAGCCTGGGTTTGCTGGTTTTCCTGGTCCAAAGGTGAAAAAAAAGTTATTTGACAGGATTTTTGTCAAAGGACTATGCAGTTTTTTTGACAACTACTGCAATATTTTATTGTAATCAGGGGTCTGTTGGGCCACAAGGAAAACAGGGATTTCCTGGTTCTCAAGGCAGGGAGGTAAGCTCTATAAAGTTTGATCATACACTAATCACCATGCTCCAGTGTATGTAAAATGTGTCAGTACAGTACAATATTATCTTTGTCATGCTGCCAGGGTTATAAAGGAACCAAAGGGGTAAGAGGACGAGGAGGGGATCCGGGTCCTGATGTAAGTTTATTTTATCTCCTAACTATTCATATCTGGATCAATTTGACCCTTCTCTGTCTCGCTTATATGAGATCTACCCTCCCTACAGGGTGACCCTGGACCTGATGGAGAGGATGGTGAATCTGGATTTTCTGGTGCAATGGTAGGTAAAGGATGCATTTATCAGATATTGCACACCTCTATCTTTAAAGGAATGATTCTTGCTTATATTCTAATTCATGCTCTCTAGGGTTTACCTGGGCTTCCTGGAGACCCGGGTGAGAGTGGAGAGTTTGGATTAAAGGTAGATGCTTCTTCAGTTTTTAAGTAGTTGACTGAATTATTTCAATAGTAAATAGTTTGTATATAAAGTAGATTGATATTGTGTTTCTGTGCATGTGTCATAACAGTGTAATTATGCAGTGTAATACTGATGGTATCCTTTTTAGGGTGATTTTGGGATGGAAGGTCCTCGTGGAGGTGTTGGGCTTCCAGGACAGACGGTAAGTAAACGTCCTGTTTTTTGCATGGTTAAAGAATGTTTAGAAATTCCTTCTAGAGAATGTGTTTGAAAAAAATTTGTTTATTTCATTAGTAATCTTGCTCATTCTTTGTTAGCACAAGCCTGTTGTTTGCTTATATTGTTGCTTTTCTTGTAACCTTTATTTCTTTACACTCAAAATAAACCATTAGCACTATTACTATGTGGTCTACTGGTAACACGAGCATGATGATTATTTTTAAAAGAAAAGACTACAACCTACGCAAAAAAACATAATTAAAATCTAAACTATTGATTTGACACGTGACTCTGTTTTTTTTTTTTTTTTTTTTATTTCAGGGTCCAGCCGGTCCAATTGGCCGAACAGGAACTGTGGGAAGTAAAGGTATTAAGGTAAATCGGTGTTAAATTAAATAAAACGTTTTTTAATGTATAAAGCTATAAAGACTATGCTTGTCTGATCCAAAGGATTACATTTTCATAAAACCACATTGTGAACCTGACTATTTTTAGGGATCAACTGGAAAACAGGGGAAGCAGGGACCTCAGGGACGACAGGGGCCAAAGGTAAAATCACATAGACACTGTTTTTTTACACAGTGACATTAACATTTAGATAGTCAGAATGTATGATTTAAGAAAAACAACATCGCTCTTTTCTGCACACAGGGTCAAACTGGAGCACCTGGTTTTCCTGGGAATGTTGGGGAACAGGGTTACACAGTGAGATTTACAATTTTTCTTTTAATTACTGCACTAATACTTATTTCTAATTTGTGATTCGTATTATTTACTAATTTTTCTTTCTTATTTTGCAGGGTTATCCTGGAATACCAGGAAACATCGGTGTGCCAGGGCCAAAGGTATATCATAAGTCCTATAATAAAAAGCTTCTGTTATAATGGCCTGATCCTCACATCAACATATGTTTTGTGAACATCCTATTCCAGATTTACTGTTAATCTTACTTCTATAATAACTCCTGTAATATGTTCTTGGTAATTTCCATGAATACTTCAGCTTGGACCCTAAATCATTATTTCTTCTGTGAAAAATGTTTATTATTATTATTATAATGTCAGGCATCCTACATAAAAGTCAATAATCTGAGTAAATCTTTTCATTATTAGACCTTAATTAAATTATATTTATCAAATTTGCTTCTTGATCAGGGCGATGAAGGAATCACTGGCCTGCCAGGAAGTGATGGAGAGCCTGGAGAAGATGTAAGTTTTAGTTTGCGTTTAGTAAGTTTAACACTTAATATATTGTATATAGCTGTTTTAATTTATTTTTTTACAGGGTCCACTAGGGGTTCCAGGAATTGAAGGGCCACCAGGGTCAATCGGAATAAAGGTAGAATATAAAGTCAAAACTGAACTCTGATATGATTAGTTAAATATGACATTAAACAGAAATGATGATTTACTCTTCTTTTCTAAGGGTTATAAAGGAGAAGTTGGACAGAAGGGACCTCCCGGGAGAGTTGGGGCTGAGGTAAGTGAATCATGCTGTATTCAAAAAAGAATAATCAAATGTTAAAGGGGAAATTTAGCTATTTGCTAGAACTTCTGTTGTTTATTATTATTGAGAAATGCTTCTTTTTATTTGCCTAAAAGTTGATGATAATAATGTGACAGTAATTGGGTCTAATGACAGTAATTGTAGTCTAATAGGAATTAATAGAAGATTAAAAAATAGAAGGTTATTTTAGTCAAAGCTGAAAAAAGCCACAAAAAAGTGTCACATGTGTATTTTATGTGTGAGGAGTCAGACAGCCTGCATTCTCGGTACTCTCCCTTGTACAATGAAAGAGGAAGTGTTGACTGAAAGTGAAACCACTAGTACTCTCTGTACTTATTTGCCTTTGGATCTTTGCCCTTTTGGAATGACATTTGCTTCATGGGGAAATAATAGTGAGAATTGGGTGCATTTTAAAAGGGCTGCAAAGACTTCATAATTTTTTATGTAAATATACAAATATACAAATTATACAAATATATTGCAAACAACAAACAGAATGAAATATGTGTGTGTGTGTGTGTGTGTGTGTGTGTGTGTGTGTTATTTTAATATGCTCCAGGGCCCACAAGGGGAAAGAGGTGATCCAGGAATTCCAGGAAAATTAGGTCCAAAAGGCCTAATAGGTCCACCTGTAAGAATTATACAACAAACTAGCAAATTACCCAGTAAACTTAGGATAACTTTGTTTTAACATTACATTTAAAAGGGTAACACAATTTACCTATTTAAAAACACTATCAGAATCAATTATAATACGTTTTACCGTTGGAATCTCTGCTTTCTAGGGTGCCAATGGAGAAACTGGTGAAGATGGAATTAAGGTAACTAATGATTTGATTTCAAACCATGAACCACAAGAATTGTTAAATTACATGTTCAGTATTTACAGTCATGGATTATAATCGTACTGGCCACCCATTTAATAACCAATTCCTTTAATTAATAATGATTGTGATGATTTAAATTATATTAAAAGAATATAATATTAAACAGCATTATTTCCGAGACCTTAATCTTTACTTTCGTAATGTTTTTTTATAGGGTGAAGTTGGAATAAAAGGCATGAAAGGTGTTAAAGGCGAAAAGGTGAACAAGATGAAATTTAAATTTTTATCTGTGTAAATGTGCGTCATTCTCTTTTGGTTTCCATTACATACTTTTTTTACTTCCTTTCTCAATATTTCCACATAGGGAAGTGTTGGGTCCCGTGGTGACAAAGGACAGGTTTGTTATATATTTTGGTTTATTCACATTTTAAAATTAGCCCTTTTATGAAAAAGAAAAGTTAAAGGTTTATTCTATTAACTTGTTCTGAACAATAGTTAGCTTCCATAAAGCTTTTTTAACTTACACACCTATTGTATTTTAAATATTTTATTTTTGTTATCCTTTTTTTGACAGCAAGGAGAAAAAGGCTATGTCGGATCTGTTGGACCTGTGGGTCGGGTGGGACCTCCGGGTGTCCCTGGCTTAAGAGGTGACACTGGTCCTGTTGGGGACCTGGGTGTAAAAGGGGACAGTGGACCAAAAGGAAACCCAGGTGAACCTGTATGTGCCACCAGAAATACCTCAACTGGTTTCATCTGTGATCTGCTTTATATTTATAAACGTCCAATTCCAAGCTTGATTAAATAAAATTTCTATTTTAGATTAAATTTACCTAAATTCATCTAACATTTGTAATCTATCTAACATGTTTAAAACTAAATATACAATTAATCTGACATTAAACCATCTACTATCTCACATGCTGTGTGTATTGAATGACAGACCACAACAGTAATACAATTTTGCGCTCAATTTCGTTGTAATTTCGACTATTGTACTGTGTACATTGCAGGGTCCCAGTCTAACAGATGAGCAAGTTTTAGAGCTGTGTCGAGGTGTGGTCACTGCCCAAATCTCCCAGTATGCCTCAGCTATTCGAGCTAAGTGTTCACAAGGCTGTCCTATCAATAACCGCACTCTAATAGGACCGCCAGGACCTCAAGGGCCTCCTGGTAATCCTGGCAAAGCTGTAAGTCCCTAAATACACTTATGCCAATAGTTATGACTACTATGACCATTCTGTGTTCTTTAGAAAGTAAATGTGTAAAATAGATTTTGTGGTTGTGACTTACTGTCATATTAACAAATTGTTATTTTCTCTGCTTGGGTTGTGTGTGTGTGTGTGTGTTTTGGGTATGATTTGTTCAGGGAAAGCCTGGCAAGGTTGGCTCTAAAGGAGATAGAGGTCTGAGAGGTGTAACAGGTATGGAAGGACAGAAGGGAGCACAGGGTGACAGAGGTACGGCATTCAATAATAAAAGATAATCAATGCAATGACCAACTGAGAATAAACAAATTGCTAAACTGCTAAAAAAAAAAATCATTATTTTTACCCTTAAAGGAACTAAAGGTCAGAAAGGGCAGCAAGGTGACCTTGGTCAAGGACTTCCAGGGCAAGATGGCCTACAAGGCCTCAGGGGTAAAATGCATTTTAACACTTTTACCATTCTGAGAACCATTTTAATATTGTGATAGGCCATTCTTTATCATTCTAGACAGGACACCATACTGAGGTTTTGAATTAAAAACAGTTGCACACTTTAAGCTGATCTGAAATTATTTATTCCTCACATATAGGGCTTCCAGGTCATCCAGGAGTGGCTAGGAATGGAGTAGAGGGACCTCAAGGGCCTCGTGGGTTCCCAGGTACAGTGGGTCAGCCAGGTATGGCTGGCAGTCCAGGTGTACCAGGAGTGTGTGAAGCACGAGACTGTAGCATTCATGCATCTGTCGTGCGCAAGGAGCAAGGACTAGTAAAGGGCCCCCAAAATGTTGGGATGTAAACACAAACTGCTCCTCAAGAGTAACATCATCATCATCATCAAGAAGTGGTCAAGTGCACATTTTGAAAAATCCTAACAGGAGGGAAAAAGCTGAGCCAATCCTCCCTGAGAACTTGATCATTATTAATTTGATAATCTGACTGTGTTTTCTTTAAAGGAATGACGGACAGGTGACAATAAATGCATTTAAGTGTATAAACTAGAATTGGAGGACAAATCTGATAATGAGTTCAGTATAGCAGATGCTGTGAGTCCAGTGCAAGCAAATAAAGAAGACGTGTAAATAATATTGTAATACATCTTATGTATATGTACTGTTTTCTTAAATTTCTTTGTTCAAGATAAACATTTTACTTTTTCCAAATTTAGTTGTGTATTATTTAGTAACCATGTTAATGTGAGAAACGCGAAGACTAAAAGAATCACAAATAAAAGATTAAAGTAGGTTCATAAGTAAAATTCACTTTTACATGTTTTTATTTGTGCATACAGAAATGTAGGTAAACATTCTGACAAATACACTATTTTGCAGTAATTTCTTATCTTTTATAAGATTTTTTTTTAACACTGCATTCGCAAAAACTTAAATAGAACGATATTAACTGTATAGCACATTACTGATAATAGGGGCCAAGGGGGGGGGGATAAATAAGATAGAAAAATTATTACAATTTAAACAATTAATTAAATATATATATATATATATATATAATTAATATATACTTCTTCATGTCATTCCAAACTGAATGAATGTTTATAAATATAAATATATATAAATAAATATAAATTGATATTTTCATACACACACACCCACCACAGCTACCAGTTGTATTAGCTAAACGTTAACATTTCTCAGAAACGAACCAAATATTTTGCTACTACTGCTCATTTCATGGTACAAAAAAGAAAAGAAAAGAAAAGAAAACACATCATATGAAATTTCAATAAGATTTAGAATTCAAATAAATGAAATTAGAACTTATATACAGTATATTATAAAAGTATCTAGAAAATAAATAATTATTAATTAAATATTGTTTTGTTCAGTGTTTTTAATTTTAGAACCCTGAGATGTAGTACTGAATGCAGAAAGTGACAAATATTACCAGCAGGAGCACAGCAGAGGCATAGACACCTGAGAAGACACGAGATCAGATATGTTAGCTGTCTTTGTATACAGTCATATTTTCTTAAAACAAATTCAATTATTCTACTTACATTGCTTATTTAATAGTAATTAAAATATTTACATTTACATTAGTTTGTTGTACAAATTTCTCACTTTATGTTTTAATGTACATTACCATAGTGATGACGGCCTTCTTGATTTATATGAAATGCTGAGGATTTTTTCTGGATACCTAAATTTCAAAAAACAACACATAATATAGAGTTAAATTATATCAACACATTATATAGAGTTAAATATAAATTTGGTCATGCCAGAAAAAAATATGTACCCTGATAATGTACTCGAAATTCAGTCACATGTACCTGCTGAAAAATGTAAGTAAATATGCATTACATTAATGGTAACAAAAAATAGCTTTGATCATCAGTATGAAGTTGGAATGTACCTGAGGACATATACCATGCAGCGTGACATTGTCACAACCACTGATAATAATTTCATCTGCAGTCACATTAATGCATGGATTGTGGCATTCAGCACTGTCTCCCATTAAGCTTGCTATGGTCTAAGAAAAAAAGCATTACGCATTAGGTATGGAACTTGGTCGACAACTGGTTAAATATTATTTGTTTCTATTTAGGTAAGGATTTTTTTTTTTAAAAAGCATGATAAATAAAATTGTAAAACGTACGGTGGAGTGAACAGTCCAGCTCAGCTCACAATTTATGCCTCTGCTTGCATTCTTCAATTTTAGAACTTGTGGACCCTCATGACAGGAAAATTGTTCAGTGGTTTCGGGAATAACTGCAAAAACCACTGCAGAGACAATAAATAAAAAGCATTCAATATTTTACCTTGTAATTTGATCACAGTATTTTTCCTGCAATGGTGCTTGAAAGTATGTAAACCCTTTAGAATTTTTTCTATATTTTCACATAAACAACTGCCAACATCATCACACAAGTCCATAAACAAGTAACTTTTACGTACTTGCATTGACAGGTGAAAATGTGATGTGTCTGCTTACATGGCAGACACTAATGCACGTATCTGATTTATATCTGATTTATTTCCACATAGGAATGAGGCCTAAAACCGATTTGAAAATATCTGAATCCATGTGCTTTTTTCATGCTTACACTATCGTCTGTCCTATCCGATCTGTGCCACATTAGAGAAAAAAGAAGTCGCCTTTATCAATTGATTTTAGACTGCTTTCACAATCCCAAATAGAGCAAAATAAGTGTGGGTGCCATTTTAGGTTGGCAAAAATATTTGCATTTTGCCATGGAACAGAAGATCAGATTCATATTTATTTTGAGGAGACAGATGTATGTGGCCAAATGTTTCGACAGAAATCAGATAGCCATCCAATCAGAAAAAACGCCAGGTGACCAAGTGTAAATAGCAAATAAACTAATACTTTAATTGAAGCTATTTTCTATAAAAAGCACATGGAGTCCAATTAGTGAATTGCGTCGAGTGTGTGATTTAGAGCTATGCTAATTTATAAACAGAGCTCAAACATTTTCAGACTGCTATTCATAAGAAGCATGCCTTGTAAATCATGCCTTGTAAAAAGAAGTTATCTGATCACATATGATGAATAGTAGTTGATTCCCATAAGGCCTGAAAGGATTACACAAAACAATCTTAAAAATGTAAGCTTTTATTAATCAATAATTGGGCAAATTGTCACCATGCAGGATCCTTGATGAAATAAAGAGGAATGCATAAAGAACAGCTAACGGCTTGAAAATAACATTGGAACTGGCTAACATCTCCGTTCATGAGTCTGCTTTAAGCAAGTCTTTAATACATTTCATAGAATGTACAGGATGTTCATAGCAATACATCTTGGATTAAGCCACTGAAAAAAAAATCATTGCTGTGCCCCTAAGAGCACCTAAGCAAAAGGGAGAGCTATTGTAAAAATGTTTCAGGGAACATAATGATTTGGGTTTGCTTTTCTTCCACAAATTCTGGATGCCTTTAAATTAATTTTTAAGTTTACTCAAATACTCTACGGAAAAATGTCTGGATTGCTGTACACCATCTACATCTTAGTAGCAGTGGTGATGCTGCAGAATCTTTTCTATACTTTTTTTCTGTAGCCCTGTGATATTTAATTTGTGTTTATAGACACCAGAAATTAGTATTTAAGCACATTTGGTCTATTGTTGGTCTATTGAGGTTTATGGTTTCATTTTATGACAAATTACTGCAAAAAATAGTTTATTTGAAGGAAATTATCTTGCCATACTGTGTATTAATTTACTCAACATGCTTCTTGATTTTTATGTTTTCCTTATAACAAGAGCTTAGACTCTATGGTTTATATTATTCTTAGAGCCTTTTTTATTTCCTTCATTTCCTCACAAATTAACAAGGTAAAAAATAAAAGTGTCTTTGGATTTGAAAATGTTTTGGGTGTTAATTCAGTTTTAGTACTGAGTTCAAAGATTTTATATGTGGCCCTAGACCATCATCCACTACATTACAGCACTGAAATGAAAAGCTTCATATTACTACTTTTACTTTAAACCACGTGGTCATATTATTGTAAATATCAGCTTTGAATGCTTTATGTGTGACAGGATGTCAGAGGGAAATTCCTGAAAATCCAGTGTGTTTTTATGGGGGGTTTCCCAAAGATTTTTCCAGAATCGGAAATTCCATCATGCGGAAGTAAACGGTGTTATTTAGTTACGTTTAGTTTTTAATGTCCTTTTTTAACTCGAATTTTTATAAAAAGAAATGCCAAGAATAAATCTAAAGCGCAAAAGACAGTAACTGGTGACGATAAATTATTTTATTTCATAGCTTTACACCTGAAGCAATGCTTTTAAAGAAATGAAGGTTAGCTTACATTTAAATCTCTGAATAAAATAAAAAACACACGTGTGGAAAGTTACAAAAAAAAATCAAAGTTCCTTAAAAATGCGTTGTTGATCCATGACGCAACACGGAATTTGTGGTAATCAGTTCTGAACGTAAATAGCTGCGATTCGGAAAGATTCAATAAGCACAGACCATCTATAATCGATTCGCAATCTCTTATCGATATATTCGTTTTTATAGATGTAAACAAGGCTTAATACTCACCATAAATATTAGCAAAAAATAATACGAGTGGACTCCGCATTATTAAACAGTAACAAAATGAATCGAGACCTAGGGCGGCATTCAGTTCCTTGTAATCACGTGACTCAGGGAATCCCCGCTTTTGGTTTCGATTGTGTGTATAAAAGCGGTGCACATGTTTCTGTATGAGACTGGCGTAGCGATGAGGAATAACAATGCCTGGAGCTTTATGCTGCTTCTCACTTATGGTAAGATATTCCATAGGCCTGATATTCAATTATCTTCTTTAGATGTTGTTCGTGTGCTTCTAGCCACAGCTGTGATTTCTGATTTATTCCTAAATGTACACGCAGGTGTGAATGTCAGAAGCGATGACAGCGGTATGGCTCGTGTGACCCGCTCGATCTGTGGTGAAGATGCACTTTTACGCTGCTGGGCCATGTCTAAACCTGGAGTCCAGTACCGCTCAGTTATATGGTATAAGGTGAGGAAAACCTGGACACTTTCGTCATTTATATTTGTCCTTAAAGACATACTAGCCCTAGTCTGTTTTTAATCCTGTTTAAAGTGGGTCTGCTTTAAGAAAATAAATATGGCTAGTATTAGCTTGTATTTATCTTGAAACTAAAGTCTGTAAAGGTCTGTAGACTTTGCAGATATAAGACACATTTTTAGTTTAAATTCAACTTAGGAGGGATCAAATTTTTTGCTGTTTATTTGTCTTAAAACATGTAGTTTTAACTGTCAACACAATCAGTTCTCTAATCAGATGTGAGAGAGTAAAATAATATGTATGTAACTTCCTATTTTCTGACTGTATGTTATTTTTGACCGTAATTTTGGAGCTTGTTTCGAATTTGATTAGCTAACATTAACTTAAAATTTAGACTGAATAATTGAATAAGCTGAAACAACACCACAAGCTAAGAGTTTGCCTACAAAAACATTATTATATGGAAATGTTTCAAAATAGGTTACATACTGTATATTTGTTCTGGATTAATGTAATTGTTTAACTTTGTGTTTTTACAATAAGATGGTTTTACATAATAAAATAGGCGGAGTGTAATTGAACTTGTTTTATCATCAGTGGCCATACATACAAGTTTTAACCACAATTAGCTGTAATTTGTTTATTTTTTCTTGTTAAAATAAAACTTACCTAAGGGCTAACATACTGAGTCATGTTCTGGATACTCATTTGGACAAAAATGACAATGTTTTATTAGTTATCTGTGTTTTTTATTATGGTTTTAAGAATTCACATTAGTCTAATAGGCTAAATCGAGTTAAATTATTTTACTCATTGCATTTTGTATCTCAGGTCAGTGAGGCTTCCTCCCGCCAGTTAACTGGTCTAGTGATGAAGAGGTTCACCCAACATAACACCACTGTTCAAAAATATAAAGGGGTTGAGCGGGATTTAAAGCTGGTTGAAGATTCGCAGAGTCTCATTTTGCCTAATGTGAGACTGGAAGATGCTGGGACATACTGCTGCTTCCTGTCTGCTCCCCTTGGTCATCAGAATCAAGAGGGAGAAGTTGATCTCCAAGTCTACGGTGAGTAACTTTCAGTGTGGTTTCATATCAATCCCCTTAAGAAGAGCATTTGGTTAAGCATATGGCAGCTCTAAAGTGTATTAGGAGTGACTGTAACCAAAACTTTGTTTTGTGTACCATAGAGGGTCTCGGTGACAAAGATGAAGAATCCCAGAAACCAGACACACTATATCTAATAGTAGCCATCACTTTACTTATAGTTTCACTGCTGATGGTGTATGTAAGTCATGTAAGTAAACGTTTCTTCTTGTCTTTGTTCTTTTATGTAAACCAGGCAAATTTATTCTTTTTAAAGACCAGTACAATATACAAACAATGTTATTAACATTCAACATTAGTAGATTTTCAGACTGTTAATGTTATTTATTTTTTTTCTTTAGACATGTCTAAAAAGTGCAATAAGAAGCTATAAAAAAAGGTTCACACAAGAAACGTCCAAAAAAATTCATCAAATAAAGGACTCAATTATTAGAATAGACTCAAGAGGTATTGTACATGCAGCTTTACCCCAGGACTATGTGTGAGACTACAGTCTTCGTGTGCTGCAGCGAGGAAGAAGAGGAAATGAATGAACGAATGAATAGACAAGTGGTAAAAATGGTGCTATATGAACACTATCCAATAGAAGGATAGAGTTTAGAACTGAACTCAAAATCAAGACCAATAGACTTCTTTCCAGATGGCTGTTGAGAGGAAGAGAAGGAAGAGGAGGAGAAAACAAAGGCACTATTATTGGGTAAAAAACTACTTTTAATAGTACCCTGCCCAAATTATTCTCACCGAAGGATGTACTATTTGTGAAAATTTGGCAGGATGCTTGGAGGAGAGGAGATAAGCGATAAGCTAACTGTTAAATTATTTAGTTGACTAAGTAGGTTTTCACACTGTGTGTATTTACTACTGTGTTTTTGTTTTTTTTAAAAAATACATTCATGCAGGGGCCGGCCCAGGCTCTAGTGGTGCCCTAGGCGAGATTGTAGATTTGCCCCCCCCCCCTATTCAAACACCCTCCCCATCATACACACACATACACACCCTACCACAAAAAATCCAGAAAATGCAGGTTTTTAATACCTTTACTGTAACATAACATAAATGCTAAACAAATACATGAATTATTAAGCTTTAAGCATGGGTAGTAAATAAATTGTGATAAGTAACAAACAAATTTGACTAACAGTCACTAGAAGACTCACACAACAGTTAAACAAAGTGCAAATTAACAATAAAATGCAGTCTCAAAACAGAACACGCCTAGATTTCTTGGCAGCAAAGTCATAAATTAAATTTGTTAACTGCTTAAAATATTTTTGCTTAATATATATGGGTGTAGAAGCGAACGATGGTCACAAGAGGGCGCACTTCCGAGGAAAAAAATTATGTATTTAATGTTTGTTGTATGTATATTCTATATGCTACGGATAGAAATAACGTAGGAAAAAAAAACACTGTTTAAAATGTTTTGTGTGTCTATATATGTGTTCTCATTTTTTTAATTATGTCATCTAAACACCTTTTTTGACCCATTTTGAGGTAGTGGGTTTTTTGCACTAATAGCTAAATTATTTGAAGACGATAACAGTTGTGTTTTATAATAAAAAAGATAGTGAAATACAAGCCTGTTTGTTTAATTAAAAGCTACAGCACATGACAAGCTGTCCATTTTACACATAATTGCATAACTGATCTAAATAAACATCACTTTAACATAATTACATTAATCATCAGCACAATGTTTAAAAAATGTTGGACATTTATAGCTTTAAAATACAATTTACACTGCATGTCTTAATGCTTAATTCAGATTTGGTGAGTAAATCAGATTTTTTTAAATGACCTGCTTACATTTTCTGATCCGTATTGGATATCTGCATTTACACTATACACTGCAAAACAACCCAATGTGGACGTACTGACCGGAATCTGACCTGGAAACATTTGTTACAGTGAACAAAATATACTAGTAAAGCCGCCTTGTGACAGTGCCTTTCAACGTCCCTGGTGGTCTAGTGGTTAGGATTCGGCGCTCTCACCGCCGCGGCCCGGGTTCGATTCCCGGTCAGGGAACATGTACTTTTTGTTGTTTATAAAAAAAAAGTGTTTTTTAAGAAATTCCAAACTAGTTTATACCAAGGGCCCGTTTCATAAAAGCTGCCGTCCCGTCGTTTGCTTATTCCTTCATTTGATGCGTGAAATTAGCGAGTCAAGTGTGATAAAGAGGTGAGGGCGTAAACAGCCATTTTTAAAAAAATAAAGATTCAGATGAATGAAAAATAACTATCACGCGGGGAAAAACCCAATTTGCTACCACGTCAACATGGCAAAGTCATAATAAACAAAGGTCGACTAAAGACCCACAAATGTACTTACATACAAGTACAACTACTTATAAAAATACTTTTACTCAAGTAAAAGTTCATGTATTAATGTTACATAGAAAGTATCGAATTATACGACTTTTAGGAATCGTACTGCCCTTCTGGGCCACCGTCAACTCGAGCATTCATGTTGTCGTGGCCGAGTGGTTAAGGCGATGGACTAGAAATCCATTGGGGTCTCCCCGCGCAGGTTCGAATCCTGCCGACAACGTCAACATTTTGCGAAAATCTGATTTTAGATACATCAATAACGGCGCACAATTACATTTAAAAGTTTTAATTGTGATAGACAACCACGTTCAGTATTAAATGCAAAGAATAGTTTATAATTCCCAACTTTTTCTTTATAATTCTCAAACTTTCTCAATTTTAGGTAATTTTTTAAAAAACATGTTTGATATTAAAAAGAGATTGCGTTAAACTATCTGTATGATAGAAAAAGCAACATGTGTTTAGGTGATTGTAGAGTCCAGTAGCGGTCACGTTACAAAAGAATAAAAGAATAAAGCGAATAAAATCTGCTCAAATAAATGAAATAAAGTATACCCCACTCTCGGTCACGTTCGCTTACCCCTGTTTAGGCTTCGGCGCCTTATTGACAGTTAATTAAAAAAAACAAAAAACTTTTGACTCATAGATCTATTTGGTCTATAAAGCACAATAAACATAAATCAAACAAGGCCTTACGTACACGTGACGTAACACCAAAATATTGTTAATCCTGACGTCATCCTGCAGCTGAAGTTTAGGGGTTGACCACATTCATTACACATTGTGTTCATGTAACGCGTATAAATCATAGTTTTTAATAAATTATCAGGAATAATAAAGGTGTAAAAATACAGCAGGTTAAACCTATCCTGATCATGAACGTTACACAGATACGCGGGGCATTATGGGAGTCTTTTCCAGCGCTCCAATGTGTGTTCAGATTCATCAACAATAACTGTTCGGTTCACCAAGTGAGTCATTTCACTGTTCTCATTGTGTGCATTATCCGCTGTCCATGGTCAGTTTTTTTTATACGTTAAATAAAACTGCGCATTAATATCCAATGATGTCCGAACATTGCAATGCTATTTATATCAACCGGAAAAAATGGCTGACTGATTCATTAAAATGAATCTATTCAAAGGAACGATTCATTCACGAGTCGGATAACACTAAAAGGATTGAAACGTAACCTAAACATGGCGGACAGTTTGGATGATTTGTTAGATGAGGTTGAAGCAAGGTTTTGCCAGGAGATTTTACTGCCGGATCGCTCTTCCTGCACCTTTAAAGCCAAGCAGGACATCCAGAGACACCACAGCTCCGTGCACAGGTAAATTACAGACATAATCGCAGTTTATCTTCAGTTATTATTAACGATTAACCACAAAACCGAGACAAGCAGCCTAGTACAGCTAAGTGGCCTAAATTAACTATCTAGTTAGCTTTATTTACTGTTAATTAACACTGTGTAATGACTGTGGAAAATGTCTCTCCAGGAAACGTTTTGTTTAATTTGCCTTTGCACTTATAAATGATCATTTTATCAAGAAACCCTAGTTAGGAAGTTCACCTTTACAGCATACATCATATTTACAAATAGAGAAACTGATGCCCCATCTATTATTATTATTATTATTATTATTATTATTATTATTTGTGCTAGGCCATTTTTGTTATTTTGTTTTGTAATTTCTGTTTTGTTATTTTCTTATTACTGATATTGTAGTTTTGTATAATGTATATTTATCAGGCAGGAAGAAAGTTAGTTTTTCCCCTTTTCTTTACAGAGATCAGTAAAGTATGTGCAGATGAATTGTGAACTATGTAGGGCCACAGATGCGATCAGGAAGCTGTTAGGTGAAGGGCTGAATCTCAATCACAGGGACATTGGAATGTCTTTGGATGGCAGACAAATTACACAGATTGCCTAGATTTAATTCTTGTATGTATATAACTTAATAATTTTTTTTAAATGGCCAACAGATACAGGTTTTAGATTTTTAACAGCATGCTAGAAGGTCTAACAAATTGTAAATGTAAGAAGGAGAGAAACTCTAATCGCGGTGTTTATCTCCTGTCAGCATTTCAAACCCACATGACTCTGACGGAGTGGACAGTAACATTGAGGCAGTTCTTCAGGAAATACTAGATGATGATTATCCAGCCTCCACGTCACAGGTGAGTATGTGAGCGTTTTTCAGCAGCATCCAAAATAATAGTTTTTTATGTGCGTACTGTCTAACTGATCTCCTTGTCCTCACAGAGGCCTGTTTTATCAAAGGCTTGTGCTAGGGACTCGTGTTCTCAGACCGCTTCAAAGAAGTAAGTGATCCAGTCATTGTCCACTAAATATATACATTATACATATATTAAAAAAAAAAAATAAAATATATACAATATATTTTTACATTTATGTACATTTACATTTATAACAGTTAAGTCACTCTTATCAAGAGCAACTTACATAAATCTCTATTATACAACTGAGCAATTGGGGTTGAAGGCTTTGCTCAGGTGCCCAGCAGTGGTAACTTGGTGGTACTGGATCGAACTCACAATCTTTCGGGTGACAGTCCAACACTTTGATCACTAAGCTTCCACGTCCTCCTTTTCCGTGGTTCCGTGGGGTTATTGTTATTGTTATAGTTATGGGTGTAGCTGTGATGTAGAATTTAATAAATTAAAATTCGTGCAAAAGCACGAGTCAAAATTCAGGCCCACTAAAGGTTTAAAGGTTTGTGTGATTAGATGTATCGCATTGTTTTAAAGATAAATTGTGCTTTTTGTCTCTGTAAACAGGTGTTGTCCTGTGTATGTGGGTGGAAGCTCTATGGGAAGTGGTGTAGGAACAAGTGTTACACAAAGGTGAGTGTTACACTAACATTGTGTGTAACAATAATAAAAAAGAGACCATGAGCTTTAATTACTTATGACCTCTCAGTTGCTTTATTTCCATCATCTTGTGATTGGGATTTGCTGGTGCGTTTTAAAGTATTGCATCAGAAATGATGATAAAGTGATGGAAATGGCAAATAAAAAAAAAAGTTTTTATGCTTGCTTGTGGTGGATTTGTGCGAAAAAGGGTTAATGCGAATAAACGTAGCTGAAAAATGCATTTGCTGAAAAAATCCTGACAAATTTTAATCCACGCGATGCATCTTCGTTCCCACTGTTGGTGTTTTTCTGGTCCCTTTATAACCTGGCTGCTAGCAGCAACAGGTGCGTCTGAACAGATATGGAAAGCTGCACTACTAAGACTGTGATTGTTACTAATTAAAGTTCCAACTCTATTATGCTTGCTTTGTTGTTTTCTATTATGCTTGCTTTGTTGTTTTTTCCGAATAAATTCTGATATAGCAAACATTGAACCCATGTGACTTATTAGCTGTTTGCTGCTCTGTTATCCTTGCCTTGTTTTGTTTACTGTTGGTTGCTAGGTTACCAATACCATAGTCAGCTTCTAAACAACTTGATAGTATGCACACAATTCTTATTATTTATTTTTTTTTCCAAACTTTAAAAAGATTCTCTTCATATTATCATATGTAAACCCGGCTAATAATTGTTTCCAGTATGATAGGGTTTATTAGTAGTTAACAAAATATGCCACCATTGAGGATGTAGCCATTGTATCCAGCAGTTAATTGAACTTTGCAAATGTGCATATTACAATCTGTATATCACAATAATTTGCGACGAATGGGCAATTTAATACTGTTTTAGGACTGCGGATAGTAAAATATTTGTTACATGGACGTTGGTTGGGATATGCATGTGTGTGCTTTGTTAGCTTCAAAGCTTTAATAAAGCTGTGATAAAGCTTTATTAATGAACTGATAAGATAGGCCAGCCCGAGGCAGCTGCTATTGACAAATTAGTGCCAAAATGAAGAAGCACCTTAAAGATATGGCATTATTTTGGTTTTAAAATATATGATCACAAGCAGACTGAAGGTCTATGTGTAAATCTTGAATTGCAACAGAACAATTAAAAAAAAAAAATTTGGTCACCTCAAAACAAAGCGCAATAATAAAAAATAATAATAAATCAGTTATGCTCAGCAGAGAAACAGATGTTGGTTATATAATTGTTTTAAATGTAGTATCACATATAGAGTTTCACAATTATTTAGCATGTTATTACTTTTTTTTCCCCTAATATTGTCCAGCCCTATTGAAAATCCACTTTCAGATAAAACCTCTATTTTTAGAATCTAGATTTGTTGGAACTGTGGTTAATTAGAGAGGACGAGATCTCTTTTCAGAAACCCTTTGCTTCTGTTTTTAGAGCTTGCGACCAACTCAGATGCACATCTTGTGACTTTCGTGTGTTGGTGTTTGATGATCAGGAGTGGGACTCTTCCTGTGACTATTTGTTTTTCAGGTATGGTGTAATTTGTAGATACGCCAGAAGAGGGCAGTAGTGCTGCATGCTGAAGTCTTCTGAAGTCTTTATACACGTAAACAGGGTCTTCTGTATTTGCTACTGTGTTTCAGATCTTTGTATGAAGTTTGAATTCTTTAATAAGAGTTTGTCATTGCGCAAATCATGAAAGTTAAACAGCAAATAAGTATGTTAAAAGGCAAATATAAGGACCACAGCATCTCTAATACATAGACTTTCCACATGATACATTTTTTATTATAATTTCTTTACTTCTGGTTGCTCAATTTTTTATCTCTCCATGACTTTGGCACATTGACGTCTGTAATTATTCCATTTTACCCTCCTTACAAAGACACACTTTGCAAGTTCTTAAAGAAGCCAGAGGGGGTAGGGTTTTTTCCGATGTATTTACCCACATAAAATGCTGTGATTGATCTATTTTCTATAACTGGTTTAAAAAAAGATAAATTAAGTAGGTTTTTCAATATAAGTTCTTGACTGCAGCAGTAAATATTTAATATAGCATTACAAATGAACTAATAATCCTGGTGCTGATGACATCATGGACCAAATCCATCGCTTTATTTTTTTAACACTTTTTTGCCTTTGGTGGTATTATTTTTTTTATAATTATTATTTAGTATTTTATAAGCTTGGTGATCTCACCTCTTAATTTAAGAATGGATTTTGCATGATCACAGTTTACAGGTTTAAATGCAGAGATGTTTTTGTGTTTATTCATTGCTTTATATTGTGCCTTATAGAAACAACATGCCCGACTGTAACAAGTTACGAGTGAAGCTGAAAAGAAGGCAGGGCGCTCGGGCATATGCCTGCCAATGTAGCTGGCACTCGGCATTCACTCTATCTGAACTCAGACACATACCTAATCTCAAGTGGGTTTGTGGACAACACACATCTTGCTGATTTATGTGTTTGACTCCCAAGTCGCAGCTATTCAAAAGGCAACACTAATGTGCCCTTTACTGGACGGAAGATGCTGGCCATTTTCTTTATTCTTCTATCCAGATGATACTGGAAATTATGAGAAAGACGAGTTTATGTTTAAGTTTTAATTTGAGCAATAAACCTTCCAGCATTAGGAGACTGAAATAATGTGTATATATTACAGATACATTATAAATAATATGTGTAAGGTAAAAAAAATTTATACATTTCTCTACATTAGAGTTTGGACATTTCCAGAAGAATTCATTGAGGGATGAGAATGAAGAGTTAAATGGACATCATGTGGATATAACTTGTTAAGACCTGAATGTAAATGAGAAAAAAATCAGTTGCATTCTACCATCAGTTGACGTTAAGCTTTTCTTCACAGACTAGTAATAAGTCGTAGTAAAATTTATACAACTACCTGAAGAAAAAAATTACTGAGAAAAAACTATGATGGAATTATATTTTTTTTTGTTATAAAAAACTTGAAATAAAATTTAAAAACTTGAAAATGCCTTGCTGACCATAATGCTGTTTTCTGGACTGCGGAAACTTTTTCATAATGTATAATATAAAATAACTGTTTATAAATTTGTTTCTATTTATTTAAACTAATGTATTTTGTGAAATATTTGTATATCATTTATATTTTATAAATTAACAATTACTTTCGTTTGGTTCAAAAAACACCCAAGAAACACAAATATAGAAAAAAAAATCTGAAAAAGCTTTATTTGAATTGTTATCTAAATAAATATGGTAGCAAACATTACTTGGAGAACTGTTTTTTTAGTTCACTGTTCCCAGTGACAGTGGCTACAACATTTACCAGTTATTAACATCATCATAGTCATTGTCTGTAGAGGAGTGGACTGACTGATCACTTCTAGCAAAGTAATTCTTGTCTAGTTCTGCTAAATTCTCATACGAATCCTCAGATGATGTGCTGTTTTCATCTACAGGCAAAGAGAGGATAGATAAGTCTATACAAAATACATTTAATACACAAACTTGCAGTAAACTGATTTATGACCAGGTTCAGGTCAGTCGCCAAAAACAAGGCAGGTTAACAGACTAAAAAGGATGGCCATTCAAACTATAACTATAACTATAGCCATCTGTAGTAACTGTTCTTTATCTCCAGGTTTTTATATTTTCCACTTAAGAAGAATTAAAAATATAAAACACGTTTAATATATTGACACATTCTTGTTTACATTCTCTTTTATTTTCTCTTGTACATACTGTTTGTATATATTAGACTTTCATAAGCCAGTATTTTTATTTGTAGTCAGTTAAGAAGTAAGTCACATCTGAGTACCTAGATCAGTAAAGGATGTCTGGGAAACCCTGCTGTTTTCCGCCAGCTGAGGTGTGGTGTGACACAGTGGGGTCTGCTCAGGAAGTGCTGGGTCTTTTCCCACTTTGAGACAGAATTGAGAGATGTCTGGGGTTATAATGTGGCTTTTACTTGTACTAACATACAACATGCCTATAGACTTTAATTAATTCAAGGCTGATTTTAGTGGTCGGTTTCAGAGCCATTGGATGAGGACATGCAGTTTTACAAGTTGTTTAAAACTGATATTTGTTGAGAGTGTGTGTACATAATTATCCTATAATGATGCCTGTTTTGTGACGTTACACAGTCCAGAACTGCTTTCATGATTGTAATTGACACTGCAGTTTTAGCACGGCCCAGTCCGAGTGAGACATAAACTCTGTCGATGTTCCAACATTGTGCTAATCATTTCTTACCAGACCGCTTTAGAAACGAGGGTCAGTGTAAAGCAGGTTTTACTAACAAGTTTCTCCTAAAAAAGGATTGGTACCAACTACCAGCTTCACCTCCAGAACAAGTTAGTATTTATTTATTTTTTTTATTTTTACATTTTTTAAGTTTTACGATGAATGTGGGCAACCTTATTTTCATTCAAAAGTACACATAGCCTGTAATGGACATCCGATGACCCATTCAAATAATTTTTTAGCTCACCTGTCTGAAGGAAAGGTTCAGGTTCTGTGTTTTTGTAGCTTTCCCAGAAGGACTTACTCTCTGCATCAACAGAGTTTTCTAAAGCAGAAAGTGTAGGAAGTTACAGTTCTGTGTTTACTGAAATTTCAACTACAGTTTAGTAAAAAAAAGGGTTAATTTTCTTACGGGCATTGTTATCTGGTTCTCTCTTAGCGTTTAAGGTTGACATCTGTGTGCAGGGTTGTATCAGCATATCTGGATTTAAAACGTTGTCCAATTCCGGTTTTGTGTTTTTATAACATTCTTCTGAGGATGTGCTATCTGAATCAAGAGCCTGAGCTTTACACATTGGTAAAAGTATCATTAGTGTAAATGATTTTCATTTCAAAGACGGTATAGAGAAACGACAGCGCTTTATGCCTTGTTCACGAGTGTATGACTGGAAAACCGCCAATTCTCCCTTCACTTTACATCAGAAACAAGAGATGTTGAATATATACAGTAAGCTTTAATTTAAGGCTGATTTAAAGTGATCAATTAAAAAAATGAGCTTACATGTGTTTAGACAAGATTCAGCATTTATTCCAGTGTTTTCATAGCATTCCCCAGACGACGTGCTGTCTGAATCGAATAAGCCTGCTGCTAAAACAGAAAGTGTGGA
Source organism: Bagarius yarrelli (assembly GCA_005784505.1). Taxonomy (NCBI): domain Eukaryota; kingdom Metazoa; phylum Chordata; class Actinopteri; order Siluriformes; family Sisoridae; genus Bagarius; species Bagarius yarrelli. Next base: position 818,212 of record VCAZ01000161.1, on the reverse strand, counting down.
AAGTTTCCTTTTGGTGTGAGGCTGTGTATTGGCAAGGGCTTCACAATACAATTAAAAAAAAAAAATAATAATATATATATATATATATATATATATATATATATATATTTATTAATTATTAATGTAAACGTAAATTAGTTGAAATTGTAACTTAAATATGTATTATGACCAAAATAAATATTGATTACATTAATATTGATTAAATATTGATACATTATTGTAAAAAATATTGCGATAAATTAGATGTATCAATATTTCTACACAGTCCTACTTTATCTGAGAGGAGTTTTACGGTTGTTATTAGGTAAAAAAATAAATAAATAAATTACTTACAGGTATTTTTAGCTGCTTTACCGGTATTGTGTAAAGGTGTTGTCTGTTTGCAGACCTCAGGATAAAACTGACCAACAGCTTCAATGATAAAAAAAAAACAGGTTAAAACTTTATCGCTTTATTAGGCGAAATACCATACAGGGACAGTAGAAGAGACACCTGCTTTTACCAGACCTGGATTCAGCACGTTCTGCATTTCTGTTTTTTCATAGCATTCCCCAGAGGATGTGCTCTCAGAATCAACAATGTGAGCTGCACACAGTGGGAAAGAAGTCATTAGTAGTGAACACTGAACTTTTTTTCCTTGATAAAAATGGAGAGAATTTAATAGATAGATTGGTATGCGTTCTTATTTTTCTTGCTTAAAAGACTGCAAAGATGAAGTAGTTTGATGATGTATGTAGGTTTGCCCACCTGGTGACTAAACATTCTTACTGGCTTTCTGTTCTAATACTTTTGTTTACAAAAAAAAATATTAGTTCTTTAAAACAGCTATAAATATTATCAAATTTCTCATGTTCATCTTCTTAAATTTAAATGTTGCTTCTGCTGTTCCAATACTTTTGGGCAGCAGTCCTGAAGACTTTAATGGAATCCTTACCTTGCTAAATTATTAAAGAGTAAGATTGGGTGTATTAAAGTTTCGGGGTAAAATGCCCCATCACACGCTGCTATCTTGAACTTGAATAATTTTTTTTTTTGTCATTTTAAGAAAAATTACAAAGTGATTTTAAAAGCATTTCATTTTCTACAGCAGTTCTTCCCTCACAAAATCTTCTCTGCTCTTGATTGCCATTGGCAACCGTAATAAACTCGTATCTGCAGGAATAAAATTACTTAGTGTCCTAGTGTGTTGCCTTGTTATTCTAAAAAAAAAATAATTCATTGGCTAAATCTTACATTAATCATTAATGTTGCTATTAAACATAATTTATTCATATACATTAAGAATATAATAATAAAGTATTATAAAGTAAAGAATATAATAATAATATAATGATTTTTTTTAAATGGATTTCATATATTTATCGACTCTTACTGTGTTTGAGATTATTCACAGTAGAAGGTGGAAGGGGGTCAGGGCTGTAATGTTCATAGTCGGAGTCACTTGAAGTGTCAGAATTGTCTTGCCATGAAGCTTGTGACGCTTGTCTTACTTCAGGTCCTTCTGTGTAAAAGAGAATATGATTGCACAAAGTTGTTTTGTTTATGATCAAGAATCATTTCCTTTATGATTTTTCAGAAGCCTTACAATTTCAGTATTTTACAGCCTGAGCTTCATGTACTAGATAACAGACTAGTAGCACAGACTATACAGTGTCAGCATGTCATTTTTCCTTTGTTTTTTTTTTTAACACTATGGATTGGCGGTGTCACAGTGTGTTTGGTGACTCAAGGGGTCTAAAAAAGCATAAATTAAATAATACCATGTTTTAACGAAGAAGTTTAATAAAGCCCTAGCATTCCTAAAGCTCTGTTTTAAAGGAACAAAGGAAACAAATTATACTGTCAGGTTTTAAATAAGGCTTTACAATCATTTTGCCTTATTAGAGTAGTTGTTGTTTTTATCAGCATATGAAATAAATGCCAAATTACCAAAAAGCATTATTTATACATTACTGCTGGCTCCCTGAGCAAGGCCCTTAATCCCCAATTGCTCAGTTGTATAAAAAAAGATAAAAATCAAGTTGCCCTGGATGAGGGCATCTGCCAAATGCTGCAAATGTAATGTCTAAGGGCAGATTATGACTTCAGCAGTTTTTATTTTGCTTTGCTTTCCTGAGCAGATTTTTAAAAAAAAAAACAGTATGACCTGTTTTTTTAAATAAAATTTACAGTATTGTATCCTTGGCCAAGTGCTAAAATAGAAATAAGAGAAAATGTTATTGAAAAAAGGTTTGTGGTGATGCGATTTTCCGGTGTTTTTAATGTTGTTTGTTAATGTTAAAATTTTTGCCATTGCAAATGTATAACTAAAGCCTCAGACATTAGAGAATTCCTATTTTCCATTTAAAAATGGAAATTAGAAATTAGGAATGATGTGTGTAAATGAATGTGTAGGTACAATAGAAAGAGTAGAAATAAAAGGCAAGAAATCTTTTTCGTGGATATTCACATGTTGCCTGGCTTTGCGTTATGCGGTTATTATTATTGCAACAAGTTCATTTAAACACATGCACATTCAGTGAAAAAGTAAAAGCTTGTTCTATAACAACATCATTCATAAAATGCTGCTGACAGAAAAACAAGCTGCTAAATAGACATGAGGGGGTTGTGATGTACTTGCCGTTTCGTCTTTTGTAGTATGCGCACTGAGCAGCATTTGAAAGCAGCAATAAAAGGAGAATAATAGAAAGAACAATGCAACCCAACAATGGGGGTGAAATCCAACCACTCGTGCCCTCGGCCGCTACCTCTGTTACACTCTCTAAAAAAAAAACATCAGTTTACAACAATTGGTAATTCACATCAAATTTTTTTTAACTTAAAAGTGTTTTAGTTCATTATTATTTCACACAATTGTAAGCTAAACGTGTAAGCTTTACCGGTTGTCCAGTTTGTGACATTTGGCATAATTATATTCATTGTTGTAAACGGTATGTAGGAACTTTCTGTGTAAAAAGGAAAGTGCATGATTAATTTTTAATGCATCTAAATAAACAGTAGAAATTTTGGTTATTGTCATACAGCAATCATCACAACACTAATTGTAACGGAAAGCATTCAGCAGATCTTAAAGCATAACTAGAATTGAGAATCAGAAGACACTGCAAGCTCAACCTCTTAACGCCCATTTACTTAGCTGTATAAAAAGGAGGTAAGTGTAAGTCGCTCTGAATAAGGGCATCTGCCAAATTCTGTATGGTGGCCGGTGAAGAACCAGGTGTGTCAAGCAGTTATATGTGGAAATTTGCCAGGATTCTTCTAGATGTTAATAGTACATCTTTAAAAAAATGCTTCTAATATTAACATGGATTATATTTGGTATGACTTTAATCCCATTACTTTTATTATCATCTATAAAAATAGCAGCAAATCAGTAGCTCTCACTAATAACTGAAGACTTGTATGATGTTTGTTTAATATTTTATGTTAATCTGCAGACAAGTTTGTAAATCTTTTGTTTTAAAAGCATATTTCTTTTTCTAATAATGCAGTAACTGTCACTCATAACAAATGGGGGTCTGATTAAATAATGGCATTCATTATAACTTGATTTACGAGGGCGTTCGTCCAACAATTGTCTACAATCTACTTCTTACTAAACATTTACAGACAGTTAAGTATTGGTGTATGTGTTGGTGTCACTGGTCAGTACCTGAGCACACCACTGAAGCATCCTCCTTGTGGCCGCAATAGTTTTTTTCTTTGTCTGTCTTTGTGGCACACTGCCAAAGGTTTCTCTCTGTCCCACTGCAGTTTAGTTCACTGATATGTATGGGACCAGAGCCGACTTCGAAATCCCCAGCCTCACCCATTACCTTTACAGCAGTGCCACAACCCAACTGGGCACAAACCACGTTTCCTCCCTGTAAGTCCCATCTATCATCACAGACTGACCCCCAGCCTTCAGTGCCAAACAACTCCACCCGACCTGCACATCTGTCACTGCCACCGACCAACTGCACCGCCTGCCATGCTGAGAAAATTACACAATGTCAGAAAGACAAATCCACCACAACACCACACATTTGTTGTTTGGATGCTTGAAGAACTGACCACAGATTACTTTTACCACATTGGAACAGTTGTCTGGTGCGGCTTCTTTGCAGTTGTACAGGTTAGAGTTGATGATGGTGCAGTCAGACAGACAAATGTTCATAGATGATGAAACATTTTCAGCAAAAAGTCCACAGTCAAGATCTCTACAGAGTCGGGACATGTCTTTCTTTGTCCCATTGCTCTGTTGCGAAAGGGTAACAGCCACCCACCTGCCATGATAGAGAGCCAGCAGAGTTTCAGAGCAGTCCCTGGAGATGACTCCAGTGTCTAAAGGAAAAGATTACACATGGAAACATTACCCTGAAATTAGAAGGATGTGACTTTCTATAAAATAGAAAGCAAACAGACTGAAAAGCAAAAAAATAACATTTTTCCAAAATAAATTAATGATTAATTCGGTCACATCAATCTCATTAATTAGAATTAGCATTTTCAACTTGAGAAATGTTTTTTACGTTTAATGTATAAAGAGCAAGGAAGCCTTATGTTCTAAATATAGTGCATAACGGTAACATAAATGGAACCACGTTTAGCCACTAAAACAAAAAAACATCTGTAAACTTTCAGCTAATAAAACATATATGGAATTAAAATAAGTTAAGCATATATAGAAATAAAATTAGTTAGGCTACAGTGAAGGTATTTAATTTGATTTTAGATTCACAACTCAAAATATTTTTAGGTTCTGTTGACTTTAGTCCAGACACTCCTGAGAATATTATATTTAAAGCCATTTCGATAACAATTGTTTATTTCTTTGAGGAACGTTATAGTTTATTTGAATACATCAATATAATTAAAATAATCAATAAAAGGTTTGTCACTTTGGCTACTTTTAAGTTGGAATCCAGGTCCGAAGTGTCTGCTTTAATGTTATACATGCCCCATGTGCGGTAACAGGAACGATATGAAAATGGGATATATTACAGTAATATAAACTATAAAGTTTAACAACTTCAACCCAGTAGTTTGATTAAGTCTGGTAAGGTAAATTAGGAATTCAAGAAATAAATATTGCTGTGATGGCAAAAATCTAGCTTAGGTTTATTAAAGTGTTTTAGGGTAGATATTGTACTGGCATACTATACATTTTTAAATTTCCCAGAAGATTTGAAATACTAAACGCAGATGTTTACAGTCCTGCATTAAACATTTAACTAGTTGTATTCAGTCTCATTAAATTTCTGCTAATATGCACATATAAGTCATAACATCATACAGAAGGGCTGTGCATCAGCCCTTCTTTTAACACACTCGTGTGTTTATATGCCAAAAACCACAGATTTAGTTCTATGGTTTTTTGTTGGTTTTTTTGGTCCTTTTTGTATGTCAGTTTTTTCAGCTTTGCCTTTTCAGGAAAATCATTTCTTAGCTTTAACACACACTACAAACCTTTTCTCTTTAAACTTTTCCCCAAGATGACGTGAATAACCTTTTATATGAAATTCCACATGTCAACATAAAAATATTTTAAACCAAAGACACTTTATCCCGCTTTCTGTGGGGTTTATTGCAGAACCGCGTTTATTATAGGAAATATTAGTATCCAGATAAATATTTCGATATTTGAGTTAATAAATCCTTGTAAGTGATAATATATAATACACATACTTTCTAAGATTTAGAAAGAAGTTATTTGATAATTGGCAGCATAGGTTTAGCTACTTTCATTTATAATTTAAAAGGTAAAAGGCTTTGTTGATGGTGAAAGTTGTGTACACTGTGTTGCAAGATATAAACTGCAACACAGCCACATCCCGTGAGTCATTTCCTGTGGAAATGTCAACCTGTGGCACGGGGGACACTGGGGAAAAGTTGTTCTTTCCTTTTTATGTAGCTTTGTAATATCTAAAACAACGAGGCTTGATTTTAGTTGGATGCAGAGCCTGAATTTCAGATGCCAGGTGCAATATTTATGATTGTTGTTGTTATTGCAGAATAAACGGAAGATGAAATGGAGTTGCTATTAATTTTATAATGTGAAACTGTGACATTTTGTAGAGTCGATTACGAGAGTACGAATAGAGTACGAATCCTGCATTAACGCACCTGTATTACAGCAGTGTGAGGCCTTCTTTTATTGTCTGCATGCACAGTAAACTGTCTTGATTTGTCCTTTTAATTTCAAATTAGCATGATTTTAGGGACATTTTGTTATTAAAATTTTATAATAGGTATAGTGTATTTATTATCTTGAATAATAATTTAAGTAACATTTTTCTGGATTTCTTTATTGGAATTAATTCAGAAAGACCAATATTCATTTTGGCAGCGATACAACTTACTCTGTTTCTCATCAAGCTCATCACTTCTGCCAATGACGGTCCCGTTTTCATTAGAAGGAATAACTGCAGCATGAATTCCTAAAACAAGAATGTAAAAATTGAAAATAGCTGGTTTTTCCTTGTTGTAGTTTCAACATAGGCCCATTTTTTCTTATTCTTTTACAATTAAATTTTAAATTAAAAAGTAATTTTAAGAAGCTGGGCTGTAATAATATGTTTAAAGTATATATGAAAGGTTACCACAAAAATGTATGATTGTTGAAATGTAAATGGAGCAATTCATTAACCGCTGTGCAATGTGACGTGCCCTTTCTGTATAATATTCTGATTATTATCTTCAAAAAGAGTTTGTTTAAACATCAAATAAAAAAAATAGTCATAAAATATGTTTGTAAATAAGTTTTGTAAATCTTAGTGCCAAAATAATGTTTACACGCATTTAGTGTGTGCGATTGATAGAGAATAGGTCATAGACTATAAAACGGTATTCCTTCCCTTTATTATTTTTTTTATTTTATGCCGTATTATTATTATTATTTTACAAATTTACAGATTGTAAATATAGATTTGTTTATTTAGAAACAAAAGTATCAGCATCGATTTTATAAAATGTGGCTGTGTAGCGTAATGATTGTTTTACAAATCCGTCATTAACCTGCTAATGACTATATATCATAGGATTCTATAGGACTTAACATACAGATTACTTCCAAAAAAGGGTCATAGTTGACATATAAGAAGCCTATAATGTTACCTTACAAGACAATGGTAAAAAAGTTTGCGCGCATATATATTTAAGTAAAAATGTACTAAAAAACATTTATTTCTAAAACTGTTGCTTAATGTTATATTGGAATTTAAAAAAAAAATGTTTAATATAGTTACATATATAAAAATAGTTTACAGCACATATATATATATATATATATATATATATATGTGTGTGTGTGTGTGTGTTTTTATAGAATAACATATATTACATGTATAGTATATAAGAAGCCTATAATGTTACCCACACCTCACCTCACAAAAAATGTTTGTGCGTATATATAAAAAATAGTTATACATATATAACATTATATATATATTCTATAAACACACACGTGTATATATATATACATACACACGTGTGTGTTTATAGAATAACATATATTACATATATGTGTTGTTCTATAAATAAACACATATATATATATTATTTAGAATAATATACATGTAAAAATATGTTTTTTCTTGTTAAATTCCAGTATAACGTTAAGCAACAGTTTTAGAAAGAAATGCCTTTTAGTACATTTGTCAAATAACTTGACGGGTTTATTACTTTATTGAAAATTCGGAATTTAGATGTTTTTAGTTTGTTTTTTTACTTTCTTCAAATGCATAAACAGGTTGTGTAAAAGTAAAAGGTTTTGTGTTGAACATATTGTCCATAAACAACATGTCCTAAATCTTCTCTTTAGGCTACGGAAATCACTTTTTATAAAAAAAGGCTCAAATAAAAAAAAAACTAATACAACAGAAGAAGCAGAAGATTAAATATTGGTGTAACCAGTGTAAAACAGTGCCATGTCTGCATATTTCTGTATAATAAAAATACTTTATTAAAATGGAGTTTGCGAAAGTAACGATTACTTTTATTTTAGCTATTATTATGCACCAAAGCAGTGTGCTTTCAAGGTATGCAATGACAATTGTAGCTCCACAAAGACATGCAGCAGTCTACTATTTGTATTTGAAGTGCATGCTCTGTTATTGAAGCCTATTTTTAGTTTTATAAGTCAATATAATCTATAATAACATTCCTGTGTTGAGTAGACTCCCGTGCTGCTTGGACTCACTCAGCATCAACACCCCGACAAAGAAATGTCAAGCCCAAAACATTTTACCTTGACGCAAGCACAAAGCCTGGAGAGCGATCATCATCAGCAGAACCTCCATTTTACAGCAGATCAATGGTATATGACGGACTGACTCTCAGAACTTGCCAATTACCAGATTTTCTCTGGTGTCTGTTAGCTTCAGCAATGTCATCTACAAAAGTGTGACCTGCACCTTCAGACTGTGTTTGCACACTTGCAGAATGTGGTTTCTCCTATAGAGCTATGATGAGCAGTAAGATACACACACACCCACATTTTTGCATTTTTGCATGGGTCAAGAACACACACATCTGATATATTTTAGAATGTTGCTTTGCTTTGGTTTGAGTTAAACATTATATCGGACTATTTGGATTGAAAAATTATTTCAATTATTCATTTTTTTTAAATAGATAATGTCATTGAAAATATGACAAGCTGTGAGAAAGTGAATAGAGGGTAAAGAAGCAACCATTTATATGTTATAAAAAGTGAAAGGAGCTAACTTGATTTGCAGATATTCTCCGTCTCTCTCTCTCTCTCTTTCTCGCTCTCTCTTTTTTTCACTCACGCTTTCTTGCGTTAATATTTATACTGTACATATGTAGTTGTTCTTTATTATTATTAAATGGTTGTCATTTAAACTGTTGTGCTCTTATATAAATGTTTCACCTTTTAGGTTGTGTCTCTAATAGAACGCATTTTTGTACAAGCACAGATTAAGTGTGTGCTACCCAGGAGTTGCTGTTGGACATTTACAGCAGTTGTTTTTAAGTTTTGTTTCTTGTGTCCTTCTATTGGATAACACATATAACAGACTGGCATAATTCTGGTACAATGTTGAGAGTTTTTCTGTGACTCGTTCACATTTTAAAGACTGCATGCTAATTTTAGCAATGCTAAAACCAGGCCTAATCATGGAAAAATCCACTTTTTCCCCCATATAATCGTTTAGAGGAAATTTTGCATAAGGAACCCCAGTACTTTAAAAAATGATAGATAGAAATATGCATTTATGTAAGGAAGGCACAACTAGTTTGCATAATGTATACTGTAACTAATGGTAATGACAGTAACCCATGATTAAGCAATGAAATCGCTGATGCTAATAATCTCTTTTTTGGGGAGTTAATGTGTTTAAAAATAATAATGTGTATTGTGTTTAAAAATAATTTCTTTAAATTTACTTTAAGCAATGTAGTGCTAATACTGTCAATGTTTTCTGTTATTGTAATGAACTTCACTGAACCCAAAGGTGCAGTTTATTTACAAAGGTGAACACATAGCAAAACAACAAATAAACTAAACTAGACTTGACCTGACTTAGTTTAGCGTAGCTTATCTTAGCTTAGTTTAGCTTAGCTTAGCTTAGCTTATCTTAGTTTTGCTTAGTTTAAACACTAGCATTAACATAAACAGACTTAGTTTAATCGTCATTTCAACCATATATAGCAGACGCCGAACACAGTAAAATGAAAAAACAGTTCTAATACTGTCAATGTTCTCTGTTACTGTAATGAACTCCACTGAACCCGAAGGTGCAGTTTATTTACAAAGGTGAACATTTAGCAAAACAACAAACAAACTAAATAAGCTTGACTTGACCTGACTTAGTTTAGCTTAGCTTAGCTTAGTTTAGCTTATCTTAAACACTATCATTAACATACACAGACTCCCCACAGCAGTACAGGGACAAAAAATGTAATCCAAGACAAAGACAAAGGAAAACACATGGGCTATATATACACACAAGACCAACTAATAGGAACAAGGCACATAAACTATGGGATCACATGACAATCAGCACATGGGGAAACGTAACAAAATCATGAACAAAGAAGACAAACATGAACTCAAAACATAAGTACTATATAAAACATAATGTAAACATAAAACATAAACCTAATATGAACAAGAAACATAAACCAGGAACATAATACTTACAGTTACTTACCTGTAATCTTAAATAATAATTGCCCCCAATAGTATAAGGTGATGTGACTAACGTAATTGATTAATCGTTAATATTTTTACAAATGTGTTTTATCTCATGTATATCACGCACATTTAATACAAACTGGTAACAACCAGAATTAATAGTGATCACCAAAAAAAAAAATTTTTAACACAAGCATTGTTTCTCTTCAGGCCCTGTGAGGTGTGTGGCCTAGAACTTGGCAACTCTGCTCACAGAAGTAAGGACCATAATTCTAACATGTCACTGTTATACTTAGTACACTGTAAACTGAATGCTCAGTATGTATCGTGTTTAATTTAAGTCCATATTTTAAGATAAAGACACTGCCAAATTACCAGATACTGCATTGCTATCAGTGCTGCACAATATATTGAAATGATCAAAATATCACAAATGTGCATATTGCGATATGCATATTGCAGTGGTTTGAAATAAATTAGCAAAAAAGCATCACGCGCCAGACATGAAGCCTTTATAGTGAGTTAATCTTGATAAAATGAGCCAGACTGAGTCACCGGCAGCTACTGCTAATGACTTAGTGCCAAAAGGAGAAGCACCTCGAAGATCAAGTATCAAGAAGCTTTATTGTCATTTCAACCATATATAGCAGACGCCGTACAAAAAAACAGTTCTAATAATGTCAATGTTATCTGTTATTGTAATGAACTCCACTGAACCCGAAGATGCAGTTTATTTATAAAGGTGAACAAACTAAACAAGACTTGACCTGACTTAGTTTAGCTTAGCTTAGTTTAGCTTATCTTAAACCCTAGTATTAATATAAACAGACTTGCCACAGCAGTACAGGGACAATAAACGTAATCCAACACAAAGGGAAACACATGGGCTATATATACACACACAAGACCAACCTTTTCTCCAGGATTATGGTGCTTCATAAAACTACACAGAATTACACAAAAACAACAAAGAGCCACATGACAGGAGAACAACACAGAGCTGAAGACTAGAAAATAAGTCTCCTAGCAACATAAAGTGCATTTGTGTAACCTGGTGCAAACAATGCAAGACAAACAGTGCAAATAACAATACAAACATTATTCTAGACAGCGCAAAAATAGACAATACAAAGACAAATTACTCTGTACAATAAATAGTGCAGATAATAAGTGAGTGATGTGCATGTGTAAGTGATAGCAGCAAATATTATTGTGCAAAACGGCTTCAAAGTGACCTTGATTACACAGAATGCTTTTTGTTGGTGAAGTTTACACTGTAAAAATGAAACGTTACCACTAGACTATGCTGACATTTGGATTAAATCAGTATACAAATACAGATAGATTTTTTTTTAAAAGAAAACATCAATTATAGAAATATAAATTGTGTTACTACAAATAGAATAAAATTTAAACTATTAAAAAAATATATATATATAATACATTAATAATAATACCATACTTTTGGTAATAATTGCATTTATGTGGCATAAGTCCTTTCATTCTTTCTAAAAGAATCTTTTTAAACATGGGCTAGCATACACTTATTGTAGGATTTTATAGTACAGTATTGTGTATACCAAAGACTTAATTGCTACTTTTAAGTGCTTTTGGCTAATTTACAAAACACAACTAAAATGACTGCGTGTCATGCTAATAAAACTGCCCAAAATTTAATTAAGATTAACTTATTTTTTCAGTGTAGTTTTGTCTATGCTCATTAGACCAATAATAGTGGAATTCAGTCCCACATCTTTAGTGTCTGGCAGGTGGATATTTTGTCTTGAGCAAAGACAGCATCCTTTATCTCTTTATAATAAGGTGAGACTGACTAACGGGTAGTCTGTTAGCCAGTGTGTAAGAATGAGAGTGTGAGAGAAGGAGTAAGACAGATGGTTCTGAGTTTTAAACTAAGGTTATAAAGTACCTAGTTGCAAAATCTTATCTAGAAGTTATTTCTCTCTTCATCAAAAAGGGAGAGAGAGAGCGAGAGAGAGAGAGTAAACTGAAGGGGCAGTACTATACTAGTGTACTTCAAGAATAAATCTATTTATCTATTAAATCTATAGGCCTGTGTCTTAATTTAAGATTCTTTAACGAAACTATTATAATAGCCCTCTTTTCTTCTTGCTCTGGGTAGCAGCTGCGGTATTGCTCATGCTTAAATCCGGACTTGCATGCAGTGGCAGAGTGTGAGTCTAGTTGAACTGCCTTTGTGAAACGACAGCTGCATAAGTTGTTTATTAAAGTACTATAGCACCATCTACTGGATTTGTTACAGAATTAAATAACTAATAAATGGTTTTATCATAATTTACAGGTACTAGTTCATCTGAACTGTGGGTTTTAATGTCCTTGTCTATTCGTCCTTGTATTAAGTCACAATTCTATTATTTCATTCTGTAAAGCTGCTTTGACACAATCTCTATTGTTTAAAGAGCTATATAAAGAAAAGTGACGACTTAGCTGTGACTTAGCTATGATGCAGTAAAACACAAATCATGTCACCTCAGATTATCTTTTTCTTTGCAAGTTGTTTTTTTGTTTACCTTATGTGTCTGTTGAGGAGTGAGCACTTCATGGCAGCATCTCTCGCACAGCACATAGCCCTTATTTCTCTTCTATTCCTTTGTTTATTTCTTAGCAGCATTTGATATTTATAAACAGGCCTATCGCTATCATTTTAAGCCTGACGCCCCGCTGTAGTCACACTTTTTATGCTTTATCATTTTAGACCACATAGAACAGAAAATGTTACATTAAAGACTTTGTTATATTAGCAGGTTGTCCTAATGATTTACATTTGGCAGACACTCTGGGGACTTACATTTATACAACTGAGCAATTGGGGGTTAAGAGCCTTGCTCAGGGACCTAGCAGTGGTGGCTTGGTGGAGGTGGGAATCAAACCCACAATCTTTGGGTTGGTAATCCACCACCTTAACCATGTGCCTATTTTTTCCCTGAGTGCAAGTTGTTTAAACCCAGCAGTGTCACTTGGCCAAATGGTGTGTTCCATCCACTATTAGCAATGCAGTATGCAGCATGAAAGGTGGGGTAGTAAACTATAGCGTTAAAAAGGTATCAATTACCCTAATGCTAGGGCATATGGGCAGTTAGACTGTGTTGTGTAGGTTGTGGAAGTTTATTATTTTTGTAAACATAAACTCAGACAGTGGGCAGGATTGTCTGCTCTGCAAAGAAAACTGGATTTACCGTAAAGCGTAACAGCTATTTTATAAACCACCAGTAATCAGATGACTCTTGTTTTTATTTTTAATCAGATTACTATATTCTTAAATTGTTAATTAACAGTATGTACAGTTTGTACTGTCTTACAAAAACACAATAAAAAGTAAGAAACTACATGAGGATGAAAAACCTTAAAGATCTGGTAAGTAAACCCAGAAGTGAAGCCCGATCTGCCCCAGACTGGCACAGTCTCTGGCTTCAGCTTCAACACTTAACAGATCAGATGGCAGCATTCTGTTACACAATAGCCAGTAAATCAGTAAAATGTGGAAAGAAGAACATAATATTTAAGCCCATAAAAAAAACCCTTCTCTATATATTATTATTTCTTTGGAAACCTGTTTTAATGAAGTTGCTGATAAATACATATGATTTTTTTTTTTTTTTTTTTACTGTACTGTATTTGCACATCTACATTTAAATATATTGCATATGCAAATTATTGCTATTTGTGCATTTTAAATCTGTTCTGTCAGGTTTACATCTATATTTAATTTGGTTACACTGCATTTTTCATCATCTGTTTACATTTGTATGTGTGCATAATTGTGTTCGCTTTTGAGAAACTTAATTTCCTTGTACAGCTATATTATTAACATTAAAGTTATTCTATCCTATGCTATTCTGTTCTGTTCTATTCTATATAATACATCAAAATAAATGAATGCCCCTTTTTATTCTGCAAAAAAAATCTGTGTATAATTAAGTGCTCGTTCTGCTATGAAGGATCAATAATAGCTCGAAACCGACTTTTGCTAAAGCGCAGATGGAAATTTTTCATTTCCTTGAACTTGAAAGGCAGAGAGCCACACGTCAGCCCATACAGCGTCAAGCCCACAGACCAGACAATAGCTGGTTCTGCCTCATGCTGCTCTTGTATTAATAAGTAAGTGTGTGTGTGTGTGGGGGGGGGGGGGGGGGGGCATATGCCTGTTCACAAAGATATATGAGCTCTCAAAAAAGAAGCACAGTACTCACTAGCAGATACCTGCAAAGTCATCATAAGAGCCTTTAATGATGTCTTAACAACCAAAGTCTGACAGCTTTAATTAACATCATGATCAAGTATTCCACAGTACAACATATTACAATGCTTCAGCGCTTCTATTAGCTTAAACACTACATGAAAAGCCATTTTCTTAGTATTTATCAAGGTACACAGGTCCTTATGTGGTTCGGGGTGTTCTAGGATCATGATGTACTGATTTGGCTCATCACAGCCAGCTAGGATATGCAGGATGGTCGAGCAGGTTGGTTCTGTGTTTGCAATGATCATCAACCCTACCTTGATGGCCAGCCAACTGTGTCCTGACAGTAGAATGGTACAAAAAGGGAAGAATTAAGGCAATACTGTAAAACTCTAATATTTTATAATATTACTAATCAGATGAATGTGATCTAACTATGTTGTTAATTATAGGTAAGGTCTACATTAGCAGATAAAAATGACACAAGATTCAGTCTAAAATTTTGTGACATACTGTATAGCGACCTGAGAAAAGATGTGAAGTATATGAAATGTTAAGTACATGGGAAAAAAAAGGTCTTTAGAACTATTTGGCCTGGGAGGTTATGTAATTAGTAATTATGTAAAAAGTTAACATAATAGGAGGATTAGAGACATATAACAAACAGCCTCAGCCATGATTCCTGAATTCAAGTTTTATTACTTGAGATTCTGACTAATACCTTTTAGTGAAAATTAAGCTTATTGAAAATTTTATTTGGTATCTTTTGTCCGTAGTAGCAATCATCTTCACTTCTGATCAAGTATAAGGAATGTCAAAGACTAAACAGAAATGAAAAGACTTACTTGCCGTCCATTTTCTCTTCGTGTCCCAGAAAACACCCTGCAAAATCCTTTTTGCCCAGCAGTTCTCTCTTTATATTACTAGGCTCCTTGCTTTTTATCTACTTTACCTGCTTAACCTTTGCAAACACGTTTCACTGGTTGGTTAACTGGTTTAGAGGGTCCAGGTTTTCTTTGTATTTTTGCTCTCTTCTGCTGCTTTTGTATGTCAGTGTAATGTAGGTATTCTTTCCTTATGTTGGACAACATATGAATAATCATGAACTTAGGAATGAGCAAAACGCCTGCAGAATTCTGGAGGCCAGCCTTTAATGTCGGATGTCTCAACTTTCCACATTTTTTCTTTGATACAGTTATTTCACACTATATGGGTTAGTAGTTGCTAATAATTACATGGGATGATTATATGTTATGAAATTGGAATAAAGTAGAGTTAACACAGGTTACCATATTTTTATGATCCAAACAGACACAATCAAAAGGTTATCAAGTCATCTGATATAAAGCTATCAATCAAATTAACATGCACTTTCAACTATATGTTTGCAGTTAACATTTATTTGTTAGAATTATATTACAGTAACTGAGGTCACATTTATCATTAGTACTCAATAGAGAAGGATTTTTCTGTGTGGCGTTTGCATGTTCTCCCCGTGCTTGCATGGGTTTACTCCAGGTACTCCGGTTTTCTCCCACAATCCAAGAACATGTATGTTAGGTTGATCGGTAATTCTAAATTGCCCGTAGGAGTAAGTGTGCGACTGGCGACCTGTAGCCCTCCTGCCTTTCGCCCTTTCAGAGACTGGGATAGACTCCAGCAGATTCCTGTGACCCCGAATTAGGGAAGCAGGTACAGAAGATAAATGAATGAATTAATTAATTAATTAAGAAAAGAAATACTGTTTCAGTCGTGTTTATTGTTTTGTTAAAACTTTCGAGTCATTGTTTTAAACTGATAGTGTTTTAATCTGAGTCGGTGAACCAGTATTATTGTATTCAGTGATTTAGTAATCTGCATAAGGGTATCAGCCAATTTAGATATAAACACAAATGTTCCTAAACGGCTAATTTTACTTTGATTTACAATTGGTTATTTACAGTAAGTGTACTTGAATAAGTGTTATCTTAAGATATAGAGGGTTGAGTTCAAGTGTCCCGCATTACCAATGTCTAAATTATTTATTTTACCAATGCCACTGAGCTTCCACTTGTAACAACTAAATAACACTATAATCAATTGGATTTGATAAATTTGCGGGGTAAATTAATTTCATACCTAAGTCTCCTGTGTTCCCAGTATTAAGCAAGCTATAGCGTTAGCAGCAAACACTGAGCATAACTAATTTTTATACATTTCTTGGGTTAGCTGACTTGCTAATGTCGTCTCTGAAAAAATGTACTTATTTCTGAAAAAGACTAAATGTCAGAAATCATTCTACCTACATGTTTGTATTCCTGCATGATCTGATCACTGTAGTTCTTCCAGGCTCCAAAGTGCAATCCTGACCAAAATTAAGTGACAAATATTTTAACATGGTTTGCAATATTACTTCCACTAACTGCTACTATTTGTGTGGAAATTAACACAGGACACGGGTTGCAAACAGTTAATATATGTGTATATTTTTGTTTGGAAAATTAGTATCTCACAATTAGTAGTAAATTACATTCAACTTTAAGCCCTTGCAAAGTTATTAACAACAGGACAGATGGGTGAAGAAAACAATAAGGAAAAAAACACTACTAAGTAAGAATGGAATGCTATCTGCATTTGTTAAATTCACCTTCATACCTATGGTAGTAATGTGGGAATTTCAGATCAAGCAGACAGACAGCTCATACAGTTATGTACATGCGACCATGTGGAGAATTTGGTGTTTGTTTAACGCCAGACAGGCATCCAGGCAATCACAGAACCGATCTTTATTACACATACGTGGTACAGAATCCAACAAGTGCAAAGCATCCACTGCTGCTTCAGGGTGTGCTAATTCCTCCAGCTCAGCTAAGCGAACACACAAACTGCTGGCAGCTGATCCGGAGATGTTCAGAAGACACACAAACACACAACAGCTAAAGC
Source organism: Bagarius yarrelli (assembly GCA_005784505.1). Classification (NCBI taxonomy): domain Eukaryota; kingdom Metazoa; phylum Chordata; class Actinopteri; order Siluriformes; family Sisoridae; genus Bagarius; species Bagarius yarrelli. The sequence goes on along the minus strand of VCAZ01000161.1, from coordinate 800,933 downwards.
TTAACATTACTGCAAGGTACACACAGGATTGAGAAGCAATGGTTAGATAGACACTGTACAGTAGTTTATCAAGTCTGTGGTCATTCAAAAGAAAAATCACAATACAAATTATTTTCTAAATAACACAATGTTCTTATTGCATATGCATATTGAAGAACAAACACAACCATAGATCCAAAAATGATTTCCCTTCTTAATGTCAGTTTTGTAAAAAAAAAAAAAAAATCACTAAGAAAGACATTTCTAAATGAACAAAAGCAGATCAAGTTTGCATATACAACTAGAATTTTACCTGAAGACGATGTTCTCAATTACACATTAGCACAGCTAGATCATAACAGTCTTACACATAAATCATGTTTAGAAATGAAACATAAAAGACGCTTACATATTAGTGCATTTAGTCAAGTCAAAAGTGATTTAGTATGGAACAAGGCAATGTTGTGTGCAGGTTACTTCTTTAATGCTCTGCATTTCAATTCTCCTTTGGGACATGGGTGTGACCAAACCAGGCCATTGATGTGTATCCCACACTTATGAAAGCAAACTCAGGAGGTTATCAGCTTCTGTTGATGTTGTCATCCCAACCAGATGTGCAACATGCCTATTGACACTGAAGTGCAGTGCGAAGCAAATAAGAGCTACTGTTAAATACCTATAGAATAGCACTGGAAAAGTAAAAACAACAAACTTTGACCTGGAACATTTGGAGATACAAAAATATCATTTGAAAAAAACAATTTTTTATTTAAACGGATCTATGTTCATTTTTAGTTTTATGTAAGAAAAATCAACACAGCTAATAGGCCATAAAGAAGTTTTTAAGTTTCAATTATTTCTACAGAACAATATCGAAGAAGGCACTGTGGCATAAAAGGCCTTTGTCAGATTATATTTTGGGATTTACTATTTATTATATACAATTAAGAACCTAACAAACCTTTCTGATTTGTCATTAGCAAAAAATATAATTTCAAAGGATTAGGGAGATAACATTTTACATATAAACCTATCAAAATATTTACAATCTCTTTATTTTTCTGTTATGTCCACTGTAAAAAAATTACAGGTACAGGTAAAAAAAGCTAGAAAAATACTGTCAGCACCGAAACAGCTGAATGAACTCTTCCCTGTAAAAAGCAGTGACATAGAACCATAAAGAATTCATTGAACTAAACAATAACTTTAAAACATCAATACAACAAAAAACTGCCTGAAAGAGAGCTTGAAATTTGCAAATAAGCTGTCTGTTTTTAGACGTCCATTTAAAGGTGTACACTAAAGTAGAATATTTTACCCTCTGGGGGCAGACCTACATGAAACTCATGGAACACTGAAAACGTGCAGGCACATTAGAGGCAGGGTGACATGGATGTTTGGTGTAAAATGGACTTCTATCCATCCATCCATCCATCCACTCAATCATCCATTTATCAATTTACTCATCTATTCACTCATCTATTCACTCATCTATTCACTCATCCATTCACTCATCCATTCACTCATCCATTCACTCATCCATTCACTCATCCATTCACTCATCCATTCACTCATCCATCCAACCACTCATGTACCTATCCATCTATCCACCCTGCTGTATCCTGAACGGGGATGCTGTGGTTTAAATCGATTTTATGTTCAAATTTTAGGAAACGTTAGCCAATTAAATACATCAGAAAGTATCAGGGATAGGTATAAACTAAATTAACCGTGTTTAGCGGGAGCCTTTCTGAAGAACTGAATAGGGTTGAAGTGGGGAACTCAGGGTTCAACCTGCTATTAACCTATTTGCATATGGTGTCTATGCTTTTTGGGTTTATTATACCGTTTCATTACTATTATCCGAAGAAAAAAACATCACTATAATCTTTGATCATTTCAAACCCTTTAAGAAAAAACAAGACAACAAAGTACTGGAAACCTGAACTGCACATATTCCTAAAATAGCAAAAGTGAAGTTTCCCTTCCCTCAGTCACTGCTATCGTCTTCATCCTCATCCTCAGAAATGTTGGTACGGCTGTACGAGTTCGAGCGTGGTGGCAGAGTCGCTCCTGAGGAAAGCTGATCATAGCAAAATTCGCATACACGTACAGGCTTGGATGACTGGCTGGGCAATAGGAACTTTTTCTCAGAGCAAGGGCCACACACAACAAAGCCACATTTCCTGCAGTGATGGCGCCTGCTGACCGGCGTGAACTTCACCTTTTGGCATCGCATGCAGACTGATGCCTCGGAGTCGGGCACCCATACAGCTGCATGCTCGCCCGTAGGCGATTTGCCGCTCTTCTCCAGTAGGTCAGACACACACTTGTTGATGTGGTTCATCCACTCTGACTTCTCCGTGGCTGTTGCAGCATACACGGCAAACGACTTGGTCGGTGTTTTGATAAGCCAGCCATTACGCAGGTCTCCCTCATCAGCCACCGTGTCGATAGTGACACTCTCCAGAGGAATGATGTGCTGCTTGTTGTATTTCTTCTTCTGGATGACGATGTTGCCATACACTAAAATGTCATTGAAGAGGAAAAACTGGCGAGTCTTTGGCTTTTTGCGGCACAGCTTGGTGAGCACACCTTCCCCAATAAGCACGCGGCCAGGGATAGCCAGTGGTTGGCCAGCTGTGCCGAAGCAGCTTTCCACGACCGCAATGCGCTTGGAGTTAGCTTCACTATTTGCCAAGCGATCCACCATCTTTCAGTAACCTAGAAACCAGGAGGAAAAAAGAAAGGACCAATAAGTTATGTTAATAGCACGTACTATCAACTTATTGAATTTAACTATTTTTCTAATGCATTTTTTGATAACTATAATAAAAAGAAGGCTCATATGTATCCAAACATGTGATTTCAGAATATAGATCAAAACTATTTAACACCTAAAATATACAAGCATGGGGTGTATGCAACATAAGTTTTTCTCTTAGTGTTTAAAAATAAATTGTCTAGACTTTCACCACCTGCAGATCAATTTAATTCGACTGTTTTAGAGATGTACGATATTAAGAATTTACGATATACGATATTAAATTTTTAAAATACTCTATATATTTATTGCAAAATGGAAAAAAAATAACCAGATGACCTGAATAGCTCTATTTAAAAAAAGATTTCTTTATTTTAGAATAAAGAACAGTGGGCAGTGGTGGCTCAAATGGTTAAGGTGCTGAGTTGCTGACCTGAAGACCAGAAACACCTGGGTTCAACCCCACCACCGGCAAGTCAACCACCGTTGGGTCCTTGAGCAAGACCCTTAACCCTTCCTGCTCCAGGGGCGCTGTATCATAGCTGACCCTGTGCTCTGACCCCAACTTACTAAGATGGGCTATGTGAAAAATGCATTTCATTGGCTCTGTACATGTACCTTGCACAATGACAATGAAGTTATATATATATTTATATTTTGTAAGGGATTGCATCTGCGTAAAATATGGTACACAAAGTATAAGCATAGATAAATACAATAGAACAAAAGATAGTAGAGTCTTCACTGTATAAACCAGATACAATTGATCTTTGGTAAAGCTTTAAAAGTGTTTGTTTCTTGCACCTGAATGCTTTTAACTAGCTTGAATAATTTACACAGTAACAGACCTTAAAACAATGTGTGAATAAAAAAAAACACAAACAAAAAAAAAAAACTTTCATTCGATTATAAAAATTTTTCAATTCATCCACAAATCACACGTGTTCTGAGCTGTGGTGCAGTCAAATATAATCCCTACTTCACATTACACATCCTGCAGTGTGACCATTGTAGATGCACACGTTGCAGTGTCCATGCTGAATTTATATATCTTGCAGCCCTCATTTTTTTTTTAAACAATAGCGAGGTCATATTTACTTATCCTTAGATTAAATATACAATAGGTTTTACTATGCAGTGGAAAAAAAAAATGGAAGAATCAGCTATAAATAAGATGCAAAACTTCCAAAAGTGTCATCATAAAACTGACTGAATAATAAAAGTGTACAGATTTGCATTTAAATGTTGACCACAGCCTGGCAGTTTGAAGGCTGTTTGTAATTACTTTGTCAATCCATGACCTTTTTTATTCTAATATGAGGCAATCGCTCAAATGTCAAAATCACAACACGAAGGAAAAAGTGTACCAATCACCCTCACTGCAGTGTTTTTACATGTTTTGTTTTTTTCACATGCTGTGTTCAGTAATACAGAATACGAGATCAATCAAGTTAAAATTGATTATTATTGATTATTAACAACTCTAAGTACTAAGCATGTTTTGGAGGGCCTCCCACCAGGGTGCAAAGCTTCACACCTTAACACTATTTCAACTCTCTTGTGTCTGGGTTTGGATAAGAGTTTGAGGTTTAATTGGTACTCATCCAACCACTTCTTTCACGTTTGTGATCTTTTAGTTCCACTTTCTTCTGATATATTTGTGATTTGACAAGTAAAAGTAGTTCCCTATAATTACATGCCTTTCATGCAAAATTGGGCTAGTGTGTAAAAGTTGTTCAATCACTGTGTGTAATCACTGTGTGCACAGCACTAGTGTCTGTTCTTTTTCTCAGCCTTGTTTTAAAGAGCCTGCGTGGTTATGCAACATCTACATTACACCAATGGTCACGTTACACAAGGAGCCAGTACTAAAACAGGAACAAATTGCTCTATTTACTGAAGTCATTTGCTACATAAAACCCGATTAATCATATCATATATTAAATAATTCTTGTTTAAATTAATATAGTATTTTTTTGGAATATTTCATTGATCTAGTTTCTCTTATACACAGCATTTTTTTGGTTTAGCAAATAATAATTTTGCCTAATCATATTCATTTTTGCACGTTCCACTACTCAACTCGGCATGTATCTTCACTTCATCCCATCCAGGGTGTCATCCAATATCCAACAAGCTGTAGCAGTAATAGTACTAGCTTTAAGGTGGTTTTCACGCTGGGCATGTTTGCTGTTCTCTAAATGTGTGTGACTGTTTCCGGCTCCCAGTGTTGGTCTGGTTTCTGCATTTGCACTTATTTTACCTCATTACAAACACGCATGGAGAACATAAGCTGACTCATTATACTTCACTCATGATATATTTGTGTAGGGTCAATTAAAGTCCTCATCAGGTAAAATACACACATCCCATTTAAATTTAGGGCCCGCATGGAGGTAATCTGGGGTACAGTACTGCAGTGTGCCTGCTGGTCCACATTACTTATTTTTAATGCAAACCATGTTCTGTTTTAGACTAAACTGTCAGCCTCATTAGTCCTTAAGATGATGTGGCATACACAAGCCACTTTCTTCTCAAAAACTTAAATTCACTCAAAAAAAAACCCACAGGGCTCTGGATATAACCAGAGGCTTTAGGTAACCCACAGAACCTCTGAAATTAAACGTATAAAGATTAGAAATACAAAATATCACCATAGCTGCAGTCTCAGTTACTGTGGATTCACAACTGCAATCCACATGAAAAATGACATTCCAGAAACAATCAGACTTTACAGTGAATGTTGTTGGGAATAACGAGCAGTCCCTGCAATGTTGGTAATCATCCCTCTCATTCAGCGTATCCATGCTGTATATGATACCCAGTCATTAGTTAGTTAGAAGCCATCTCGGTTATCAGATCAAATACCATGGTATTGCAGTGCTTGTGTCCAAGTAGGCCTCATTTTGCATATTAATAGCTTCAAATAGAAAAACAAGTAATGCTAGCAAATCACACGTGCTAAAGAGAAATCATATAGACAGACTGAATCTTATTCGGCAGAGAAGAGCACCATACCTGGTCAACAACACGACTAAAGTGCAACACTTCTACATGTGCAGACTTGCTTACAAACTCGCACATCTCTCAGTGTGTGTTATTTTTCATGCAGTGTCTGAGATGAGGCGAGGTCAGATGGGGCTTTAAAATATTTTTTAGTAATAAGCGACTATGTCGGTATAAAAGACAACTCATGGGGCCAGGAAATAAAGTAGATTTTTATTCATAGAACTAAGGCTTAATTTGCACAAAGCCAGAGCTTTTTGCTATCTGATCTTTCTTCTAAAAAATAGTTCATTAAACACTGAGTCTCAAGAAATATCTGCATACACACAAAACCACTGAAAACGATGTAATTTACATGCCAGACCAGTATGTGGGGCTGAATTTTTGCCTCAAAGATACACAAAAAAAGGAGAATACAACTTGAAGTATGCACAAGACAAGATGATGTTGTCTGTATACATTTGTTGCTTCCCGTAGTAGCAAAGAAGCAGAAAATTTTGGCTCAGTCAATAAGCTCATTAGCTTCTGCAGCACAAACAAAACATTTAGTCCGCCATTATTGCGGTTGTCACAGTTACGTGACAAAGCAGTGTTTGACTAGGGAAAAGACATGGGCTGATGACAACATTGTTTAACGAAATATACGCACTGGCTGTACACAAGAAAACACAAAGGCAGTGTTTTTAGATTTATCCACTCTGGAACCCGGTTTCACTTTCCCAAAAAGCCAGATCTGTCTCGATTTTTGCATATACAGCTAAACGAGTCTTCATGTGGACGGGGCTTAACTAAAAGCGAAGAAACTGAAGAATCGGTTTCTTTATTAAATGTAGATTTTGTCTGTGTGACGACATCTGCTCCAATTTTATTAAAGGGTTAGGGCAAAAAGTGTCTTGTTTTCTTTCCGTATAAATTGCAAAAAATGTAAAAGCACTGTTATTTTTATATGAGGAAATTCACATACATTCTTTGAAAAACTAATGACGCTTACCACATATATAAATGGTATGTTTTCTTTTCCAAAACTTTACCATAACCAAGTTTGTGGACATGTGGTAACAAGAGTCTCCACACAGCTGACTCCCTTCCGCCTTCTCTAAACACATAAAAGTAACATGGCAAAACCAGGTAACCCTGAAAACAGGCCATAGAACCCTAACTATACTGTTACCATAGAAAGCAAGTAAAGCTTTTACAGGTCTGAAGACATAACATGAAACCGCAGTTTCTCTTTAGGATACAGAATTCTTGAGCACCAAAAGACACTTTTTATTTTCTTGTTCTTAAATACCTAACGATTTACCTTACATCAAAAGGTAAAAATCAATGATAAACCAATTATTAATATTTCCCAAAAATGTACTGCGTTTACAAATTAAATTCCAGTCTCTGCCATGATATGATCTGATATGCAACATGTTTTCTTTGATTTAATCCAGCATGTTTTGCTAAAATTGGGCTGATGTATCTAGTAGTTGAGTAGTTGAGTTGAGTTACATGAAATAAATAAGGAATAAATATGACAAGGCATTAGGCCTGTGCGATTTAGGGAAATAACTAATTGCGAATTTTTTACAGTCTTCTTAGTCGTGTGCAGCACATAATTTATAGATTCCTTAATTCCGTGTAGTCTAGCAGATGCAGTGTGCCTTGCTACCAAACAGATAGTAAGCTTCTTGCTGCTATTATGCAGTCAGTGCTGCCTAAATGCATTTTAATTAAAATAATAATAAATATTAAGTTTTTTAAATATTTATTAAACAAAATAAATTTCTCTTCTAGTGCAAAACCACTTCCAATAAAAACAAAAAAAAAATCTCTGTAAACAAGCTCTTTTTGAAATAAGGTAGGTATTCTAGCTACATTATCAGTAGTTCTAAAACAAAGTTCAGTCGTCCGGGTGAAGTCTGTTGTTATAATGTAATATTCAGCCACAACTTTAATTCTATATTCAGTGTAAAGCTGTGGGATTGCAATGCGGCTAAAATATTTGCGAGAGCAAATTTTATACCTCCTATTCAGCGATCAGGTGAGGATTTTAAATCCCTCTTTTGTTACTTCATTGAAAGGTGCTGTGTCTTTAGCGAGATAGCAGGTTATGGCATTAGCTAGTTATCACCTGGTGTTTTTGTATATGCTGTAATAGTCAATTCTGAAATTGTACTTTGTTGCTTGCTACTATATTTAGTGTCACTGGCAGCACTAAAAAAAAACAAATTTTTAGTGAGAAACTCCCCAAACAGCCATCTGTGGTGCTGCTTTTTTTTTTTTACTTTTGCAAATGACCCTTTTGTTCGGTGTCTGTCACTTTAAAGCCAAAATAAGCCCATATTACAGATGTGCTGTTATTTTAGGGTATTCATTGGTTAAATGATCCCACTGACTTGGAAAAGGGTATAATTCCCCTCCACAGCGCTTTTCTTTTTGTTTTAATATGGTGGGGTATATATTCGTTACTTTAATTCGGTAGTATGGGTATTTATTCAGGACTGTAAGGGTTAATTTGTTGGTGTGGGTATATATTCGTTACTTTAATTCGGTAGTGTGGGTATTTATTCAGGACTGTAAGGGTTAATTTGTTGGTGTGGGTATATATTCGCTTAATTGACTTGTTAGGTGGTGGGGTATATATTCGTTACTTTAATTCGGTAGTATGGGTATTTATTCAGGACTGTAAGGGTTAATTTGTTGGTGTGGGTATATATTCGTTACTTTAATTCGGTAGTGTGGGTATTTATTCAGGACTGTAAGGGTTAATTTGTTGGTGTGGGTATATATTCGTGACTTTAATTCGGTAGTGTGGGTATTTATTCAGGACTGTAAGGGTTAATTTGCTAGTGTGGGTATATATTCAGAACTTCAATTCAGTAGTGTGGGTATTTATTCAGGACTGTAAGGGTTGTTAGTGTGGGTATATATAGAAGACTTTAATTCAGTAGTGTGGGTATTAAATTCAGGACTATAAGGGTTAATGATTGATATAATCCTGTGACCTTGAGGACAGCCAATGAGAATTCAACAGGTATAAAATCAATTAACTATGAGCGATATGCCAACTTTGCAATTGTTCCCAAATAATCACTTTTAAATCACTTTATTAAAAAACAAACAAATCCTCTCTTATATTTTTAAAAATCAGAACATTTAGTATTTGTTCATTGATTTTTCAGTTGATTTCACTGAATTTAGAAATTAAATGACAAAACTGAAAGAGTTAATCATAGAAAAAATGTGCAAGGTATCAATCGATATATTTATGTTCTACTCGTTCAACATAAATTGTTATACAGAGACGTCTACGTTAGGAGCCTCAAATGAAAGCGAGAAGCAGAAGTGGAACTGGCATTTTCATTAAAGTGCACTATGTTTTTCAGAAACACCGTTTCACATTTAACTGTTTCACATAAAGGGGCTCTAATTTTGGCTTACAGCAATTATGATAAAAAAAAAAAACTGAGGTAAGATTCACCACTCTCTTAAAGCCCAAACATTCTCCCAGTGAAGGTGCAGTATGTTTATCCAGCTCAAGGCTCAAGCGAAGCCAAAAAAGAAATTTTTAGACAACTAGAAAACCCTTGTTTTGAAACACGAAACATTTGAAAAACCCAGATCCACCTCTCAAAGACAAAGCAATAATGTTCTTACTAGCAAAACTGTTCGATTAGCACTGTTAGCAAACAGGAATTAGTGAAAATGATAAATACTTTCGACAAGTGTTGTTAATGCCATAATTTATCCAGAATTGTAGTACCTGACCTGATAAATGCCCTTTAGAAAGTTGTAAATGATGTGTATGCAGCCAGATACTTTACTATCATAAAGGACAGATCAGCCTGATCATTTATTACATAAACACAAATATTCTTATTGAATATGTTTATTATAGTTTATCAAAATACTGAATCTGTGTGTGGGAGTTTCCAGGTTGAGGCACAACATTAGATTTTATTTTAAGCCAACTGATTATTTATTTAATTATTCAAGTAAATATTTATTGACCTAGTTTTACATACATTTTTAAGTTCACTGTTTAAATTGGCCAAAATACTTGTGATTATGTTTTTTTTTCGAAATAACCAAGCAGCCCAATTTACAGATACCAAATATCATGTAGTTTTTATCAAGGGGCAGTGGTGGTTCAACAGTGCTGGGTTTATAAGTAAAGGGTGGCTTAAACTGTGGTTTAATTTTTAATATTACCCAGTTGCTACTATTATTACTATCAATGCAGAACCAGACTTCCTTACAAGCTGGGAGAAAAAAAAAGTCTACTGAATCAAAAACGACAATTTCTTCTTTTAATAAATCAACTTAAGCTTTTTATATGATACATAGACTACATTTCCGTAACTCTATATATACCCAGTTTTTCAGTCAACTCACAAAACTGACAGCAGGTGTAAATAATGCATTTAGTCACTGAAAGTATGATGATATAATCGACTGTAGTCAGAACTTGCAGTAAACTTACCACAATCTTGTTTAGCAAGAAATGCTAGTGTGGTTTCTTTCTTGTGGATTGTAAACCTTACTCCTTAAAGACGCGAAATTATTGAGTCTGATTGGCCAAATGTTCCTAAGGTTATTGCCGTTATAGTACATGTTAATGAAAGAAAGACTTAATTCGGTTGACCTGGAATTCAAAAGGGTAGTCTAGCAATTCTTTCTATAGTATTTTTACAAGTACATATAACTTGTCTGGAATGCTTGTGTTTGCTTAAAAGAGCCCTTCATTCTTACAGGACCCTTTAAAAGCCACTGGTGATCCTGTAAACAGAGCATCGTGAAAGTGGTCAAGAATGAGGCTTGGACTCAAATAGTTTTAAAAAAACGAATCATGTGACACTGTTAACCACTGTTTCGATAGGTATTAACACCTATTAAAGCATGTAGTGACAATTTTGTCAATAAAAATGACAGTAAGAAAAAGGCAAATTAACAGGAAAAAAATGATAACAAAGCTAAATGCTTAGCAGCTACTTTTATTTCCAAAGGAGCCACAGTCCCGGGTACTTGTTGACTATTGGCTTACCTGATTCAGGAAAACGTAAAAATTCACCTTGATAAAGTTAGTACAAAGCGAAACCAGAAGTGCATGTGTCTCATGTACCATGTACTTTCCCTATTTCAGTAATCTGGAATTTCTGCTAGGTGCATTTTACCCACTTTCTGTTAGACCAGCTCTTTAGCCAACAGCAAAAATTTCAAGTGGCTTATGTAAGAGGTCAAAAAACAAAGCAAATCTTTTTAACTTAACAGGGTTTCAGCAGCTTCGTAACAATATTATAAAAATCTTTTTAAAATCAAATGCATTGTTAAAGAAAAAAATCTGAAGTAAAAGAGGTAAAAAAAAATTTACAGATCACAGAGGTAAAAGAAAATCACAGAAGAGTCCTTAGGATTTACAACTACGCGGGATTTACAACTGTTTTTGCCAACAAACTGCAATAAATCCCTATTTTGAACTCTTTTCGCTTCTTTTACTTGAGTAATAATAATACAGCGAACAATACAGTGAACGCTGTAACATCCGCCCAGCATTCCGTATCTTACTCGATAGCTAGTCAGTCATGCGCATTAGCAAGTGAAGTTGTCTGATCTCCAAGGTAAATGCTATACATTATACTTAATAAAACCAGGTTTAATTGCAGTACATTCTATTGTATTGTTTTTTTATACAATGTTTGTTATTTATAATTATGTTTTTCTTATTTAAAAACATGTAACAAAAAAAGGTTTTTGGGGACCCAGAACGGATTATTGGCATTTTAATATATTTCAACGGGGGAAATTAATTTGACATACAAGTAATTTGAGTTTTGGGACTAGTTTTTTGATAAAACTTTTTTATTTATGATACTAACATGTTCTGACTTCACAACAAATGTTGGGGGATAAGCCAACAGTTGTCAACTACAGGTCCTGGACTGCCGACCGAAAATAGCACTACCGAGCTGCGACTGCCGGGCCCCTAAGCAAGGCCCTTAACCCTCAACTGCTCACCATCAGACAATTGCCAGAAATGTAAATGCAACTTTGGGGGTTTTTTTACCTTTTATACATCTATATAATATATATATGATATTCTGTCATCTGTCATTTGTCATAGCTGACATCTGAGTTTGTCAGCCTGTGATACTAATAAAGACTTTTTATAACAAAGAAGACGCATTAGTAAATAATTGTGATTTATAGGGCAAAACATTTTAAACTAACAATTTTGTGAATTTAAAAATCCTCGCAATAACGATAACAGGAATTCTGATGATGACTAAATATTAACGGTGTGTACCGGCAAGGGCCTTATGATACAATATATATCGCGATACATGGCTCGCAGTACAATATATCAGAATACATGGGTCACGATACAATAATACTGCAATACTTAAACTTTTTTCGAACATGCTACTTCAGAGAAGAAAGTTGTTTAATGCGCACTTAATAAATGTGTATAAGTTTAAAACCTAATATAAATACGTACTGATACTCAAGGATAGAATGTTAATACACTACTGCAAAAATATTGGGATAGATAGTTAAACATTGGTTTAACTATCTATTGGTTATTACAACAAACATTGGTTTAACTATCTACTGGTTATTTTAATTAAGTAATGAAAAAAAAAAAAACAACTTTTCCCTGAAGCACAAGCAGGAACTACAAAAGGTCCCGTCAGATATCACATAGCTAATATTTCCTGTATTTTGTGCAAGTCATCACAAGTTCCTTTCACAGGCTTTTCCTTTTTGTCCTGTTTCCCAGTCTCTCACAGCTTTCAGCATTTTGGCACAGGACCGAGTCTAAACGAAGGCACAGGAAGTAGGGAGAATGATTCTGAGTGTGAACAAAGTAATTCCTGTGCCTCTCCTAATGCGCCATCCCGATGAACCAGTTCTGCATCTAAGAAATAATAGTGTACACAACGACACACTAAATCCAAGCCATTGTGTGTGTGTGTTTATGAATGCTGTGTGTAAATGTGCAGTGTTCAGTGAGCTGGGGAAAAGAGCTACAGCAGCAGGTGCAGAGCAGTGTGTTCTTCCTCTGTGGAATGCTGATGTGTCATTAGAGTCACAGAAGTTGCCTGATCCATCAGGAAGTGTCCTAATTTTTTGAACCATATAAGGTTAAGTTGCATACAAGAAACATGCATATAACCAGACTAGTAGATACTACATCGAGTTTCAATAACTAAACATCAGCACTAGTCGCCATCAAGCACATTTCAGCTACCAGTAAAGCATTTACTTCCTCCACTGACCATCAGTTTAGGCTTTTTATTTATTCATTTATTTTATTTTTTCAGTAATTAATTTAATTTAAATCATCATGCAGAGCCAACAGCTTTTTAATAAGCACTGAATTCCTCTTTCGAATGACATAGTCGCAGTTCACTGCTCACACCTAAAAACACATGCAAAACGCTTGACGTGCCATTTTTTTAAAGCGACCAGGCATTTGTGCTCCGGAGGCATCTGTCGTTGTTAAGCGTCCATCAGCTGCGCTCTTCATCACAACACCATAAAAAAAAAACCCTGCCATTTTTTGCAGGGTTTTGAATGTAACAGAAAAGGTGAGCAAGCTGACTGGTTGTTTTTTTGTCACATGACAAGAATAAAAACATTTAAATAAAAAAAAAAAAAAAAATGCAAAAAAAAAAAAAAAAACCAAACAAAAAAAAACATCTTTGGAGAATCGACAAATCACTGCGCTCTAAAGACTTAAAGCATTAAAGGAACAGTTTCAACTCTGATGCTTGCAGAAAATAAAAATGCTGCCACAACAACATTTCCTGCATCAATAAACTAATAACCAACAATAATACAAAGTTTTTTTTGACAATTTGTTTGGAATAAAACCCTTTGAAAGAATGTGTAGAAAAATGACATGCTGTACATGTGACATTAATAAAGTAAGCATTAATGCTGCCTGCTTTCTGATGCATTGTAGAATTTTTTTAGAGACAAAAAAAACCCAGGTGACTTGGAAGGTTTAAACCTTCAAGATAAAAAATGTCTGACTCCCTGGTCATGGCCATAACTGATACACTTGCAGGCAGATTGAGACCTATTTACAGAATTTATATGTATAAGCTGGCACCTGCTCACGCGTGGTTTGTGGGGGAAAAGCAGGCTAAGGTTAGGAAGTGTGAATATAATATTAAGCACATGCTGAATTGCTACATTTTTCCCCCATGTCTTTATGCATTAGTGAGTTGGAGAAGTTGGACATGGGCAACCCACTGACAAAAACAAATATATTTAATGAACTATTTAGTTGTAACATTGTTGTTAAGCAGATTTTTTTTTGATAGCAGTGCTTTGCTACCAAGCATTGATTTTCCACCCCTCCTTTTTCCAAAGAGTTGCACTCCTGTAATTTAACAACCTCTGGAAAGGAGCGCTGACATGCGCTGAAGGACGTACACTGAAAACAATCGGATTTACCCAAATGTTTGTTTGTTTGGTTTATAAAAAAAAGATTTATCCCACTTTCCTTAAACTGATTACAATGAGATTTGTAGAAGCTCATTTAAGAGAAGTCACGGGATTACTTTAAACTCACAAAGGAGGGTATAAGTAGTGGCAAGTTATGACAGAAAAATATATCAAGCTCCTTTTAAAGAATGTAACCGGTCATGAATTTTCTGCTGGAGAACAAGCCGTGTGTTGATTAATAACATAAGACAAGCACACAGTCATTTTCCTAAATTATAGGTCTGTCGTTAAGGGGTATTAGTATGTAGGCCTAATCGGACATGGAGTACACACAGTCTGACGAGAAGGCTTAATAATAATTTTACTTTGTCCAGAACAGGCTTGTGTTTAGAAATGTTTTGGAGATGAGCATAGAAGGCAGAATACCTCACCGCATTGCTATGAAACCATGGTAACTGGCCTCAAATATGTGTTAAATAAGATGCATTAAAGTACCACTGTGTTAATTATACCCAAACTAATGTCGCTGTTTTCTTAAAGCCAGTCTCCCAAGGACTGATGCATAAGATTATGGGATATGTAAAGAAAAAAAAAAAAATTACAAGCACATAGCCGCATAGCACAGGCAGGATTTTATACATTTGATTTAATCGTGACTGTAATTTAATCCTGTTTTCCAGTCAAACATTTCTTATGCTTATATCTCTGCTAAAGCTCTGCTAATCAATCAGACTTTGCAGCAATATTTCGGCATAAAGTGTGCATCACTGCTTGCTTTCTTGGAAAAAACAGACAGATTATAATTTCGATTGGAGATATTCACTATAGTTAAAGCAAGTCAGATATATGTTCAAATCAATCATGCACATCAGTGTACAATACACTGTTAATTTTGTTTCTATACAATTTCGAAACACAATGGAGTCGGTGGTAACTCCACTATTCATAAAGTTTCAGCATATGTAGGAAGGCTAAACAGAAAACAAAAACACGTATGACAGGTGCATAAATAGTAACACCCTGATATATTTGACTACTCTATGAAAAGATGTGGTTTTCAACCCCACCTAAAGCAACTACACAACATCAAATATTACAACACATTCTCTCTTATTTAATCAAGCAGGACATAAAATAATAAGATTATAAAAACAGAACAGTGAACTAGTTAAAATTATACATGAAACAAGTTGAGACGAGTATCTTGCAGACAATATTTACCAGAATATGGGTGAGTAATATAGATTTATACAACTGAGCAGCTGAAAGTTAAGCTTTTTACCTGAGGGTTTAGCTTAATTTTCTTAAACTTATGACATGTTGAAGCAACTCCCTGTTTGTAAGAAACCACTAATCAGCTACAATGCATTTTTATTAGTGTGTGTCTGAGAAACACACCACCACCTTGGCTTGACTACTTTTCTCAATCGTACTGGGAACTTGATGAGCAAAACTTTGTCCCAAACCTGCCAAGAACTGCGAAGAATATTAAACTAACACAATGCACAAAACAAATGTCCCTTTGCAATTCTGAGCCATGTTGACATGATTGCATCATATCATTTCTATAGATTTTCCAGATGCACATTCATGCTGTGACTTTTTTTATTCTATCACACCACAAAGAATATCTATTGCATAGAGATCTGGTGACTGGGATGGCCAATGCACACAGTCAGCAATAATAGTTAAATATGTTGTAGCATGTGGGTGATAAGCAATTGAGTTTTAGCGCTAGTTGAAAAATCAGATCACGAGAATTTAGTGGTAATATTTTGAGAATAAAGTTGAAATGACAAGAATAAAGTTAAAGTTAAAATGTAAAACTGAGCAGCAATTGGGGGCTAAGGGCCTTGCTCAGGGACCCAGCAGTGGTGGCTTGGTGGAGCCGGGAATCGAACCCACAATCTCTTCGGGTTGGTAGTCCAACATCTTAACCATGAACCACCCACTTCCCAAATATAAATAAATGCTGATACTGTCTCTCTCTTCTGTCCAGCGAGGGCAAAATGTACAGCATACCTCTTGTACAGTGTGCGTAAGTAAGATGCTGAACAGAGGAGAATTTTTAAGTGTTTACATATTTAAGATGCATTTTTGTTATTCAAGTAATATTTATTTTATACCTGTGAAAAGATGTTAAATGGGGAAGGTTAATAATAATAATTATAATAATAAGGTTTGTCCACACAACTATAACATGTGACATTCAGTGGAATATGTTGCAATGGTAAGGTTAATCCAAATTCATATTAAATAATAATAATAATTTTTATTTTTTTTTTTTACATATATTTTAAATAATAAAGTTCTTTTCATTTCTGAAGTTTTTAATTTTATCTGTTATATAAAGCCCTTTTTGTTTATTTTCCAGAATAACTACCTATTCCAATAACTATATCGTGAAATATATCATAACCATGAAATATATTTTTGTATATCATGAAATAGCAATTAGTTCACACCGCCACCGGCCACCACTAACACCAAACACACAAACAGTATCAATCACTGCAGCAACTGAGAATAGATTACTGGTGGCCACAAAACTGTAGGGCCACTGACAGCTGGGTCACTGACACAGCCTCTACATGCAAGAATACAAGAAAAGCTTTGCACTTTCGCTGCCCCACCTTGTGAGTCAGGGCGGTAAAATGTTAATCCAGGGGTGTCCAAATCGGTCCTGAAGGGTTTGGTGTCCTGCAGAGTCTAACTTGTCTCAACACACCTACCTGTAAGTTTTAGGTCTACCCTAGCAAGATCTTGATTAGTTGGTTTCCGGTGTGTTTGATTAGAGTGAAGGTTAAACTCTGCAGGACACACAGCCCTCCAGGACAGAGATTGGACACCCCGTGTTAAATTCTGTTTCATTCGAATGTAAACTTTTTTTATTAGTCTGACTGGATCACACAAACACTGCGTTACTGAATTTAAATAAATTACTTTTAATCATTTTTATAATGTTGAGTGTCAGGTGGCAAAATGGAAACCTGTTGGACAAACGTATTCACAAACTGGTACAAAGCTTATTTTTGCATACACCCATCTGCATTTAGGTAACTGCA
Organism: Bagarius yarrelli; assembly: GCA_005784505.1. Classification (NCBI taxonomy): domain Eukaryota; kingdom Metazoa; phylum Chordata; class Actinopteri; order Siluriformes; family Sisoridae; genus Bagarius; species Bagarius yarrelli. The sequence goes on along the minus strand of VCAZ01000161.1, from coordinate 783,677 downwards.
GGCAACATGGACTCATTAAAATAAAACTCACGGTAAAGACGGCACTCGTTTAACATAGTTTTTTAAAAGTAATTAAAGGGTTTGTTTTCTATTTTAGCTTCGTAGCAAGCACTATACGGTGCAATATCAGAAATGTAAAACTTTAAACCAAAACATTAACAAGTTTTATGCCTGCTACCATAGTGATCATTAAAATATGTTTAGGTTAAAACCAAATACAATTTGGGTCAAGATCAAGTTCAGGATTGTTGTATTCTAGCTTTAGACTAAATCAAGGCCAGAACTTACATGCTTCAATTCCTTGTTTGTAATTTAGATGTAACTGAAAATGACAATTTATATTTTTGTATATTATATTTAAGTGTTAGTGTTGCTCCGTATTAGTGCAACTGTCCCAAAGTGTTTTAACAGTTAGTGAACGCTGCTCTGTCCCAAAGCGTTTTAACAGTTAGTGAACGCTGCTCTGTCCCAAAGCGTTTTCAACAGTTAGTGAACGCTGCTCTGTCCCAAACGTTTCAACAGTTAGTGAACGCTGCTCTGTCCCAAAGCGTTTCAACAGTTAGTGAACGCTGCTCTGTTTTAATGCAACTGTCCTAAAGCGTTTTAACAGTTAGTGAACGCTGCTCTGTCCCAAAGCGTTTCAACAGTTAGTGAACGAACGCTGCTCTGTCCAAAAGCGTTTTAACAGTTAGTGAACGCTGCTCTGTCCCAAAGCGTTTCAACAGTTAGTGAACGCTGCTCTGTCCCAAAGTTGTTTCAAACAGTTAGTGAACGCTGCTCTGTCCAAAGGCGTTTTTTAACAGTTAGTGAACGCTGCTCTGTCCCAAAGCGTTTTAAACAGTTAGTGAACGCTGCTCTGTCCTAAAGCGTTTTAACAGTTAGTGAACGCTGCTCTGTCCTAAAGCGTTTTAACAGTTAGTGAACGCTGCTCTGTCCCAAAGTGTTTTAACAGTTAGTGAACGCTGCTATGTCCCAAAGTGTTTTTACAGTTAGTGAACGCTGCTATGTTTTAATGCAACTGTCCTAAAGCGTTTTAGCAGTTAGTGAAACGCTGCCTCTGTCCAAAAGCATTAACAGTTAGTCAACGCTGCTCTGTCCCAAAGCCTTTTTAACAGTTAGTGAATGCTGCTGTGTCCTAAAGCGTTTAAAACAGTTAGTGAAACGCTGCTCTTTCCTAAAGCGTTTTAACAGTTATTGAACCGCTGCTCTTTCCTAAAGCGTTTTAACAGTAGTGAACGCTGCTCTGTCTGCTAATAGATAGAAAACAGTCTCTTAAATACTTCTGTAACTGTACCAGCTTGCAGCGTTCACTCGCTGTTAAGACACTTTAGGACAGAGCAGCGTTCACTCACTGTTAAAAGACTTTAGGACAGAGCAGCGTTCACTAACTGTTTTAAAACACTTTAGGACAGATCAGCGTTCACTAACTGTTAAAACACTTTGGGACAGAGCAGTAGCGTTCACTAACTGTTATGTTTTTGGACAAAGCAGCGTTCACTAACTGCTAGAACGCTTTAGGACAGTTTGCAATTTAAAACAGAGCAGCGTTCACTAACTGTTAAAACACTTTGGGACAGAGCAGCGTTCACTAACTGTTAAAACACTTTAGGACACAGAGCAGCGTGCATTCGCTAACTGTTAAAAAGCTTTGGGACAGAGCAGCGTTCACTAACTGTAAAAAACGCTTTGGGACAGAGCAGCGTTCACTAACTTTTTAAAACACTTTAGGACAGAGCAGCGTTTGACTAACTGTAAAAACGCTTTGGGACAGAGCAGCGTTCACTAACTGTTTGTTAAAACACTTTAGGACAGAGCATCAGCGCGTTCACTAACTGTTAAAACGCTTTGGGACAGAGCAGCGTTCACTAACTGTTAAAACACTTTGGGACAGAGCAGACGTTCACTAACTGTTTAAAACACTTTGGACAGAGCGCGTTCACTAACTGTTGTTAAAACGCTTTGGGAAAGAGCAGCGTTCACTAACTGTTAAAACACTTTGGGACAGAGCAGCGTTCACTAACTGTTTAAAAACACTTTGGGACCAGAGCAGCGTTCACTAACTGTTAAAACACTTTAGGGACAGAGCAGCGTTCACTAACTGTTAAAACGCTTTGGGACAGAGCAGCGTTCACTAACTGTTAAAACGCTTTGGGACAGAGCAGCGTTCACTAACTGTTAAAACACTTTACTCTTGGGACAGAGCAGCGTTCACTACACTGTTTTTAAAAGCTAAACACTTGGGACAGAGCAGCGTTCACTAACTGTTAAAACACTTTAAAAAGGACAGAGCAGCGGTTCACTAAACTGTTTGGGACAGGAGCAGCGTTCACTAACTGTTAAAACACTTTGGGACAGAGCAGCGTTCACTAACTGTTAAAACTTTGGGGACAGAAGCAGCGTTCACAACTGTTAAAACGCTTTGGGACAGACCAGAGCAGCGTTCACTAACTGTAAAACCACTTGGGACAGAGCAGCAGCGTTCACTAACTGTTAAAACAACTTTGGGGACAGAGCAGCGTTCAACAAACCTTTAAAACTTTGGGACAGAGCAGCGTTCACTAACTGTTTTGGGCAAAACACACTTTTAAAACTAACGGACTTTAGAAGGCAGCGTTCACTAACTGTTAAAACACTTTAGGACAGAGCAGCGTTCACTAACTGTTAAAACGCTTTGGGACAGAGCAGCGTTCACTAACTGTTAAAACACTTTAGGACAGAGCAGCGTTCACTAACTGTTAAAAACACTTTTAAAACACTTTGCAGCGGACAGAGCAACGTTCACTAACTGTTAAAACACTTTGGGACAGAGCAGCGTTCACTAACTGTTAAAACACTTTGGGACAGAGCAGCGTTCACTAACTGTTAAAACGCTTTGGGACAGAAAAACGCTTTGGGCAGGCACTCTAACTGTTTAAACACTTTAGGACAGAGCAGCGTTTATTAACTGTTAAACACTTTGTATAGTGTTTAAACTGTACCAGGTTCATGAAGCTAATCCTCCAGATAGCGGGTAAAGAACTCCTAAAAACCAGATCCGGCCCCTAGGGACAGTCTATTAATTATTAACATTCCCAAGAAAAACAGGTAAGGAGTAGGTAGCGTTAAATTCTCACGTCTTGTTCAACAGGTAATTTCATTTACATAGTCGATTAAGCCGAGCTATTTGGCCAGCTAGTGATCCACCCAGACTAACCCAAACCTCCGGTGTTTTCATCAAAACTTTTCCAAACTTATACATTTTTTATAACATATTTTAAAAAAAATAAATAAATAAACCGCGAAAAAGCGGCATGGCAATGTTTAACGGGGACTGGATAGTGTTTCGCTCTGTTTGTTTCAGGCAGTTCCGCTACTAACTAGCCTGCTAGCGAAAAGACACCCAATTCTGTCTTATGAAGAAAAAGAACAGCGCATCCTTGTAAGGTTACGTGTGTATGTTTATGGGTTTAAATGAGTGTAAAACAACCTGTCGTTATCGTTTAGCTGCAGGCTAATGTTAATACACACACACACACACACACACACACACGAGAACCATGGCGACTGATTAGCTTCTCCTAACTAACTTAGCACCTTACAAAGTGAGTACAGTAGTCCACTCAGTTTAAAGAAAAACCGGAATAAATACTATTGTATACTAGCAATTACTCGTTATTTAATCCACTATTGCGTGTTAATAGACTTTTAAAAAAGGCCTAAATACGATTAAAAAAAAAAGAAAAGAAAAAAAAAAAAGAAACGTGAATTAGCGAGTTAGAAACTCACCCAGCGCAGTAACCGCGTTGTTGAACCCGGAGAGCCGCACCGCCGCAGACGCACCGCTTCCTTTTACACAGACGGGCGTTTTGGAAGAAAAATAAATAAATAAAATCCGACTTGCACTGAATAATCCGTAAAGTTTAATCCCCGCTTAACTTCTGCGCCACTTTCAGTGCTCGGTTCGGCTACAGTCCCTGTGTGATCAACAACAATATGGCTGATTGAAGGGAAGTGAAGTGTAGGGAAGGGAAGGGAAAAAGCGACACACACACACAGTGTAAGAGAACCAACTGTTACTGTTACTGTTAATACACACTAACCTTCACACACACACACACACACACACACAAACTTATCTTTACTCTTTACAGCTAATAAATAATCTTTAAACTGTATTAATCTTCTATTAAAATCACCTTTTTTGCTCCCTGATTAAAATAAGTTTTTCAATAGATGACGTCATAAGGCATTTTTCTGACGACTAACCTTCACTACAGCACCACAGTGACAGGATATAGTGTAGTATATAATAAATAAATATTAATAGAAGAAAAATACATTTTCACCAAAGGATGTCATTCAAGAATAAAAACATATTTGTTTTTGTGTAATAAAAATGCATTTGGAGGACAGGGTTCTGTTTCCCGTACCACCAAGTTCAATTCAAGTCAGTTCAATTCACTTTTATTTATGTGTCACTTTTAACATTGGACATTTCCTTGTGGCAGCTTTACAGAACACGAGTAACAATACAAAAATCCACAATTAAAAAATAAAGTAAAAAAATGTTATTAAAAACATCCCCAGTGAGCAAGACTGGCAACTGTGGCAAGAAAAACCTCCCTTAGACGGTATAGGAGAAAACCTTGAGAGGGACCAGACTCAAAAGGGAACCCATTCTCATCTGGGGGACCACTGCTGGGCCCCTGAGCAAGGCCCCTAACCCAGTTGTATAAAAGATATAAATGTAAGTCGCTTTGAATAAGTGCTGTAAATGTGTAATAACATTAGCCTTAGTCTGATCACAAAACTATAACAAACCAAAAGTACATAATATGCAGAACATAAACAGTAATGTACGGTAGTCAATAAAATAATATAAATAAGGATTGTATATGAGTAAACACAAAGGAATGCATGACCATTTATTTTTCTCAGAGCTTGCTTAAGTAGCCACACCATAATCTTCCCACATTTTTGTTAGAAGAGTCATGTGATAATATTAAGTCAATTACAATCAACTCTGGATTGGATAACAAGGATCTCTTACATTAGCAATGATTCCCTTTAACCTTTTCATTATTACAGGCTTTCAATTTGTCCTGGAATAATGGAATTACTGCGTATGCAATTTTATGTCATAAATCTAGACAAACTATAACCCATAACATTGAAGCAATCCGTGATGGCCACTAGTTGCTCTGTGTGTCACACACACATAGGTTGAAGAATAATCATGCATTTACACCTTTTAAGTGTTTTGTTTTGTAAGTATGCCAATCCCACCCACATCTTCTTCATTGTGAGGAGTTATTTCTGTTCATTCATGACATAATCATGCCAAGAATTCCATTCAATCTATGGGCTGTAACACCACAAAGCGTGTAGAGTTTAAAGGGTGTGAATACTAATGAAAGGCGGTGCAATAGGAGATAAATGGTCATGCATTCCTTGGGTTATGAGGCTGAGTCATGTGACAATTTCATTTCTCTTCATATATCATAGGGTAGGTTGTGTAGTGCACGTTTGTATTAGCTGTGTGATACAAAAACTGGACACTAACACCATTCAATGGCAATATAAAAGGCAACATTTATATTTTACAGTGTTTCTTTATGTTAAAAACTGTAAAAATCAGTAATGGGTAAGAAATTCTACAGGGCAGCGTGTTCAGTTTTTCACAAGAATTAAAAACAGAACTGAGGCGTACAATCCAGACGTCACAGTACACCACGATGAAGACGGAAAAGGGCTGAGAGTTGACTGTACTTTACTAGTGTCAACTGTCAAAGATTGAATCAAAACCTTTTATATTAACACATTTCCCTGAAAAACTGCATTTTGTGTAATTGCTTGTGTAATGCTTTGTATAACTAGTGAAAGTCTAGACTTTCCTAATACTTATAAATAACACTTATTTTAATAATAAATAAACTCAATTTCTTTAAGTGTGAGATCCTGTTAGCCATAAAGCATGTTAGAATCTAGCTAGAAAGTTGGACAATGTCTGTGACAAACAACTCGGGTGTTATTATACTTTTGGACTAAATAGGTGCTGTTATATTATTTTTTAAGTCTGCAAAGTATTTCCTGTACTGAAATCCTGGTTCTGTCCAGCTATGACAAATCTAAGCTAATTTGCATCACAAAAAAACGGCTCTCATTTCCTTTAATTATGCCAACTGGAAGATCAGAGTTTGATTTCCAGCACCTGCCACTATTGGGCCCCTGTGCAAGGCCCTTAACCCCCCAATTGCTCAGTTGTATAAAAGAGATACATGTAAGTCAAGCTGAATAAATGTGTCTGCCAAATGCCATAAAGCTTTAATTCATCTGCACTGATATAATTAAAGAATTAGCTAGTAAATCCTCTAACAGGTAAAAAGAAAATAATTTAACAGGAAAGACTCAAACATAAATACCAGAACTAATCTAAGAGTTTGTTTTTTGCATCCAACTGAATATGTGTAAAATTCTATTACAGATTCATGGGTAAAAAAATAACACCAGAATCTATCAAAAACCCAGCAGCAAAGCAAATTAATCAGCAGTCTTCAAAACAACATTCGCTTTATCTTCTGCTTGTTTATCCTATTTTTCTTCTAAACACTTTCTTGTTGCTGGATTTTATTGTCCGCACTGTTCGTTTTTAAGTGTGTACTGAATTCCAGCCACAAGTTCATTTAGCAAGCGCTCTGATAAATATGTGCTAATAATGCAGAAATTGGCAGCCTTTTAATCTAATTTCAGGGGCATTAGCAAAACTATGATTTATGCTTTAAGTCAGTTGATTACTTGGACTTTTTAATTTATTGTTATTAGTGTTGGATCATTTTCAAATTGTACATTTCCTGTCTGTGTTTTGTAAATGTTCAACACAATGAGCCATGGCAAATAATATGAACATAAATATCAACATTTATCCACTGATTTGTGCTTTAAATGTAATTGCAGTTTGACTACAATCATTTTTATTTAGTCAAAATTTGCATACTTTGTGTTTAACTTGTAATCTATTAGTAAACTTTACATTTAATCCACAAATCACGTTCTGAACTGTGGTGCAGTCGGATAATATAATCCGCACTTACCATTACACATCCTGCAGTGTGACTATTGTAGATACATACACACATTGCGATGTTGATGATAAATTGATATATTGTGAAGGCCTACACTCGTTTATTTAGAATGCTGCTATTTTTTCCAGTTAACTTTAAAGTATAACCTGGAAAAGCCTTCATGAAAAACTGAAACACTGAATGCTTATCAAAAGCTTTTTTTCGTGTTTCTACAAGTATTCTAATAACGAAACAAACAAATGTCGTCTGAATTTATATAAACTTGTTATTTAGTTCTCCTTTCATTTATTAGTCTTTAGTAACTACGTCATCTTCGTTCCTGTCATGGCAGTTTCATATAGCCGGTTCTTCCACACTGCTTGCTGAAGGTACAGTATAGCCTGCATCTGTAATTCAGTGGTGGGAAGGTCTAGCTTTTGTGTGGAAGTGGTGGCTCATGGTTAAGGTGTTGGCCTACCAACCCAAAGATTGTGTGTTCGATTCCCATCTCCACCAAGTGCTCAGTTGTATAAAAAATGAGACAAATGTAAGCCCCCCTGAATAAGGGTGTCTTCCCAATGCTGTAAATGTAGCTCACAATAACATTGTTCCTGTTTTTGTATGCACATAAGGTCTTAGGTTAAAAAAAATGCCTAGATTTAATTTTAGCCATTTATTCATCTGGAAAATTGGTACACTGATATTCACTGACAGCGGTCTATTGCAGGGCACCTAAACAGACCTAGAAGCAATTTAGCTCTACCAGCACTGTAATATGGGAGGGGGTCAAACACCCAATAAACTCAGGGTCAGTAGAAAGTGGGGAAGTGGTAGCAGTGGTTAAATTGTTGGACTATTAACTTAAGGACCCGGGCTTGATTCCCAGCTCCATCATGCCACCACTGCTGGGCACCTGAGCAAGGCCCCCAATAGGCCCCCCAATTGTTTGGTTGTATAACAAGGAATATTGTATGTCGCTCTGGATAAGAGCGTCTGCCAAATGCTGATAATGTAGAAAGAAACTCCAACTTATTGTGAAGGCATCATCAGTAATTCCCCTAAAAACAAAGAACTTGTTTATTCTTACACCCCCCTGTACTTTGAAATAACCTATAACGTTACACACACGTCAGACTGCCATAACGTGTTAAAGTACACTTGCCAAACCCGGTAAGAGAGCGAGCACCAGCTGACTCCCGAGACGTACCTATAGGGAATTCATGTGATTGAAAACAGCACTTGTGGATTTTACTCGTGATCTTGGTTCCCCGGCATACCATCACTAGGTTTTCTAAAGCATAGAGAAAAATCCGCATAGTTATGGCGCTAATAGTAAAGCTTCTGAAATCACCATTGCGCGTGATTTTACGCACTCCCCGTTTTCGTGTTTAAAAATTAGTTACTGACTGTTTTTTCTCTCGTCGATTATTTTTTTTTACCTCTTCTTTGACTAGTAGTTTAGTGTAGACCTGAGACATGCTGTGGTGTTTCATGCTTTAGTCTTCTGCTTCTTGTTTTGGACTGTCAGGATCTTTACGCGTAGGGGACCAGTGATGCTGGAGAAGCAGACAAACTGCAGCGTGTGTTGCTGCACTTCGCTCAACAAAATACCGATGGTCGTCTTCATGATATTGCTGATGTTTGGGATATTGTTTGGAAATTTGCTGACTTTGGCTGTAGTGCTGGGAACCAAACATTTCCACACGCCACAGGGTTACCTGAAAGCCTCTCTAGCGATGGCGGACTTGGCTGTCGGAATCTTTGTGATTCCTCTGTCAGTGTACGCAGAAATTACGCTCATGTGGACGGACACAGCACCGAGCTGGATATTGCGTAATTCCCAGCACACAGCTTTCCATCCGTGCAGTTTTCTTGGCCCCGTGTTTGCAGGCTGCACACTGGTTTCCATCACTACTGTTTTCTTTCTTACTATTGAGCGCTGTGTTGCTGTCATGAAGCCTTTGCACAAAGACGCCGTTATTACTAAAAAACGAACGAGCATGCTGATTGTATTTTCTTGGACAGGCAGTTTTTTCCTAGCACTTTCTCCTGTGATTTTTAGCCAACAGATCGCGTTGGAGTATAACGCATGCAGCAGAATGTGCAATTACGCCTTCGCGGCAAACGATTTTCCGCCTCATGTTTGGCATATACTCTTACTTTTCCCAGCGTTTGATTTTACTCTCCTCACAGGAACTGTTGTTACAAACTTTATATCATTTACCAAGATCCGCCATCATTCAAAGAAAAGAAGGCGTCTGGCAAAAGCGGGTTGCCAAAGTACATCAGGACCAAGTTTCTCCGAGATTAAGGCTGCAAAAACAATCGGCGCGCTCACGCTGGTCTTCAGCATCTCTTTCACTCCAGTGGCGGTGTTTGTTGTAGGAAACGTTACTGGAAACCAATGGTGCAGTTTCTCGTTTTTTGCTTTTTGGATTCTGGCCGCAAGCAGCTGCTGGAATGTCACCATCTACAGCGTAAGGGACCAAAAGTTCCGAGTCCGAGCGCGCCAGCTTCTCACGTTATCCAAAATTAAAAATTCGCCCTAAAAAAAAACTTTCCCACTCATCTACTGGTGTGTAACAGGGCTGAACAATATCCAATACTGTTGCAATATGCGACTGATATAGTGTTGTAATTACTGTTCATCTTATAGGTTCATCTTATTAGGACTACTAATGACATTCAACAAACAAATAACATATCTAAAATATATGTGTATTTAAAATCACAGGTGTTATAGTGCACCAGTATGGCAAAACATGTAAAATTCAATACAATCTTATGATGAATGTAAGATTAATCATCTTTGTATTATTTGCATATTCTATAGTGTTTGTTCTTGTAACTGTTCTTATGGCCTGTTTCTCTTTAGTGTATAGCCAGTGTTTACCTAGTGTGATTTCTATAAGCATATATTGTGTTCTCTACTGTTAACCAAATAGTGAAATCTGATCCTTTTTTTAATTAAAGGATTTATCTTTCCTGATTTTATTTATAGTATCTAACAAGTTTTAAGCTTGAGGTCATAAATGGATCCTGACAAATTTTTACCAGAATTGTAAAAAATTTGTAAGGTTTGTTTTCTTAAGTGTATTGTTTCTCAGACCTTACAGACACGCGCTTTGGAGCATTTCACCTTAATACCTATAGACTTGTCTGTATGTTTACTTTAACAGTTGAAATTTGCAGAATGCTGCTTTGTATTGACATGTGAATTTTACTTTGGCTCACATAAGCAACAAAAAGCTCCATAAATGATACGATAAAGTCAGCATAGAAAGTGTAAAATCACGTATTAATCATGTTAATCAGTTTATAAAATTGTGCTATAAAGATGGATGTTGGTAGTCACTGTATGGGATACCAGGCTTTTAAAGGGCACCGTGCAAACACACAGACACATAATATCACAGCCACTCACATCCAGTGGAAAAAGAACATGTGAAGGTCCACATAGGCAGAAACTTTAGCTTTTGATTGATAAAACATTTTCTTCTTTATTTTGTAGGCGATGGTTTGTCAGCTTTGTTCTGTACATTTTTAATTAAATTATTTTAAAATATAGTAATATTTAATTATTTATAAGATATAATAATTGACATAAGATATTTTGAATTTTATATATGAGCAGCCTTCAAATGAAGCAGCAGAAAATACCATGTTATTGCTGGTGCAAAGTCTGCTGAGAGAGGGGCAAAACTGAATATGTGACAACAGTGAAAGCTGAAATAGAAAAAAGGAACGAAGCACACTTACACAATCCATGCTGTACTTTGAGTTGTTATGGCATCTACTGGCAGGCATCTCCCACACACACATTTAAAAATGAATCGCTTGAATTACTAGATTAAATATTTATTTTTAATGTACTACCGTACAAGACAATTTAATTGCTTTTGCGAGTAACAACAGAATGTTACCTCTCTTGGCTTAATTGCACTGAAAAATCCTACCAGGTGTCTCTATATTCTATCCTGGAGAAATATAATTACCTGCACCTGTGCTGGGCTCATTGCAGTTATATAAAGCACAGCCTATCATTTTATCCTGACACAATCAACACAAAGAGGGTGTAAAGTTTAATATGGGAATTGTTACCCTCGTCGATCCTTTAGGATGTGTGTAAATGATGATTATATATTCATATGTTCTGATGAATCACAGTAACTAAATATGGGTAAAGTGTATTATTATCTGTATGCTATATAAAATGTTAAATAAAGTTTTGCAAAAGCTATCATTGTAATCTGTCTCTCTAAAGCCTTCCTATTACATCAGACACCTTAATCTTCAAATTTGACCCATTTTAATGATTTTACTGTAACAGTGAGTAAAAAATTATTTGATCTTCTGCTGATTTTGTATGTTGCATTTTAATAAGTGGAATAAGTATTCGACCCCTTCGCAAATACTTTGTACTCGCAAAGTAATAGTACTTTGTGGCAAAACCCTTGTTGTCGTTGACGTTTCTTGTAATTGATCACCAGGTTTGCACACATCTCAGGAGGGATTTTGTCCCACTCCTCGTTGCAGATCCCCTACAAGTCATTAAGGCTGACGGCACCCATCCAAAAATTTTTTCTATGTGAATAAGGTCTGTAGACAGGCAAGTGACTTCAGGACCTTAATGTGCCTGTTCTTGAGTCATTGGGTCAATTAAGACTTCAGACGGGGCTGTACATGTGTAAGTCTACAATCTTGTACCTGATATGGACAGCTCTTTGGTCGTGGAAAGCTTTTATAAGCTGGATTGCTTTTATACAGGTAACAAGCTGAGCACTACCTTTAAGAGAGTCCATTTAGGATTCTCAGCTTCTTACCTGTATAAAAGACACTTGGTACTCAGAAATACTTATTTTACTCTGAAATGCATTTCTCTGGATGTTTTTGTTGTTATTCTGTATCTTACTGTTAGAATAAACCTACTATAAAAATTATAGACCGATCATTTCTTTGTCAGTGGGCAAACACACAAAATCAGCAGGAGATCAAATAATTTTTTCCCCTCACTGTATATCCTAATTTATGTTATTGCTTTTATGTTATTGCTTAAAATTAACATGGTATAACTCAGAATTGGGTAATAATTTACTTTTTCATGCTTTATTTATCAGGAGGGCAAAAGTTGCATTGTTGATGGGAAGACAATATAAGGGTTAATCACAAAATAAAAGTCCTTATGACAGTCTTAGGATGGCAAATCAACCAGTTTTCTCAAAGATAATGTATTTTCTGGCTCAATGTGTGGTCCAAAATCACAATAAATCAGTATTTCCCCACTGAGTGACCTGCATATTAATCTGTATAATCAACATGAATTTCAGTTGCATCCAAGAATGTATGTAACAGCTTAATTAACTGTAGGTAATTTCTTGTTATTTTTACCTAAAATAATGGAAGCTTAGACACAAGTTTTTATACACTAAATGCCATGAAATTGAGTAGCGGAACAATTTTATAGGTTACAGTTGTCTTTTGTGCTAAGAACATCAAGACTGGTTTTTAAAGATTGGATGGAAATTATGCATCAATCAGTAGCTAAATAAGATTCTTGGCTGCAAGTCAATAAGCATGTTGCAGATCTTGAATGACTGATTATATTATGAGTAGGTGTTTATTTGATATTTTACCAAGCTGTTCCGTTTACTAGGCTTCATCTCTTGTTTTGGAGTATAGGAAGCCTAGAGCCTGGTTTTTATAACAACTTTACCTTATTCAGGTTCAAAGGACCACATCCTGGTCAAAAGGCAAACCTGCTCTTGTTTAAGGTAGTCACTTGGGCCAGCACATCCCATTTAAATTGCTTTTAAAGTATAGATGCACTCTCAGAACTGCCCTTAGATTTAGTTAAGAGGTGGCTGGACAGAGCACTATGCATTAAAGCAATGACTAGCGGAAGCGTGTTGGTCAATACGAGCAACACTTTTGAAAGAAAAGAAAGACGTCGCAGGAAACACAAAAAGAAACCCTGAAAGAAATGTTTTATTACCAGGACAAAAAAGTCAGTCAGTCAGAAACATGCTGTTAAACCCCCTTTCTGCACATTTCACTGCCCTTCCTGCTCAAACACACCAGGCTTAATAACCAGTTACAAAAAATATCAAATCAGCCAAGAGAGAGGAACGACAAATAGGAAAATAACAAAGATGATTTATCTGAACAGATTATTGCACAATTAAGATGATCTAAAGCATCAATTCTTTTTTGTAAACCTTCCAAATTTTGTCTGTTTTTCTCTTCTCTTTTTCAATTTAAAAAGTCAATTAGTATCCTTCATGTTTTTTATTGTTATGAACAGTTAATATAGAGTAAGCTGAGTCATATGTCGACTTTTTTAGTGAAGGAACATTTTAAAGCTTGAAAGACCGGCACGAGTGGGCTAATAATCAAGTACAAGATAACTAGGATCGTAGGACACACTTAATGTGTTTTTGTCTTCTCTTATTATTTCTTTAAGCATGCAGTGATTGCAATCACTATGGCAGCATTTAGGTTCCCCAGGGTTATGTTCTGAAAACTATTCAGGTGACTCCCATGGATGATGAGAAACAGGACAGCAATTCATAACTGTAGTCACATACAAACTATTTAGCATTTGCTAGTTAATACGCAGATCATTTTCTATTTAAAAAAATCTTTTCATCCTACACAGGGTCATGAGGAACCTAAAGCTTATCTCTGACTAAACACACTCACTCATTCTCACATACACAAACACACCCAAGACTATTAAAAAATGCTATTTAGTTCATGCCTCTGTATTGAGAGAAAACCCCCGACGCAAAAGATGAAGACGAGATTTTAACCTGTGTAACCAGAAGTACGAGGCAAACATTTCGCCCACTATACTGTCGGATATCTTATCAAACATCTTGTTTACTAAAGACAAAAAAAAGATGCTGAAAATTCGGAAAACTCTTAAAACACAAGACAACAAATCAAAAGAAAAAACACAGACCACCCAATATTTAAAAACCTGCTGTATAATTTTGCTACGGTTCAGGAGTTTTCCGTGCACTGTGTAATTTAAGTTTTGTGTTGAATATCAAACACCCAATTTTCATAGCCCGGGCAAATACACTGCTGTATTTTATTACCCCATTGCCGTCACTGATAAAGATTTGAATTGCGAATAAAAATCTTTCCAAGGCACCGAATACATTTTAAAGAAAACAAAGTGCATACATTTAGAGAAAGTAGAATTTTTAAATTTTGTTGTTGTCATTTTATATAGATGTTTACCGTCCAACAGGAAATCCGTGTTTGGATTGGCAGTGGTAATAAGAATAAATAGGATGAGATATTTTTGACAAAACATCAGTATTTTCTCTTCCAGGATCGTAAATAAAGTTGAATGGGCAGCAACGGATTCCGTCTTTGCAGAGTTGGGTGGAAAATGTCAAAGTCTACTTTTCTTACTCTCTCCAGGTAATCATCAATAGCAACCTGCCACACAAACACACACACACACAAAAAGGCTTGTTTTTCTCTGTGAGTTTTTAAATCCTGATTAACATGCCATCGAGTTATACATACATGCACAATATGGCCAAAAGTATTAAGACATCATTGTCACATCCATTTGTTATATAGTTTTGAATACATAGTTTGGATACTCTAGTCCAGGTTTAGTCTTATTTTTACAAATATTATATTCTATAGAACTCTGAAAATGCTTTCCACTAGAATTTGACGCTGGGCTTTGTAGAATTTGTTATTTAGCCACAATAAAATTTAGTGAAATCAGCCACTGATGTTAGATGAGGAGGTTTGGGATTCAGTCAGTGTCCCAGTTCATTCCAAAGATATTCATTGGCACTAAGGTCAGGGTTCTGAGTTAAAAACTGTTCTTTCACTCCTACTCTAACATACCATCTCTTAATGGAAGCTTTGTGCACAGGGGGATAATCATCCTGTAATTGTGTCTGGGCCTTAAAAGTTCACAAACTTTGAGCCATATTATAAAAGCAATTTTACTCAAGATTAACAGTATAATCTCCACACCAAATGGTGACCAGAATGTCCTGTTAATTCTCTATTGATTTGTCCAAGATTCCATGCAGGATCTAAACGTTACTAATCTTTATACTAAACACTATCAACACATTTCTGTATAAATAAGAATACACTCACTAAGCCACCTATAAGTAACCGACAGTAAAGCATGCTTTCAAAAATGGAGGTGATAAAGGGGACCGATTTTGTCACCATTAAAAAGAAAAAAAAAAAGTTTGGGTCCTTTTTTGTAATGCGCCGCATGGGCCAGAACAGTAAAGCTTTATGAGGCTTGTTGCTATGAAGACAAAAAAAAAAAAATTTTTCTTTCACTGTGCTTCAGTCATCTGAACCACTCTACTGCCTGAACTCTGTGCTTCTCTATTGAAGGCTTGAGAAGACAGACAGCGCTGTAATAAAGGACTAATTACGGGTCACGGCATTGCTTAGAAATGGAATTAGGCAGACATGTGAGGTTAAGATACATCCTATTCCATCATCAAGTGTGTGGTAATTGCTTACTGTTTGCAGGAAAGCAGGCATGGCCGCGTCTGGGACAGTTTTACTAAATGATCTTGCCTGTAGAGAAACATAATAAGCATGATTACTGATGGATGGTGTCAGTCATGTGTCAAGTGTCAAATGCAATAGATCTGTATCAGATTTTTGTGGATCTAAAACAGCATCTAAATCATACTGTTCATTTGAAGTGCATCAAATCCTTTTGGGAATGCGGTGGCTTAGTGGTTAAGGTGTTAGACTGATACCAGAAAGACTGGGGTTCGATTCCCAGCACCATTAAGCCACTACTGTGGGCCCTTGAGCAAGGCCCTTAACCTCCAACTGCTCAGATGTATAAAAGAGAGATAAATGTAAGTGGCTTTGGAAAAGGGCATCTACCAAATGCTGTGTAAATGTTGACTACTATTAATTAAATGAGTGAAGCTTTTACATTCCACCTGAATATGCATGACATTTGCTAGAATATAATTAACCAATGTATATAATAATCACAACAGGGGGGAAAATCATTCAGAACTAATAAATAAACCGGATGGATTACATTTTGCCATCGTATGCATTTAAGGGTTATGCAATCATTATATAATGTTATGAATTTTAGTAACAGTAATGTGTTTTAGCAAAACCCTATAACAAAACACCCAGAATGTGAATGCAGAATGACTCCAAACAATGAGGGGAAACAAGAGATGCATTTGATGACATAAAAATACACTTACATGTGTGAGATGAACATGAGCCTGACTGGCGATATCATACACTACATCTCGGACATTCTGCTCCCTGCTGCCACGGATGAAGTCCTCTTGAGAAGCACCATGCTGGGAAAATATATAAGATCTTGAGCTCAATTGCCTTTTATTTTCTCTTTGATTTTTTCAGTTTAACAAAAAAGGGGAACTTAAAAAGAGTGTAACTGCTACCCAGAACAGCTCTGAACTACTAATGTGATGCACCGATAGAAGATGCAGAATAATTGAGATTTAGTTACTGTTTACTTTATTAGTCATGATCAAATCCCTGCATTTGGTGTAGACTAAAAATATGTAGTGTAATTGAATTTATTTTACAATGTAATCAGAAAATCATTTAATAACTTTGTGACATAAATTATTGAAATGGAAAAATACCACATTGACTTAAATTAATTACATTTAATATAGAAATAGTACAATGAATAAAATAATACACAAACACATCCTTTAGATAAATTGGAGTAAACGGGTAATAAGATAACTCTACTTCTATGCTAAAGATATAAAACACACCAGGCAGTCTATATAGGAAGAATATAATAAAATGACCAAAGAAAATAAACAGAATTATTTATTTTTTTTTAAGATCACCTGAAAAGTGGCTAGATTCTAAATAAAAATGACTAAAACTCTAGAAATAAATAAGAAAACCAATTAAACACAAAACAACCTTTAATCGGTTTACAAATTTCATCTTAAATCCAAAGATAAAGCAGTGCTGCCTGTTTTAGCTGCCGTTCAGTCCATAAGCACATCGCGCTGCAACAACGCCCCCTGCAGTCTACATTTAAACATCCGCTTTGATTGATTAGACAGACAGACATCAGCATTTATATGATATGAGATAATGTGCCAGATGAGATAATGTGCCAGATGAAGTGCTAGTTGTGATAAATCTTAATATAAAACCTGTTTTCAAGAAAATAATAAAACTGATACCATGTGATAAAACTTTAATCTTGTAATTTTTTCTTCCTGGAAGAAAAGATATTTCTCTTATGCACAATTCTTAACCAAAACTACAGTTCTAACCATTTTTAGCCTAGTTATACCCAAAAAAAAATTGTTAAAACTGTCATTTTGAATACATGCATTAGTATAAAACCCAAATGTCTTCCATCTTGCATCTTTAATTTAAGTCCAATATTGAGTGAGACTGAGATTTTCACACAACGATGAATACATGGCTTTTTCTGTAACATTAGCTATAACAATAATTTGACATGATTATAAATGACAAGCTGACAGATCATCTGAGACAATGTGTATTATATGACACTCACCAGCATGCAGATGTCCATGGGGAGGTAGACCCTGCGTCTCTGGCTGTGGTACGGTGTGGCCCGCAGACATGTTACTATGCCTTGTGCTTTACCAATATGACTAGCAGCATGATCTGCGTGGACGTCTTTCACTCCTTTAGTTAACAAAACACCAATTAAAATTACAATTTAATAATTTATAATAATTAATTATCTACCTTCAACTAAATTGACACACAAGACACAAACTCTTTTCGATTTATAAAAATTTGTGTTTTGAAAATTATTCATACATTCAAGTGCTGAGAAGGAGCTGCATTCACAATCAAAGGAATCACAGCGGTGTTCGAGTGCAATCTAAAGTCTGATTACATCCTACAGGTTGGTTCAGGTTTGCTACCTTGTTGAGTCCACATGGAAGCTTTACATTAGCAGGTTTATACACAGTCAATTAAATGGAACCACTACGAGGTCCTTAATCCCCAATTGTTCAGATGTATAAGGGAGATGTAAGTCGCTCTGGATAAGGGCGTCTGCCAAATGCTGTAAATGTAAATGATATATTACAGGAAAAACCTGACAAAATGGTTTTTTAGTAAGAGGCAGACTGTGTTAGTACCTGATTAAGTTAATTACAATACACACCGGTCACACTGGTTTGCTTAGTGGTTAAGGCGTTGGACTGCTAATGTGGGTTCAATTCCCGGCACCACCAAGCTGTCAGTGCTGGGCCCCTAAGTAAGGCCCCTACCCCTTAAATTCTCAGTTGGATAAAAAGGAAAGAAAAAATACAAGTCGTTCTGGATAACGACATCTGACAAATGTTTAAAACAATGTCATTTTATATGGTAAAATCCCAATTCATAAAGCAGAGATGATGTCAAGTTCTCCTGTAATGTGCAAGTAAAACGATGAGAAAACCACAACTTCCAAGAAAATCCTTGACAAAATAAAAGTCAAAACAGTGATAGAAGTTTTTAATGAGTCAGAATCAACGTGTCATTTATACTGTCCAGTGTTTTTTGAACACTGAAAAAAAAAGAAAAAAAAAGGTGACTAACTTTCTTTGTATTGTTAAATGATTCTGGAATCTGGATAAGATTATTTTAGGACTTTTATTTTTTTATTTATTTTTTTAAAGTATATTAGAGTGAACCCGTATAAGCCCCCACACCACACAAACAGACTTTCAGTTGAAAAAACATTTCTGGATTGTAGAAAGATCTCAAGGACAAAGGCACACCTACCTAAAGTCTCCAGCAGGAGGTAGAGAAGAGACGATTGGGTGTTTTCTGCATACGCCTCCAGCTCTTGAAGGTTCCTGTAGGCTCTGTCCTCCAGATCTTTTTCCTTTAGAACACAAATCAGCACTTTTTTCAAAACAAACTATAATACACACCAGGATGTTCCTCTTAAAATCATACGCTACATAAACTATACCCAATTTAGTGCTATAAACTGTCCATTTCTCACACATGAACACATTTCTCACTCTTACACACACAGACTCTCACTTGGACACATCCTCTTAACAACAGTTGAGTGATTTATGAATTACACACCAACAAGCAGAACTCACTCTTTCAGCTATGATTCTCAACAGCCACCTTCTCGTCAGTTTGTGCTTCCTCACTGCCTGTAAAGAGAAGCACTAAACTCAGTTACTGTATCACGGTTCTGGTTTTAGTTTTAAAGTAATAGTTAAGGTGATGCACTACGGGTGTTGGCACCGTCACCTTAGACAGTTTTTTCTTGTCACGGTCACTGATTCAGGGCAAAATTTTATCATTCAATAGTAACATTGGTGTAAAATGTTAGTAAAATGCTACACTAAAAATGGTTTGAATTTAATTTGTGAGTTAGCAGCCTGTATCCCAACCCTAACCCACGCTTATATTCCAAATACAATTTATTATTATGTTTGTGTCAAAAATAAAAAAAACCCAATAATCTAATAAAGATAAAAAACAGTTTTAAGCATCTTACAGCATTATTTAAAGCTGAGTGTAACTGACCCTCCACAACTCAGTACTGACGGGCTGTAGTGGAGGCTCATCTCTGTAAAGGTCTTCCACTGCAGTCTTCCAAAACTGCATTCGCATTAAACCAATGGACTTCTGAGAAACAGAGTCCTTAACCTGAACAAAAACAAATATCTGACACCATTTAAATCATCATCAATGTGCTGACTGATATCAAATATATACACACACACAGTAGGACCAACAGTATCGATAAGTCAAGATTTAAGAAAATCTTTTTTTAAGAGAAAAAAAAGTCCTGGAGTATTTATATAATTTATGGTATGGACAAGTATGTAACTTGAAAAAGGGAGAGGCACAAAATGGAGAAAACATTTTTCATTTCCTGTTACTCCCTTACTTTGTAGGATGTGATCCTGGACCATCCTTTGTTAAACCTGAATCAACATTTTAATCAACCAATCATAACCATCTGATTTCATCAATGTTATACCACACATATAACACTGAATTAAATTTAAAAAATACTTTATAAAAAGTAATTCATAAAAGTCTGTTATTGTTCAGATGTGTATTTTCCCACTGCGCTGTTGCCACATTATTGACTGATTAGATAACTGCATAAATGGGCAAGTATTCTCAATAAAGTGGACAGTAAGTGTAAAGAAGTGGTATTTAAGATATGTCTAATTATGGAGGTTCAAACACAAGCATTATTTGTACTAAATACCTGCCTGAGCCAGTTCCACATTAAAAGCCCTCAGTGCAAAAGCAGATCGACGAGCAACATCAGGAAGAAGTAAAGAACTCACAAACCCATCATAGTCTCGCAATCTGGCAGGAAGAAAACGTTATTTACCATCAGATCTGCATTTTAACATTAGTAAACAATCTGAAATATTTGTTTTAATGTTAAAAAGACACTGGAACATCAAATGAGAGAGAAGAGTTGCTGCTATTAAATCTGTTGATTGACTTAAGACATCAGCTAATCGATCATTAATGAATTAGTCGTAAATTTGACATGGTGGATTATAGCAAAGAAAAACAGAATAAACATGCACATGTACGCATGATCAGGAATTTTATTTATTGTGTTTACTGATTTTAATAATAAGTCTGTGCTGCGTACCTGACAAGATTAATACAGAATTTCTGGTCGTGTTGCGAGGCTGAATGTGTCGCTGATGTGTTACGGCACATAACCTCTGTCCCAGTCTGACAACCTATAAAATGTGGGAATATTTTAGAGCGAAATAAAGCCCTAGTATTTAAAGATCCATATTTTATACCGACTCCTGATGCCATCCCAACACACAAGCCAGCAGACATGCCGATCCCCTTCACATTTAACCCGGTGCATCTGCTTTTAGATCCCCTGAAATCACACCTAGGTGTTGTTCGTTCCGCCTATCAAAGGCCACTTACAAATATTTTTGGTGTATAATAATTTATTTTTTTAAACATATCTTTGCTGCAGTTTAATCAGAATTTGTGAATACATATATCTATACACGGTGTTTTAATAGCTGTCCTCAAAGTCTAGTACATGATTTGAGTCACATGACAAAATGTCCGGAAGTTAGTTTGGTGTTGGTGATTATCAAATGGTTTACACTTTAACCAAAAGTGCACTATATAGGGTGGAGAAATGGGTCATTTCATTGCCTAGTTTGTACACTTCTAAAGGGTGCAAGTCGGTATTTGATTAGTTACCGTGTAAAAAGTTAGAAATGACTGTATCGGTGTTAGTAAAGGGTCTGCTGAGCGAGTATTCAGCACATGGCAATACTGGGCAAAAATTTTACCCATATTTGTGGTTTTTTATTATGGGTTGCGATGAGCATGACGGAGAGCAAAAATGTGCGGTAAGAAGACTTTATATACATAAAGCTATATTTTATATATTGTATAAAACAGTGGATTATGTAAATTGTCCACATAGTCAGACAGCATTTTGTTTATAATTATAATAATAAAACTTACATATGAATTATTGTTTGAATTAACAAGCAAATACTACTTTTAATTACAAAATAATGTGTGTACCAGATCATTAGGGAACAGGTCTAAAAGGCTCTTATAATAATAGAACAAAATTAAATAAATAAATTAAGTTTCAGGAAGTGTTCACAAATATACACTGAAAAAAATGCAACCTGTTTTCTAAAAAGTGCCCATCTGACACCCAACCCTTATGACGTTAACCGAAAGTCTATTTGCATGAATATTTTTTTTATTGTGTTGCTGCCACATGTTTGGTTGATTTAGAGAATTGGACAAATGCACAGTTGTTCCTAATAAAATAAACATTGAGTGTAAAGCAGTCATTTGAGCTCAGTTTAACCAGGGTTCCCCTGTTTGCATAGGAAAATCTGACAAAATAATCCAACTGGTCCAATGATCTATTAAACACCTACGCAAATTAAGGTGGTAGTCTTTACTTTGCACTGTATAAAACTGTATAAAAATTGTATAAAAAAACTATAGTAGCATAGAAGTCTAACCTCAGGACTAGTTAACTGTGATCAGTGGGTTAATACTGCAGTTTATACTTAAAATAAAGGTTTACACTTTTTAATGGAATGTTGCTTAATGTTTTATAGCAGTGCTAAATTCAGAATTTTGTAGCTAAAATCAGGTTTGTATTAATGCAATAATGTCAGAATTGTATCAAGGACACACCACATTATTTATATGCTTTGATTTTTCTTTTTAAGAAAGGATTTAGTCAAGTCACCTTTATTTACAAATACAAATACTCCTAACTGCTAATAACCTGACTATTAAAGTTAAGCGCTTTATTAGGTCTCCACCTAAAAGCCTCTATTAGTGCTTGTAGTGTCATTAAATCCTTAGTAATCTTCCATTATTGTCACATGTTTAGTAATTGAGCCAACTCTCAACAAGCCTGTTACCAGGTTTTACAAACTATAAGGAGCATAACAGTGTGACAAATGTGGCCTGTATTTAAACCACTGATTTAAATCAGCATTTAATCATCTACATTAACATTTACACCTTTTAGCAGACGGCTTTATCCAAAGCAACAAACTAAATTCATTCAATGAGTCTCATCATTGAACAGCTTAATACTAGTATGCTATAGCACAAAATGTTAAGGGCAAGATATTTGAGAAAGGTGTAGGTTTTCAATTTTCCCTTAACAGCCAGTAGCCCCGTTGTTCGGACATTGATGGAAAGTTCATTCCACCATCTTAATGTACCAAGTAGTGGATAAATGTATTAATAATCAAGGATTATAAAATCATCTTAGAAAATGAGATCGTGAGCAGCCTTATTCTTTTTAATTATGTAAATATTCTTGTATTACCCTCCCCCACGCAGGCACTCGATGGATGATGACCTTTTATTGCCCTACAGTGATACTCATGGCCCATCTCATTCCCATCAATATGTGAGGGACTGTCAGCCTACTATTCACGGAAACCTAACCCACGAAACCTGGCTGACAAGCAAACACACAGGATCTCCTATAGTCGAATCCAAGACTTTTGTCTCAGCAATCGGCAGTTCAGTAACATGGGTAAGTGGCCACATCACAGTGGTTCATGACCCGCTGAGAACAGTGTCTGTGGTGGAGCCTGGAGGCCCTGGGGGATGTAAGAATTTCCTAAGAGAGCTTGTAGAAAACACTGCTAAAACCAGGAAGTGTCTGATTGCCCAGAATGGTGGGTATTTTATAACTAAAAATGGACAGTGCTTGGGGAACATTGTGAGCGATGGCAGACTGGTACAAAACAGTGGAGGAGTGCAGAACGCTCAGTTCGGCATCAGGAAGGATGGAACTCTAGTGTTTGGGTGAGTTTCATTACTCTCAGCAACTGGTGTTTTAATTATTTAATAGGTCTAATATTTTAATACAGAAAGTTATCAACTGAATCAAACTAAAACCTTTTTTAACTATTTTACAGAATTACTAAAAGTGTTTTCAAGCTGGAGGTTCTATACGTTGGCTTTTTAATTCTTTTTAACTTTTAATAGTTTTTAAAAAATTTTTTTAAAGCAAATTCATATTTTGGATCAAATTGAACTTTTTTTTATGTGCACGAATATTCACTTCAACTTATAGTTCAACATATGTGTCTGTATGTGTCATAAAATCAAAATCATTATAAATAAAATGTATAAAACAAACGAACAAAACCTATAAGCGAACTTTTTATAAACGTACAGTGATATATATATATATATATATATATATATATATATATATATATATATATATATATATATATATATTATATATATATATGTGTGTGTGTGTGATATATATATATATATATGTGATATATATATATATTATGTATGAATGCACGGCATGTAAATTATTAAGCATAAATTATTTTTAATTAATTCATTTTTTTTATTATTTCATTTTAACAGGTTTATTCAATAGATATTTTGTATATTTTGTATCATTTTATGCTGAACATAAGGAAAATTCAAGAAGTCTAAAAAATATTTAGTTTTTAGGCTTGTTATTATCAGAAGTGCCAAATCCCAGAAACTTAACAGAGGAGAAAAACATGCACCGTAAAGTGTAAAAATCAATTTCTTTTTATCATGCCCTCACAACCAATCAGAACAGACTGAGTCCAACTGTAACCTTTTATCTTGCATCAGACCACTTAATCACTCCAAACATAATAAATTAAAAAACAAACAGGTTCGGACAGAGGAAAAATGATTAGCCAGAAAATTCTTGAAACGGCAAAGACCAAAACATCTGCTCTATAAAAATAGACACAGCACTGTTGTGTAATAAATGGCTAGTCACAAATAACATTGAGTAGTGAAGAACTGCTCCAAGCTGGTTATTTGTTTTTAAGTGTGCAGCTTCTGTGGGATTTTGATAAGATAAGATAAAATGGGGGTAAGATAAAATGTCAGTGGACAAACCTTTTTCTCATCAGAGGAATCTTTAATGTTTTTTTTTTTGCCACATTTTTTTTAAACAGATAAGAGCGGTAAGGTGGTTCTTTCCCTTTGTTAACTTATTCTCTGACACTTATGAGTTAATTTTAAGTTGTTTCATACATCCAGATGGAAATCTCTCCATATAAAAACTTAAAACTTATTCTTATCTAGTCACATACCTAACTTTTAATCGTGAAATATCTTCGGTGTATAGCAACAACAAACTATTGGCATCGATGTTCCAATACTTTTGGAGTGGGCTGCATATCTGCCTTCATGTCCTTATCCAACACTTCACCTTCCTTTCTCTCACTGTCAAATTCCGAATCATACACAATCAAGCATGCACTGAAATGCTTTCTTAAACTGTGATTTAAAATAGAGAGTAAAAAAGAAATAACAATACCTGCAAGAAAAAAATAAAAACGATAACAATGCAAATAGATTAATCAAATAGTCTGCTTATAAATATCACAATAAGACTTTGGGGTTCATGTAAAGTAAAATGCAGGTGCTGTGCGATATATGCAATGTAAAATGTGCAATATATTGTAGATGTGATTAACTTGGTCGATACTATAGATTCTCTCTCATTACCTTCTCCTCCATGGTGGCAGTTATCTATCAGAGGATGAGGTTTTGGACAGAGAAAACCCTTTTGTTCAGCTTGTCAGTGGAGTGATTTGGCTTCTCAGGTCAGGAGAAGTTTACATCAATGAGAGCTTGCAGGTGGAATGTTCTTCATCTCAGGAGACAGGTATGTCAGTCCTACACACGGTGTAATCTGTTAGAACGGTGCGACCGCTGTTTCTGAAAATTATTAAACTCAACTCTGTTATGTGTTTTCATATAACTTGAGTGGCTGTTAGTCAATCACACATACTATATGTAACAGGAAAACTCCAGGAATTTGTTGATGTGATATCAGCTCGAACAGCAGTGGGCCATGATGCCAAAGGCAGACTCATTCTCTTCCAGATTGATGGCCAGACAAAAACAAGAGGGTGAGAAAAGACACTCTAGGGTCTGTCTGCATGGATTGTGTACATTGATATCCCAAATTCAGTTCACAAAAACACATAAAGACATTTTCAGGAGGATTTGTTTAAAACACTGTAACTCCTTATTAGTAATTAACACAAATTTAGTGTGCAACAACCTGCTGAAAAAAACCTAAGGATCAAGTCACTTTAGGTAGAAGCATTAAAAAAAGAACATGAGCACGAACATGAGCAAAAAGCAAGTAAAGTGTTCGTATAGGCAACAAGCAACTCAACTGAACACGAGTTAATGTTGAGGGGATGGAATATATTTATGGTTCATTTCGGCTGTTTTTCTTTTTTGAAATTTCAGTTAACTCCTAAAGGAATCTGCTAAATTTACACTAGTCTTTCATTAAAAACCACTGCCCTAAGTCATCATGGAGCCTGATAGACTTAACAGAGTGATGTACATCTACTAGGTTTCGGATTAGTATACATATTGCACAGCATTGTATGATTAAAGCATAACTGCTTTGTATAAAAAAAAATCCTAATTTGAAGTATTAAAATGTGTTTGTCTCCAGTATGAACCTGTGGCAGGTGGCGGAATTCCTGAAGGAGCAGGGAGTCATTAATGCCATTAATCTAGATGGAGGCGGCTCTTCCACTTATGTCCGTGATGGATCACTGGCAAGTTTCCCCTCAGATCACTGGTATACTAATCCTGCTTATCCATCATAAGAAACTGTAAACCTTAAGTGCAGTATTAATCACAAATGCGATTTATTAGTTTATAAAATAGTTAGAATTTGTTCAGTGCCACTGTACTAACTATAAACTTTAGAATATAATAAGTATAAACTTTAGAATATAACCTACTGTATATCATTTATACACCGTTTGTTTACTAGCTTTGTCTACGTTTGTTGCTCTGTGTGAAGCAAGGATCCGATGTGGCGCTGTCCTCGGGCCGTGTCCACAGTGCTGTGTGTGCACGAGCGTCTCTGTCAGCCTGAAGACTGCAACCAGCATGGGACCTGTTTGGACGGCCGGTGTGTTTGCCAACCTGGCTGGGCTGCGCCAACATGTGCCAATCTAACATGCCAGACACCAGCATGCGGAGACCACGGGCTCTGTACTCAAGGTGACTTTTTGTGGCTAAGGAGTGTGTGTGGATGTGTATTAAGGAAGTGGTAGTGTTTACAAATGCATTAATGTACTTTACTTATATTAGTGTGTTATGTGCATTAGAGATACATTAGTATGTTATGTAACATGCATTTGGCAACATTTTAGCATCACAGACCGCAATAATACAATATATATTATTATTATCAAAATATATATTAAAGAGGCCGTTTTCTCTGCTATAAACTTTTCTTTTACTTGTATTAAGTGTACAAGTATTAACCTGTTTCTGTTTATTAAGAAAATATCTCAGCTATAGGTAAAAATTTGCATTCACACCATCACCTTTTGTATAAGACCGGACATCCTATTTCTATGTTGTGCTTTAACTCTTATTGCTTTATTGCAACAGTTTGAGAAAGCTCCCATATGGGTATGATGGTGAGATGTGTACATTAGTGTTGTGAGGCAAGCCCTAATTACTCAGTTGTATAAATAAGATAAATATAACTTGCTTTGGATAAGGGTCTCTGAGAAATGGTGTAAAGATAAATAAAATATTGAAATAAATATTAAAATAAATACTAATACTTTTATATTTTTCTATATAAACTTTCTGCCGTTTTCTGCCAAAACGATGGTTGAGGCAGTGCCGCAGTGGACAGGTGACATAACCGGTGTTGCAGCTTAACACTGTCAACACCGACTATCGCATCAAGCCTAATGTACATACTTACTGCCACTTATGTCTTTAAAATTGCTGCCTCATATAATTATCATAAAACTGTTATGATGCATGATTATAAATCTGAAAATGCAGAAGAGTAACTAGCATGTCACATTCTGTGTTGCATGGTAAAGTAATATATTGATCAGTCGATGTGCACACTGTCTCCTCTCAAAATGTCCTCTAGGCTTCTATGGGTTGCTCTGTTCGCAGGAGTGCCAGTGTAGTGACCTTTTCCCATGTGACCCTGTAACAGGAAAATGCAATGCCACATTTCACAACCAGAGAAATAGCAGTCTGCATAGAGGTACCGATTTGTTACAATCTTTTAAAGCCCACATTGCCACTTTGCATGTTCTACATCTTGTATTTTTAAGTGTTTTTTGTTAGTGCACTGAGTGTTTTTGACCTTCTGCTATCTCTCTATGATGCCTAGTGATTGCCCCAGATTTTTGTAGGCCTGCATGAATACTGTGGTGTAATTTAAGCTCTTTGCTTGTTTCTTTTGACGTTTGATGGCTGTAGTCTGAAGGTCTTTCTTTTGTTAACCAGAATGTGGTTTGTAAAATTAGTCATACAGTGAGTTTACATTTGCCTTTTAAAATCTACACAAAATTATACTTATAATTAACACAGTGTGCCCATTTCCTAATACTTTGGTGTTACCTAAATGAAGAATATGTTTTTATTGTGTTTTATGGTTCAATATTCCCTCTTGAGCAAACCATGGAATATCTAGTACAAAACGTTAAAACAGTCTTTGATTACTGTTTAATGGGTTACTATCTAAACTTCAATGCTGCTAATTTAATAAGAAAACAGCTGATAGAATGGAAAAAAATAATAACATATGCAATTTTACTTTACTCCCAATTTACCACATCTGTTATGTATGTAAGATTACTATAAACCAGCTGATGCTTCTTTATAACAAAGTTAAAGTATTAGAAGTTGTTTTTTTTTAATAACAGTGGTACTGATAGAAGTCTATCCACTACAAGGTTTATGTTAATGTCCTTATTCTGCAAAATATCATTTTTAAACAGCAACTTACACAGATAAAAAATGTTATATATACATTTTCTGTGGGAAATCTAAATACCTGACCTATAAAACACTCATTTGTACTATAAATCATTTAGGATGAGACTGTCAGGAACGAATGTCTTTCTTTAGCTCTGATCTTGGCATTATGCCTTGCCCTGGCTGCTTCAGTCATTCTATCAAATGCAGGTTTTAAAATTAGCTCTCTCCAACATCTTTGGCCTTACTTTTTTAAGTCTGGTCTAAGTGTTTATCAAAAACACAAGTGCTTCCATTTAACCTTATACTTTATCCCAGATTTCCTCCTAGGAATTTTTCCATTTACACCTGCTCCCCTTCTGTGTGGATAAACACAACTGTTTCTCTTTCTTTTTGACTTTTGTTTGTCTGTAAGTTTGTTTGTAAGTCTGAATCTTAAATAGAGGATGTGTGTTTGTAGACATTTGTAGCAATGCTGTACAAGGAAGAAATGCAGACCTGATGAGGAACTGAAATGTTTGTTTCCTTCCTTATAGCTGGTCACTGCCTAGCCATCCAAATGTGTAAAGAGTGGAAAGAGCAAGATAAGTCTCACGCACAGAAACCTTATCTGTCAGAGTAAGTGTTCACACCTGTACACAAACATCAGCCTTCTGTTTGGTCCCAAATTATGCTATGCAACCAAGACATTAATTCCAGCCTCCTCCTTTTGCTCTGAAAACTCTACTTGTGTTCCTATATAAAGTGTGTAGTATTAATTGGATTAATTATGGTAAATATTACATTATTGTTACAAAAATAATCAATTGCCCGACACATTCTTCAATAAGATTCCTTTTAGCAAATCAGCATCAAGTGTCATGCTCATGCTTATGCGTAGTGGCAGCTACACATTTATTAGCCTGACCTGCCTTTCAAATGCAAGTGAGCGATTGCGCGATAGGCCACAGTGGTTGATTCAAAAGATAACGTCTCTCTCAATCTCTGTTTGTTTGTGTGTGTGTGTGTGGGTATCTAGGCAAAGATGGATGGTTCTCACTGCTTTCCTGGCTGCAATCATGCTGAGCAGTCTCATTGGAAACTTAATCCAAGTGTGTGGAAAATGCAAAGGGCGTCTGCAGCGGGGTTATTCGTATGTACCACTAGAGGAGGTGAACAAATTTAGTTATAGTCTACAGCACTCAGGGACACAGCCAGAACACCCTCTCTTTCAACTAAATGATTCAGACTTGGACTCCTCATAGTGTATGTACCATATGTATGTGTGTTTATTGTGTGTAGGTGTGTTGGTCTTTCTGGGTGTGCATCAACACCAACAACAAAAAGTATTTGCACATATAAATTGGTCCCTTACATAATCCATGCAGTATGAAGTAAGATGTCTCTTGGGGTATCTTCTCAATGAGCCTAAGTTTTTTTTTTAATTACCTGGTAAAGTACATGTTCCTGTTTGCCATTCATAATCATCATCGAATTCACAGGACTCCTCACAGCCAAAACACTGATCGAAATAAAAATCCACAAAGAAACTGGAGATTTAAGTTTAACTAATGTCACGTCTTTGTACACCTTCACTAGTTATATCCTAACCTTTACAGCATTTTTATGTAACAGACATCATTGCTGGTGTGTTGTATTTCATTGTATTACTCACTTTTGTTTACATTCACTTAACTCATGAACATCACGTTTTGATCACTAAACAAGGCAAGGCACGTTTATTTAAATAGCACAGTTTATACACATCAGTAATTCAACGTGCTTTACATAAAAGGATTCAAAATGATCATAGAAAATAATCACAAAACAGAAGTTTGATCCTAAGATGCGCTGAAGAACCATAATTCTTGTGTGAAAATAATTCTAGTATACGGAAACATAAACGCGGAAGTCAATGAAAGCAGCATTTACGGTTTACGTGCATTAATGAGCAGTCGTTAAAGAGAAGGAGGATGAGGAGAAAAAGGGCCACATTTTGAATAATCGCATTTTAAGGAGCAGTGGCTGATGCTTCAGTGTAGAGATGTGTGTGGAGTGGCGAGACCGTGACGTGAACACTTTCAACAAAATCTATTATATGTCAACTGTTTGTAGTTACACGCCAGTGCAGAATGATGACGCAAAAATTCAGACGTAACTGTTCACCACGCAGTCGCATTGCAAACCATCTAACCATCTTTTTATTCCTAAACTCACTTATTTAGAATAGTTTAACCTACATGATTGCTGTCTGCACTCAAATTCAGATTATTGTTTGTTCATCTGTCTAACTGCTGTTCTCTCATTGGAATATATCGATAGTTTTTGTACTCTTGTTTTGCTATTTGTGATTTAAGTGATTTAAAAGGTGCCTTAAAATGAAAAATATTATTATTATTAATATTTTTATTGTTATTGTTGTTATTATGAGAAAAACAGATCAAAATCCATGCAAAAAAAAACAACTTTTGCCTGTAGTCTGAACGTAGCTTTAAAAATCAAAAGATTTCCTTGGATGTTTCAAATGGACTTCGACCTTAACACAGTAAGTTGTATGTGGGTAGTATGACAGGATTTGTTAGCCCAAGTGTAAGGAGCTTTACTCCGAGCCTAGCCGACCCTTCAGTTTTTGTGCCTTTTAGTATAGTTTTAAATACGTTTCTATGCCACACCGAAGCATTTATTTTATGTCAGTGTTTGTTTTTAGACTATTATTATAGGGTAACTCTGAAATCCTTGCACTGACTGTGATTTATCAGTGTTAATAGCACAGAAACAGAAAGTTAGTTGCCTTCTTATTGAGTTGTATTAACATGTGAGGATAACTGATATCATTACAATAATGTGATTACCAATTATTGTGATCCTCAATTACGTGTGTGTTCTTCTCTTTGATGATCAGGTCGATGGCTTGAATATGATTAAATAGGAAGAGTTGAGTTGGGGTTTTTTTTGTTTTGTTTTAGATAAACAGGTGGGGTTTTTTTTTTTATTTTACCTCTTGCATTTGGTTCGTGTGTATTTTCTTGATTGTTTTTCTCACCCAGTACAAGCCTCAAGCTTTATTTGATCAATACTTATAATTTTATTGCGTCAGTAATTGAATGTTATTGAAGACCAACATATTAGTAATTTATAGTCTTGTGTTAACTTTGCTGCTGTGGTGTGTGATTGTAATTTAGTAATAATTTAGCAATTAAATAATTTCTAAATTATCACGTTTTATTAGGTTTTATAATAATTATAGAAATGCAATTATACATGAATCAGGAGATTTATCACCAACGTATTAACAAAGGAATTTTTTTTCTATTGTGGAACTGGATGTATGATTCGAATACTTTACATATCAATTACTTGGAATAAAATGTTTTAAGAGAGTGGTGTGTATATATGTGTATATATATGATATATATAATATATATATATATATATATATATATATAGTATATATATATATATATATATATATATTAGAAATTTTAATAAGTGTTTAATAATGTTTTTTTTATATATAATTCTGTAAAGCTGCAATCCCGATTGTTAAAAGCGCTGTAGAAATAAAGGTGACTTGACTAAAATTGATTTGATTTTAATATAAAAATTAATACAAAAACATATAAAAATAATGCCTCTTTTGTTTCGTAAATGATAAAAAACAGAAGTTTATGCTTGACACAAATTGTATTAATTCTTGGTGTAAATATTACTGTTTTATTTTCTACACCCAAATAATAAATTCTAACAATCCCACTGGCCCTAAAGTTGTTATTGTTGTTATTTTCTGCCTATACTGTTATATTTCCCAAAATGTGAATAAAGCAGTGATTTACATTATAGAAAACCTGGCCAGGATAAAGTTGTAACAAAAAACAAATATTCCCAAGAGTGTGGCTGTTTTTGGCCCTAAAAGGTTTACATCTGTCCAGTTGCTCCTGTTTGTTATTTATTTTGGTATGCCAAGGGCAAGGCCCTTAACCCTCAATTGCTTAGTTTCAGAAATGAGATAAAAAGGTACGTCTTTCTGGATAAGGGCGTCTACTAAATACTGTAAATGTAAATTATAAAAGCTGTATTGTTTACGTAATGCCAATAAATGACAGGTTGTTACACCTGTCAGTTCATGAACTGCCTCAGGCTGGATCCTCCCCGGGGTGTGTTTGGCTCATTGGTTTAGATGATGCAATCCCCCACCCAGATGTCAATCCGTAGGATCATTTACATGATCTCACATTTCCTGTGTTTGTTATACACAATCTGTACACTTTTTACCACATATGAGGATGGAATTAAATAGAGATCTGTGCTGTTTACTCTATTTACAAAAGTTTTAAATAAATTAAGATAATAACTTTAATAATAAGTGTTAAGTGGCTTTAACGCATTTACCACAATGAGAATGTTGTTTGTAAAGTTTTACACAATGAGGCAATATTATTGAATTTACCCTCCTTAAGAGACTGTTTATAGCTGATTTAAGTATCATGTAGTAGTTTTTACAGTAATGTTTGTGTCATATTCACAGTCTACATCACTGGGCCAGACGTCAGTTGTGCTATCTGTCTATTGGAATCTTTATTTTCTGAGCTGACACTTGTAAAAATTCTGTTTCAATACATACATTTTAAAAGATGTTTATGTAACCCAGATTTATAGCATCTTTTAGAAAATTACATTTATGTGTTACCTTTTTATGTATTTCTAAAATATGTATCAAGAAATCAAACACAATTAGTGTCTCTTATTCCAAGAAATAAAATGATCAAGGTCAAGGATCTGTTGAAAAATAAAAAAACAACAACTACCTCTTGCTACTGCAATGACATCAGTTGAATGTGTATTTAGTAACGCAGAGCTAGCGTGAACAAGAAGTTCAGAACATGCCGTAAACATTAACAAAATTACGTAAGCCAAGTACTTCTATGCTAAGCGATATACTGTACAATATGTCAAGTGTTTACATTTACTGGAAATACTATATGAAGCAGATTACTCTGGCCAAAACTAATAATTGCTGCAAGCTTTATAATAATTGTATTAAAAAGTGCTTTAATTGTTATTCATTTATTATGGAGCTATTCAAATGCATAATGATCATTTCCTACAGGTTCTGCATGTTATATTAAAGTGAGAAGAGTAGCTTAGGTAGTAGGTAAATAAGATGTAACAAAATATTTACTTTGTTTAATCAAACAGTGCGTCACAGACCGTGTTGGCGTCTAAAACGAGTGTATTTCTGATAAGCTCAGTGATCCTGAACTAATTATTTTAATAAATTTTATATTTATTACCATTTGACAGTAGCAGGAACAACAACAAATGTAGCAAAGTAAAGGTTGGGTTTTTTACTAAAAATGTACTTGAGTAAGAGTAAACGTACACATCTTAAAATATACTCGAAATGTAAAAGTCACCCAAAAAAATTTAAGTAAATGTAACAACAGAGATATGATTTGTTATACCCATCTCTGCTTTTACAGTCATTAATCACTTTCACAGAAAAACTGCAAAAAATCTGGATTATTAATGTGTTATTTACATATAATATTGTAATTTATAGGTCTCTTTGTGAGTACCTATGTATTTTTCAGTGGGTCTGACAGCTTATGTTTTATTACTTGCTTATTCATGTTTTGAATAAGTCATTAAGATTTACAAATCCTGGATGACTTGTGTTATAGGATAAATTAACATAAATGATTATTTATGATTGTTTTGAGAAACAGAAGACTGGTATTTTTCTTGACATCAAATGTCATTTATCTAAATTATATAGCATTGCAGTCAAAGTAAGCACATGTATATATACCCAGATTAGAAAAATGTTTGCTGAGCAAATTTGGTTGGGGTTGATAAATAGTGGGATAACATATTTCACACATTCTGTAATCCCCAGCTGTGCAGTATGCCCAAATTGTTGTCTGTCTTTGCTTGAATTGGAGATTTAATTATCGTAATGTCTTATTTTTAGTTT
The DNA here is from genome assembly GCA_005784505.1 of Bagarius yarrelli. Classification (NCBI taxonomy): domain Eukaryota; kingdom Metazoa; phylum Chordata; class Actinopteri; order Siluriformes; family Sisoridae; genus Bagarius; species Bagarius yarrelli. Next base: position 749,363 of record VCAZ01000161.1, on the reverse strand, counting down.
TTATTGTTATTCCATGGACCCATTGCTCCTCTTACATAGAAGGCTCTTTAAATTCACCTGTCTAAGTGGCAGTATTTGGTCATACCACAATAGATATACAGTCAGACAGCTGTATATCAGCCATTGTTATTCTTTTGTTGGACTCTCAAGCTCTCCCCTCCTGGTAATTCATGCACATACGTAATCAATAGCACACATTTACAGCATTAAAAGTTAGTGTTTGCGAGATACTGGCAAAAGTATGAGCTCATAACTCCATTTAAACTAAGAAGTGGTAGCTCAGTGGTTAAGGTGTTGGACTGTTAATTGGAAGATTGGGGTTCGATTCACAGCACCACCAAGTTACCACTACTGGGCCCCTGAGCAAGGCCCCTAACCCCAATTGCCAGTATAAAAGAAATGAATATAAGTCGCTCTGAATAAGGATAAATGTACATGTGATGTAAATGTAATAATTAATATATCAACAAATCCTCTTCACTACATGCGTATTGTCCATCTCCCAAACTTGCCCGGTCTTGTCTTTCTTTGGTCAGGTCACGTGCGTTGGTGACAGGCCGTCACAAGCCATACGCGGTCTCTGATTGGCTAGTCTGTTTAAACAGGCCCGTCCCATAGGCTGTCCGAGGTGACGTTAACAACGATCAGCTGCTCACTGCACAACAATAACAAAGGAGAACAGTGAGACCTCAGAGGGACTGGTAGAAACTTGTGTTCGTGTTTAAGGGTCCACAAACTAGTGTTTTTCTAAAAAAAAAGTATTTATGTATATATAGTTATATTGTGTGACATAAACTACCTCAGCGTTCAAGTAAAACGAGATTTTGTATTAATTTTTTTTTGGTGTTTAAAGAATCGGTTTTCCTGTTTACACTAATTCTCTGCCGCTGGTAAGTTTTTTTTTATTGTAGAAAATCAATGTATTTCGGTTTAAATCACTTTTGCATGGAAACTTAACAACAATAATACGTTTTGTGTCGTTTCCTTGTATAAAATTGTATAAAAATGTTTCACTGTTTTTGTAAAAATATATATATTTATGTATTATGTTTTTATTGTTATAATGTTTAATAGTCGTTTGCTGCAAAACATGGCAAGTGTTCCGTCTATTTTCGGTGTGTTTCGGCCGAGCGGTAGGCCTGTAATGGGTTGTCTAGTCCGGGTGATGTAAGGTTTCTTGTCGGATCCTCCCTGTGTGTATCGTCAAAGACATACATCGTTTTTTGTCCTGCAATCGTAAAAGTTGTAACGCATATTTGAACCACAGAGGGACGTGTATGTTTTTGAGAGGTTACGTTTCTAAATAATTTGCCGGACTAAGCATTTATTTCTCTCTGATGAAGAAATTGAGGTGGTCTTTGTTCATACTTGGTTCATATTGCGTTTGTTTGTACTATACACTTGTTACTTACTAAGCTCCATAAAATGCGATCGTTTCAAAACATTTTTAAAAACAGAAAATATGTGTACAAGTTTAACGAGTAGACAGACACCATCCCAGAGAGACTTTCCAGAACAAAAACAAACAAATAAAAAAAACATTTAAGCAGATTGCGAGTTGTTTATAGCGCCCCTACTGGTGTAATACCGCATTTAACACAACTGGATTTAGGGTTAAAAACGAATGAGTGTAGTGTCTCCTCACTGTAATGTCAGTCCACTATGTAGTATGTATGTTTGACTCAGCCAATATTTATTTACTTATTCTCCTACAGCAATTGGTTTCGATGAAGTAGAATTTGAACCAAACATCTTTTCTATTCTTTATATCAGTATTAATAACTGTGTCAAAATGAATGCTAGCTGTTATTGGTTATTGTGAATATGCTGCAGAGTGTCTTAATGTCTCCTGTTGAACTGAAACTAATGCTAGAGGGTGGGCATCTGTTCTATCCAGTTTTTGGATATTTGTCTGCATAGATGTAGTTTCTCATCTCAGTCTTATGTAATTTGTATAGGACTATGTTAAATCTGCCTAGACAAACATGAGTATGGAGGGTGTAGATTATACAACAAAGTATGAGTTTATTGTTATTAAATATTGATAGAACGGTGTGTTCTTTCATCTATTATTGCCTGCTGCTATGGTGAGATGATGAACAATCTCTCTCTCTCTCTCTCTCTCTCTCTCTCTCTCTCTCTCTCTCACTCACAAAATGGGCCTCTCTCAAATCAAACTGGTTTTAACAGACAAAGCTCTCAAATTGCCAATAAAACTAGGGCCTTTTATTTAAAACACCTGGTAAAAAGTATGTTTAAGCTTTAAGTGTTCCTAATACATGAAGGAGAAACCCATGCACTCCAGCACCCTTCCAGAGACTGCTGTGAGCGGCTATAACAGCTGATGACCAAAGAGTCCATTCTTCAGGTGACACTAGCAGGACTGATCCGGCCCCCTCCTCCTCTCCCAGCTCCCCCACCATGTTCCAGAGGTTCACCAGCATCCTATTTGGAGATGCCCTGGAGGAGGCCAGTGACTGTCCTGCAGATGTGGGCTTTAACCGAAATGAAGATGATGACTGGATTCTTGTTGATTATCTTGGTTAGTATGGTTTTACACACCATTTCCAACCAAACTCTTAGTTAAATAGACCCTAGGCACCCTAGTTTTCAAGCACACTGACAAATTGCACTAATTGGAAACTTATGTCTCCAGTGACCACAGCTAAACTTAGCCATCAACATGCTAGTGAGAGACGTACTGCAGATGTCAAATTGCACTGTGAAGTTGAAAAAAAACCCACTTGCCTGCCATTTGCTGGCTATTCAGAATATAACACAAGTGACTGCACAGACGTGTCTTACTTTATGCAGGGTGTATATATTTTAGGTGCAAGAAGATCTGTCTAGCTCAGGTCTCTACCATTTGGGGGCCAACAAATCTGTTAAAATATCACTGAAGTAAAAATAGCAATGTTTGTGTCACCTTAATTACCCGAGACCCAGTTGGTAGATGTAATTACATGGCACTTAGACATGACCCAGAACTTTTTTTCTTGTGAGCAATGTCTAGACACTTGTACATAAGGCAGTGTCTTAGCGTAATTTTGTGTTTCTAACTTTAATTATGTGATGTTATTTCGGATGATAATGCTCAGTGCATGAGATTTCTGGATGTTTTTGCTGGCAAACAGCAGCTTTATGTCCTGCTTTGTTGGCTGCTTGCTTTTTTCTTTGCTTGAGTTAAATCCTATTTTATTTGTATTTTAATTGTAAGAAGTAATAAATGTAATTTTTTTGTACCTTGCAGCAAGATAAGGAAGGTTGGATAAAAACATGGCCAAGGCCCAAACTAGTCTAAGATATCGTGCAATCTTTCCATTTCAATCTGTAGATGTGATAATGGTAGGGATAGGAAGGGGTTTTTAATGGGGGTTTTTTTTAGAGACAGACTTTTATAGAGACAGAAAATTTGTGCAGTCAAATTAACTTCAATTGCTACTTTTATTTGCACTAAAAAAAGTCTTGAATTTTAGCCTTTCTTGCTTAGACAAGCAAGCCAACAGCCTGAAAGAAAAAAAAAAAACAGGTTGAAAGATGATCAGAACAGCAATTACAGGTTTAATCAATATAGACTGAAGATTAGATTAGAAACTTCACAAAAAATTGCTTAGAAAAGCACAATGCATTAAAACGTGGTTGTCGTGCCAAACGCGGGGGGCCTTTACAGCCAACAGTTCTGGAAGCAATAGTCTGGAGACAATTAATGAACAGTCAAGCTGTCTGTCTGCTTATTCAGCAAATTTTGAATAAAATTGGATTTATGGTACAATCATTCCATTGTTTGTCTCTCTAAAAAAATACTGGACTAAACAGCATTAACCAGCAGTCTAGGTTTGCCCAGGGTGGTTCGCTTTAATTAAACGTTTATTAATGATTTCAAGAATTTTTTGAGACTTTAAAACACATGTCGAGCCTCTAAGATACTTTTCAGACAATGATAAAACCTGTCTATTTTCTAGTGGTGTAGTGGTATAGTTTTGAAAAAAAATATATAAAGTCAAATGATATTAGGGGTCTGTTTTGCCCTCTACAGGCAACATTATGTAAGATATCATATGAAGTTCCCATTGTTTACAACATTGGACGCCAAGAGTAAAAATAGCAATGAACTATGAAAACAACTCTCTGTGTTAGGGTTGCTGACAGGCATCTGCCTTGACTTTATTCGATGTGTTTTTGTTGATATTCAATCAATTTCATCAATCAATTTGTTGAGCACAAATATTGATCGCTGTTGTGTGATCCTCCAGCTGAAGCTTGCTCCAATGCTTGTGAGGGTGAGCTGATCGAAGTCTGCTCAGAGAACATGGATGTCCCTGACCGCCCCCTGCGTTGCTCCTCCTGCTCCTCTCTAGACTCGGCAGTAGATGCAGACCCTGATGACACAGGATTCTTGCACCTGGATGGTGAGTGTGGTCTGGAGGAGAGCTGGTTTATCACCCCACCACCCTGCTTTACAGCTGGAGGAAGAGGTCCAGTACTTATGGAGACCAGTCCTCTGGAGAACCTGCTTATTGAGCAGCCAACCGAAAAGCATGTCTGTCTATGCGGTGCATAGCTCACACCACCGCCAGCTAAAGGAGACCTCCTGTGAACCTATAGCATCCGGTAATTTAAACAGTTGACTTTTTAAGGAGAAGAAAACTCTAATCCAGTTCATTAACAACTTTTGAGATTACTGGCGTGACAGCTAAAACATGTTTGCATGGACTAATATGTCAGGTCTTGTTTCATTACCAAAATATAGTTAACATGTAGTTAGTGATCAAAGGACTTTTGGATGTTACAACCTAAAACTAAAATCTGTGTTTTTTGCCTGGGATTTTTGACTCCAGGTAAAGGTTGTCTAACATGTTTAGTTCCAACCACAGTCCAAAAAACATGTAAGTAAGGTTGATTCCAGTGAGGAGTTTTAAATTGCTTATAGGGGAGTGAGTGTGGGGTGAAATTTGTCTCACTGTATGTGGCCAACTGTGGGATCCTAGTGACCGGTCGCATGTTGTATTGGCCTTGACCTTAAAAGAACGTAAGAACAGATGAAAGCTGGGAATTGAGAGATGAGACTAATATGCTGTGGAGGGGATTCTGTAGGATGTAGCGTGGTCAAATACCTGTATGACTGTGAACCCAGTTGAAATGAGTGGACTAGTGAATCCAGCCTGTAAAGTATGGCCCTAAATTAGGTATGGTCAACAATGTACAGCTGCATGGTCTATTATGAAGCAGATCCCTGTGACTCTGATTAGGAATTAGCGGGTATAGACAATAGATGGAGTGAGAGGAATGGCTAATTATTATGATAAGTGAATAAATCATAGGGGTGAAAATATTGGAATATGCAGAAATAGGAATTATTGGTTGCTCTAATTTAAAACTCCTCTCTTCTCTTACATCGGGATTGGATTGAATTAATTGCTCTTACATCTGGATGTAAATTGCTCATTTTTGTTCCCTGTGCAGGTCTGAAGTTCAGCACAAATCCACTCACCCTACTGGCTGCTATGCAGCTGCTCTCACCACCACATGTGCCAGCTTCCTAGAGCAGGCCAAAAATGGCCGCCTGGCTCAAAGGATTCGGGACACCGCGCAACGCCAGCAGATGTCCCGTAACTCGCTCCGCCGCCTGAATCTGTGCCATGATGGGGGAGCCAGGCAGGCCAAAGCCACCGCAGGTCACGTCCACCAGCCGGGGCAGAGGCAGTACAACTACTGAGACCATTGCCACTGTGCCCCCTAATAATACACTCTCTATGTTGATCTCTCCTTCTCTCTTTCTCTCTTCCCGGTTCTATTCTAGAAGTTTTTTTTTCTTACATAGACACATTGGGATCTTTCAGAATCAACAGCATAGGTCACTTTACTCCAGTGCAGGTACCAATCTGCTTGAGCGTATATGTCCAAATCAGGCTCTGTTCAGCTCTGGTTCTCCTACATGGAGCTAACGTATTGCAATTGTCACGAGTTACAGTTCCTACATAATGGTTCATGTCTGTATGGGTTTTTAATGCAGAGCCTCATGTAGCGTGAATGTGGGTTTTTATTATCAACCTATTCTTTTGCATGTTGTGTTTCAGTGGACATGCAGCAGTTATCATCCTATAACTACTTGCTTCAGTTGCAACAATGTTTATTGCAATGTTTTTGCATCGCCAACTTAATTTTTGTTTTGGCTTGAATCGATTTGACGGATTCTGCTTTGTTTTAAAAATTCCTTTTGCTATTATATTTTAACTCCACTTATCACTAAAATCTTTTAGTAGTATATTCCCAGACACATACAAAATATATATATATATATATATATATATATATATATATATATATATATATATATATATATATATATATATATATATATATAAAGAAGAACTATTAAAATATTTTAAAAAAAAACATTAAAAAAATATCATATATAGTACATAGCAGGATGACGTTGTGCTATCTGCAGTGTGGGGTATGTGTGTAGTTGTTGCATTTTTGTAAAACATTACAGTGCATAAAAACAACGAAGTGTGTTAGTTTTGTTTAGTTTTGGTTTTTGTTAATCTGCCATACATGTCTCAGGGTCACAACAGTCACTTGTACTCTACTAAAAATGCAGATTACTTGACAAATTGTTTATTGTATTTGTACGTATTGGGGAACTTCTTAAATTTGTCTTTGTGTACATTGCCTTGTTGAACTATTTGTAGTTAATCACAAGTTGAATGAAAGCAAAAGGCCTGCTTTTTTGGTCTCTGAAAATACGATCATACTCTTGACTGTTATATTCTGCAAACATTGAGTAAAACTGTAGTCTTTCTAAACATGTTTTTAAAAAAATGTAATTTTTTTTTACACTAGTAACCTTTCTGTGTCTCATGTTTATTAGTTACGCAAGTTGTATTTGCTGAGTTAAATATTTAAACCTGACGTAGCAACAAACTTAGTCTTTGTGTTCCATATATTCAGGTGGTTTTTTTAATTTATGTCTATTGTTTGATCTGGAATAACACAAAATAGTGTTGCGGCATACTAAAAATGTCATGTGTATAAACTAGACCGATTGATATGAATTACAGGCTCGTTTATGGCAATCACAGCTGTGTACTTGAGTAAGCAAAATGAATAGCACACTGAAGATACTCTTTCCCTGGCCACAGGAATAGGATTGTGTGTTATTTCACTTAAATTTTTTTTAACATTATTTCTGGAATGTGGCAGCTTTGTCCACTTTAAATGGTTTTGTCTGGAAAAGCAGCATTTTTTGTCTTTAGCAATCAAATCTTTCATGTTAATAACAGGGATAATATTTATTTTACTGTTAATGATCTTGTGCCTTCCAGTTTAACAGTGTGACAATGCATTAGTGAAGAACTTGAATTCTGTCCAAAAGGGACTTGAACTCACTATGCACAGGGGAGTAAAACTGTCTCTGTGAGCCACTCACTTTGTCCTTGTTTTTCTGTAAAATGTAGCAACGGTTCTCTCTGTGTTTTTGTGCAAAGTCAATGTTCCCTTTGCTCAATAGATGCCTCAGCCAGACAATTCTTTGATTTTTCAGTTTACTGGAATAAAAACTGCACTTTGCCAGACGAGAAGGTTTCAAGTACCATATGTTTATTTTCTCTTTCTCACGTTATGGATTTGTATATAAAATGTGCACCATTAATTTTTACCCAGAATAATACACTATTGTAAAACCTCTTGTCAGCATAAGTTATGCTCGTTTATTTTTTAATAAATGCTACGATTTTTAACTTAACACGTGTTTTACCTTACTTTCAAAAGTCTGGGATAAATTGGAAAAAAATCTGGTAATCGTTATCAACTGAACACTTAACATTAGACATTGAAACAAACTTTATTATTTACATTAAAAAAACTCATGATCTTTATAATGTAACCCTACTGAGTAGTCTGTGTCTACCTAACAAAATTGTTTTATTTTTATTGAAAATATATCAAATAGTTAAATGCTCTATTTGGAAGAAAAGGACGCACGGATGAGCAAATGGCGGGAAGCGGTAGCTTAGTGGCTAAGGTATTTGACTGCTAACGGGAAGGTTGTGGGTTCGATTCCCAACATCGCCAAGCCACCAACGCCCCCCCCCCCTCAATCCCTGTTAGTTGTATAAATAACATAAATGTAAATCGCTCTGAATAAGAGCGTCTGCCAATTTGAATGCTAAGTTTCCACTGGGGCTGACTAGCACATTTGACAGCGTTGCCGCATGAGTTTGTTTACGTTTGCGAACAGCACCACGTTGTTTCTGCAACAATCTACCTTATTGGTCAGGCTCCACCTAAGCCCCACCTCCTTACCGGTCTCATACCCGGAAGTATCAGTTGATACTTAAAAACGTTAGTAAATGTGCTGTAAATGTGTTTGCTTAGACCGGAAAGCCCATAGTAGACGTGAACCTATCCCTTGGGCGCCAGTTTCGTTTGACCGCGAAATAAGAAAAGCGCTATTTTTTTTAAAAAAGTCCCTCGGAACACGAACACACCAAATTACGTACAAAATACACATTTACTCTCCAGTTGTCAGGAGTAAACACGCTCAAGTGTAGTAAAACTGTAAAATGTTTATCCTTTTACATCGTTTTCATGTCTTGGTTAAACGATTAGCTTAATCACCAAGAGCCGGAGAATCTATATTTAAATATATTTTCGCTCGAAAGTGACCAGGACTCGCGCATGCGCATACGCACCCTATATAAACGTTGGCGCCGGCGCCAGCTGATGTCTGTTCATTTATTCTACAGCTCGGTATGTAGGCATCTCTCTTACACTCAAACAATTGTAGCTATTTGTGTTTTTCTTTAAAGAATTTTGTTGTTGTTAACTGGAAATAGTCTTAAGATTGTTTTAGTTGTGTTATGTTGTGTAATATTCCCCTAGTTGGCTAGCAAAATAGTAGTAAGCTAACTGTAGGTGGTCTGCTGTTATTTGGGCAATTTCTCTTATTCCGTTGTAAGTGTTGGTTGTGGGTAGTAGGTTAATAATGAAGTTTATTCTTGTATGTAGGGAAAATATGCTTTTAGGCCTGAAGACGGACAGTTAGCAACTAGTCCCGCCAGTTTAGTGCGGTAAAATATCTGGGTCTATTGCTAGCTCCTTTGCTAATCTGTTGTTTAGGCTTAGGGCGAAACGCACGAAATATTAATGGAAATAAAACTTTTATTCCCTTTACATATCGAAATATATATGTGTAATTGTTGTATTTGAACGCGTATTGGATTTAATAGACGATATCACTTTATTTTCGGCTTGTTTGATGCGGTTAAGGGCGGTTTGTCCAATCATTTCCAAATTGGCGGGGAGTCGCTTTTCTTAACCTGACCAGTGTAAAGTAACTGATTGTTTTACACGGATTTAACCACATGACTGTACGTTATATATAAATAAATGCTTAATAAACTTTATTACATTTTGTGTAGAAAATACATTTTTGTAATTATTCTCGGAAAAAGGCTGCAGGACAGACTGGTTGAGTTGGTAATGTAGAGGCTAGTACTCTTCTAGCTAGCAGCAGTTTGGCCTATTTGCCTTTTTTTCGTTCTGCATTAGGACATTTTTCACAAAAATACAAATGTTTGTCTACTTATTTATTATTTAAATGTTAAACTTATTTGGTGTTATCTCTTAGGTTTTTGATCTAATTTCCTGCTGGAAAATGTTGAGACGCAGGTAAGAATCCGGTTTTGTATAAACTTGATTGTACTGCATGATAGTAAGACGAACCTTTATCTTAATTTTTAAAACATTAACTTTATTTTTTTTATCCAGTTGCCGTAACACATTGCAAGAAATAGATGAAAACACAGCGGACAAAAATACCACATGTTTGAAGAAGAGAAAGGCTGAGGTAACAGGTTTTTTTTTTTCTACTGTGTTTAATGAATAAATTAAGTTAAACGATGTTTATATTGATTGTAGAGACTCGGCTCGTGTTGTAGAGAAGGCTAACTGTTTGTTCTCTTTTTATTAACAGCAATCTGAAAGAAAAACGCCAGCAGCCAAGAAACAAAGTTATGAAATTCAGGTGAGTCATGTTATTCATCTTGAGTTCTTCTTAAGCTTATGAAAAAGTAGTAGCAAAAAAAAAACTGTTCTTAAAATGTTTTCTATAAATCCGATAAATTGGTGTTCATATGTTAATTATCTGTGCGCGATGTAGACGCTGAAGAGCGTCACGGTTAGCTCCGCCCCCTTTGTCCCGCCTCCTCCCGCCAAATTGAGCTTTGTTCAGCTGGCCTTTAGGCTTTTGTTCCTCGCTTATTTTTTTTAGCGTGTGTGTATATTTGCATGTGTATGCTTAGTATAAGGGTGGGTGTGTATAATAGACAGACATTGTACCTTATAATGCATACAATTAAAACTTTGTGATGCACATAAGACTTATGTGACTTAAGTGAATTTGTGTTGATCCTCACTTTTTACAAACTAATGACATTTTCTCTCCATAGAACCGGTGGGAGGAAGGAGCTGTGAGTCCGTGTGTTCTTGTTGAGACGCCTCACAAGGACCTTGAAGAAACCAGCAACCTGTCTGGTTTTAAACGTTTCCGGTTCAAAAATCTGTTTGTCAAGCCCTCTCCACTGCCCTGCCTTAGGTAGGAACATTGAACAAGATTAGTTTAAGATTTGCAAATGGTTAGGTACAAAAATTTCAAAATGTTAAACGCTTTTTCACAAAAGCTAACTGGCTGTAGAGTAAACAGGTTTTTCCCTCCTCCATGTTGATCTTTTAAGTGGTCGTTGTCTTAAATCAGATGTCTAGATGTTAGGGGTGGGAATTACTAGGCACCTCAATTCTATTCCGATTCAGAGGGCTGCTGTGCGATTTTTCTTTCTTTTAAGTAAACCCATTGGTCACTCTGAACGCGTCGTCTCCCTCATGGAATCTGTGCGGGAGTAGTAGGTCACCTTTTTAATTGGGCACCTACATAAATAAAAACATTGTTCCTAGAAGTATGGGATTTTGGTCGGAGCCTTAATCTCCTTTTTCTCTGCCGCCATCACTTGTGCACGCCACAGACTGTCCAGGCGCCTGTTCTGCCTTTTGCTTTCTGTTAACATCACGTTATAATTTAATATTTAGAAATAGAAAATTGCTTTTTGATGTGTATTGATTTAGAAGCGTCCATGTCCGCATTGTGATGCATCTAAGAAACTAATTTTTCCTCCACCCCTAATAGATTTATGCATCATTTAATATTATCATCAGGTTATGTTAAATTACTCTCCATTTGTTTTTGATTTATTACAGTGTACATCACTAAATTAACCTCCCTAAATAAAGGTAATGTTTTTGTACTCTTAAGCGTTTATTCCTCACTTTACCTTATTTTTGCTTTGTTTTTGACAGCTGGGCCAGCTCGGATGATGTGTGGATTAAGATGCTTAATAAAGAGCTGAAGTATATCCATGATAAAACCTATCTGCAGCAACACCCCAGTCTGCAACCCAAAATGAGGGCAATTCTCTTCGAATGGCTTTTACAGGTTATGATTGACATGTGCTTTTGTATTTTTAAAGTCCTAACTGCTTTGTTAGTGCAATGCATTTTTAACTGACTACCTCTCTGAATCTCTACAGGTGAGCGAGGTGTATATGCTTCACCGTGAGACCTTCTACTTGGCTCAGGACTTCTTTGATCGCTTCATGCTGACTCAGGTAGCCATCGGGAAAGACCAGTTGCAACTTATTGGCATTACTGCACTCTTCATTGCGTCTAAACTGGAGGTAAGACTTTTAGTTTAATGCCTATACCCAATGAGGTTTGTATAAATGTGGAAAGTATAACCTGGTTTGTTTGTTGTTGTTTTTTTAAATGACAGGAAATCTACCCGCCAAAGCTTCAGGAGTTTGCATATGTCACAGATGGAGCCTGTGATGAAGATGAAATTCTTGAAATGGAGCTGATAATGCTAAAGGCATTAAATTGGCATCTCTGTCCAGAAACTCCCATCTCTTGGTTAAAACTTTATGCTCAAGTTGCTTCTCTGAAAGAAGAACCGAATTTCCTCGTGCCTCAATTTTCTCAGGAAACTTTCATACAAATAACCCAGGTGTGAGACTTGCTCTTCTGTGTCCTTTTTTCTGTTGTAGTAATTACAGCATTTTAATGCACAGTGATGCATGTACTGATGTGTAAATGATCTATTTACAGTTGCTGGATCTCTGTACGCTGGACATTCACTCATTAGATTATCAGTATGGCGTTCTGGCTGCTGCTGCATTTTGTCACTTTACGTCCATTGAAACTGTGCAGAAAGTATCTGGTAAGACTTTAAACTCATTTGATGGATTACTCGTATCTAAACACTAGCATTTGTTTCTTTTGGGTTTTTTTTTTCACCATTGTATTGATTGTCTAGTTTACAATGTTGAAATTGCAGAAAATGTTTAGTTTACGCATTGGATTAAAAAAAAAAAGTTAAATGTGGTTTTGTTGTTTAGTCAATAATTGAGTTGAGTAAAATTCATTGATTTTATAACAAATGCTTATGAATGGCTGTGTCCTGTATTAGGCCTAACATGGGACAGTATATCCAGCTGTGTGCGCTGGATGGCCCCTTTTGTGAGGACTGTAAATGCGTATGGCCAGCCGAAACTGAAGAACTTTAAAAAGGTTGCAGCAGAGGACTGGCACAACATCCAAACTCATGTAGACTATCTGTCCATGCTGGTGAGTTATGTTTTAGCTTTTCTCACTTCATTTCACTTTTAACTACAGATCAGATTGTAAACATGGCTGCTTCTGTGTGTTGTAGAATGATGCTCATCAACGACAGCAGGAGAACCTGGACCGATTGTCTCCAGTATCTGTAGGAGGCCTGCTTACTCCACCCAAAAGCACAGAAAAGCCCAATAATGTTGGAATAACTTTAGAAACTGGAACAGTTTTTCATTCACACCACCTGGCAATCAATAATGCACCTTTATCGACCCATTCTTCTTGTCTGCAAAGGACTTCTGGGCCTGTACAGTAGTAGTAAGAAGTGTTTACAGGATGAAGTGCTGTAGTCATAACCCCGCAGGATGGTTTCTGAAATTGATGTGCCTTTTTTTTTTAAAAAAAAAAAGACTTTTTTGTTTTTGTTTACAAGTATGTAAGCCCTATACAAGATTGTGTGGCTTTTATTTCTTAAATGTACAGAGCAATGCAGGGGTTTTTTTTGGGGGGGGGTTTTTTTTGTTTGTTTTTTTTAAACAGATTTGCTCATTTTGTGAAACTTTTTATTTTTGTTTGATGTTTTGTTTGTGTGTTTGGAATGTTTATAGACTAAACTATGTTGCCATAGGATTTCTAGTCAGTGCTGCTCTAAACCTCTGGTCATTGTGAAGCTATACTGCAGCAGAGACACACGAACTTGGTCTGCTGTGGGTTTTTTTTTTTTAAATTATTCTTTGGAACTTGATCCTTAGACTGCCTATTATTTCAAAGAAGTTCAATTAATTTAGAGTTGCAAAAGTATTTGCATATTTATGGTGCTATTTTTTTTTTTGTTCCATAATGCTATAAATTGTTTTATCGCCAAAGGCAAATATTTAATTTGGTGAGTGCTTATTTATGAAATGTGCCAAGATGCAGTTTTCTACTGAGCTCTGCTTTTGTAGAATTTTTTTTTTTTTTTTAACTCTGAACTGGGACCTAAATACCTTGCCTGTATAAATGGTATATAAACTGTATATAAGAGTGTACATACGGTAATTGCAAGGCATGAATTTCTTGTCTTGGATGTCAAGTATTAATAAAGCTTTAAAAATATATATTGTATACAACTGGGACATACACAAATGAGGGAATTTTAACAAGCTCCAGAGAAATGGGATCACCAGTCTCATTCATGGTGACATGCTGTCCATAAGAGTTTAGCTCTAACGTTCCTTAACACACCTGTAGGTCTGAAGTATACTTAACACCTTGGTAAACTTGTTTGATTCTTGAATTAAGTCATTTTTTTGTGTTACTTAGTTGACCTTTTTTTTTTGTGAATTTTACTTGTACAGCTGAGTAGTTAAGAAACCTAAGACTTCTATTTGGCTTTTGTGTTTTAGTCTCATGAAAAAGCTATGGATGTTCCTGACAGATAGGAATTGATGATTAATCAGATTTTACACCTTCTGTAAGGTTCACATTTGATGCCTACGTGGCTGTTGTGGAATTTGGTGGTTGGACCTTGGTGCATCTGTCCTGATTCATTACGTTCTTGAGTTGATTTTGGGTATTTTTAATCGTGATTTGAATGTAGTTGGAACATAAGTGTGGCCTTGTGGTGATGGATGTTTATATTTCTGTGATTGATTTATTAAAAAATGGAGTTGCTTGAAAAGGGGAAAGCCGGATCAGCTTGTGTACCACTCAAGCGCACTCTGAATTTAAAATCAATATTAATGTTAATTTGTGATAAAATGAAACTGAATGATGGCTAAATAAAAGAAGCAGCGGACTATAATAATCTGTTAATGTAAAGACTGTTCTTTTTAGAAGAAGTGGAAAAACTTTTGTGCGTTAGTTTTCCACGTTTTCAGCTCCCAGTCTGTAGCAGTTTACTTCAGACAGTAAAGTAAAAGCAATCGGGCTTCATTTCTCACTGTTGTGAAATCCAGAATGTTTTAGCTACCCTGAAACACACCCCAATCACTCTACTAGACATGTCACCCTTTTCCAGAAGTGCCATATGCACGTGAAAAAAGAGCATTGTTGTGTTGTTCGACTACAGTTCGGTCCGTCTGTACTGCCAGCAAAAACAGCACAAAATCTGACTGCTTTAGCCTAAAATAGTGATCGGCTTCGTCACTTGAGTGATATCACTTCATTAAAAATTGCAAAAGTATGTCCTCTTACTAGACTAGTCAACATTTAAAGTGGATCCTGAAACCAAAACAATTCCCATTCATATCTCACAGTACAACTTTGATTTAATTTCTGATTCACTTCAAATCTTTGCTATATTTTAGATTTGTTATATTCGAGTTATGAATTTTTAACTACTGACGTGTTTTCAGATTTGTGATGGCATTTTTTGTTGCATTTTGCAGATTTAACTCAACACAAACAGCATACATGCTGATCCACTTATCAGTACACAAACACTACCGTACTGATTCTCAACAGACACAGTAGCGCCCTCCAGTGGGCGTTAAGAAAATGTTAAGGGTAATCTTTAGAAATCTGGTGGTGTCGAGGGGGGTTAAGCGGGTCTTCGTGGAAAATACCATGTTTTCCCAAGACAAAAGGAATAAAGCCACTAATATAACGTGGATTATCTTCACTATGTCTTTATTCCCCGCACCTTAATTACCGTCTTTAAAAATAGCAAATCAACAATCATCACTTTTAATAATTTGTTCAATATTGTATTCTAATCTGCCGCTATGTCTGTAAATGTCTTATTTTTAATTTTAATAATGCAGTATCTGTCACTCAATATACAGGGGTATGAGGCGGAAAGGGGTTACACACTGATGTACCACTGCACTACAATGTTACATTTGTGGGTTTTTTTAAATAATATATTTAATCATTTACACGTGCCACAGCTATTTTTCAATAATTTATAAAATTTTGTTCATTCACATCACTGTTTTTATCAGTTTGCCTAACTTCAGTGTAATACTGTATAACCCTGTTTAGAATTGACGCAATCCCACAATCTACAGTACAAACAAGCCTCCTGCTTCAGAGTAAAAGAATTTTACTGAATGATTATTCATGTTATATTGATGTCAACCTGTTTGACACGAGTCCCTTTATATTTGCTGTTTTTATCGCATGTTGTATCTATTCCTTCTGATGTGCTGGGTAACATATTGATAACTGGTTCATAAATTTAACTGTAATTGCACATGCACATATACCTGGTCATATATGTGCACAAAACACATTTAATGTGTTATAAATTTATAAGAACAGTCAGTGAGCCATAACCTTTTGCTCCTTTATCTCTTTATTTTAGTGCTGTTTCAAGGTAACTATTCTTCGTTTAGTTTTCCTTAAACTTTTAGCTCGGCCCTCGTGGCGTCTAACGTATGCCAGCCATCTCTGGAAGGGCGAAAGGCAGGAGGGGGACACTCTGGACATGTCGCCAGTCCATAACACACACACTCTGTGACTGTGGGAGGAAACCAGCATGCACGGGGAGAACATGCAAACTCCACACAGAAAGATCCTGCCCGGTAATTGGACCCGGGTCCTTCTTGCTGTGAGGCAACAGTGCTAACCACTAAGCCACCATGCTGCCCACCCATAATTTTTTATGAAATTAATTAATTTTATTTTTCTATCATTTATTTTAAATGATATATTCCTTTATCTTTCTGACATGATGTAAAAGTTCACATATCATACATTAGTAAGTGTAAAAGTGAAATTAATAGTAATAATAAGTTGGAAATATTAAGTAGTTATGGTTTTTTTGAAAGGCTTTACAGTGAACATGAGGTAGGAACATGAGGAGAACGTCTTAATGTCCATGACTTAGAGATGTGGAGTATGTTTCAGTAATTAGAGATCTGCAATTGGTTATGTAGATCATGATTAAGATTTTTAAACACATAAAATGTCTTCAAATCAGTGGGTATAACATGCGTAGGACTGAGATATGGCAGAATGTGGCATTAATAGAAGTATAGAAGTTTTTATTTTATGTAGATCTTTTAACAGCGTGTAGTGTCTTAAATTAGCATTAGCATCAGCCTCAGAGTGGTTGCACGCCTGAGTGCATGCCTGATAAACAAACTCCAGCTGGTTCAAAATACAGCAGTTCTTACCAGAACGAGGAAGTATGATCACATTAGCCTGGTTCTGTCAACACTGCACAGCTCCCTATTAAACATCGAATAGACTTTAAAATCTTGCAAATTACTTTAAAAGTCCTAAGTGGTTTAGCACCCCAGTACCTGAGTGAGCCTTAACCTGTTATTGTCCTCCACGTCCGCTGCACTATCATGACTCTGGCAATCTGATAATACATAGAATATAATTAAAGACACATCTCTTTAACCTGGCCTACACATAACACACATTTTCATTATGCAAATCCGTTTGAGGATTCTTAGGCTCAAAAACCAGGTCAACAGAAACCGAATTATCTCCAATAACACACAATATATTTGTATATCATAAGTAAAATGGCATCTACACTAACATACGTCTGTTTCTTTTGTTATTCTGAGCTCCAGATTTAGTCTGTATCCAGCCCAGTTGGTGGATCAGCATTTGGAGACAATAAGGCATTTTCACAGTGATGATCTTGGACAAACCACTGAAACTTTGCTGCATCATCTAATAACCTGGTGGTTTGTCTGGTTAAAGGAGAACAGACCCCCCCCGACCGAGCCTGGTTTCTCCCAAGGTTTTTTTCCGATAGCGATAGAATTTTGATTCCTTGCCGCTGTCGTCTTTGGCTTGCTTAGTTTAGAACTCTTAATTTGCAGATATTAATTCCACAGAACTCAATGTTTAAGTAAGTGTTCACTCTATTGTCTTTTTTTATTTAATTCTGTAAAGCTGCTTTGACACAATCTCGATTGTGAAGCGGTATATACATAAAGGTGACTTGACTTGAGTTGATTATCAAAAATCTGCCAAAAATAAAAAACTAAAAACTGAAAGGTTGCAGCAGAGGACTGCCACAACATTCCATCCTCATGTAGACTATCTGTCCATGTAAGTGAGACATGGCAGTCATACTGGCATCCTACCAGTGTTAAAATTGAATCCTTTTTTTGCTGAACGGTCAATAAGTTACGAAGTCTGTATAGTCAGGGTAAAAAAACAATTTTCTTTCTACCACTTTCAACTAAAAACAAATCTGACTTCTTTAACTTAAAATAAAGTGATAGAAGTTTTTGAAATGCTTTAAAAAAAGCTTTATTTAATAAAACGTATATGCAAATAGGAGTACCTGACATTACATTTCTATAAAAACATACATTATATACAAATTTACACACAAGGGTCATAGGGTCAGTCTTTAAATGTATGCAGGATATTATGACAGAGTCTGAGGCTGGTGTAGGTGCTGTTGTTTCCACACTCAATGTTTTATTTACTCGGGTTATTAACTTTAATAATCAAAACAGGATTAAAGTCTGACACTGAACTAGTGTATGTCCACACTAAAGCTAAAAACTCACAATGAGATGCAATGTTGAAGCGGTTAAAAATGAGTACAATATCAAATACCACCATTTAATGGCGATTGTTTTATTTAGATTGATTATTCATACAAAATATAAAGTTTCAAGGTTCTTCCCCATATCAAAAAATAGAACTATATAATTTAAAGCACTAAGAAGATTTTTGAACACTTTTAAAGACAGATTTTTTGTGATTGTATTTTTCGCCTTTATTTTTCAATTCATTCAAAATGCTGCAGCCCCCACACAAGCAGAGTGTTATGTAGATTTAACTCATCAGATCAGACCGAGCTCTATGGGGAGTGCAATTTACATGGTCCCTTAAATATCAGGGGAAATAAACTTCTATTGTATTAAAAAACAGATTACCAGGTACTTGGTAGCTTCAACAATGTAGTATCATCTTTAATACGTTTTCAGTAACAGTTTATTTTGATCGGGTAGAGGTGGCTTGAGAGCCTAATTGGCGTGAGGCAGGTACACACCCTGATGGCACGCTGGTCTAATGCAGGGCAACTTCCACATATTTACTTTCATTTAGTGGCATTTTAGTGGCAATTCACCGGCATGTTTCTGAGGTGTGATGACTTATAGAAACCCAGAAATTCACACAGTTAAAAAATGTGAAATGACAGCAACCAAAAGCAGTAACTAGAACTGAACTAGGAAGCTGTGAGGCAGCTACCCATTAAACCATTGTCCCACAAGGCAACAATAACACACCATAAAGCATTCATTTACTGCTGCTTAAAGTAATTCTGGCCTCGCTTATTGAAGTTCTTCTGTGTTGCCTTCAAAACGTAGACATGAACATGGTAGCTGTGTGATATCCTGACAAAAGATGCATTTTAGTGTAAAAAAAAAATACTGTGGCTTTGTTCCCTGTGTAAAACATGTCAAAGATAAAATAAATACAGCACTACTATCAGATCAATTAAAGTCAATAAATAAAGCATGTCTGATATCCAGTCTCCAGGCTTCTCTTTTTCCTAAAGCTTTTCTGGCACTTCCATCAAGAGAAGAGATTGAGTCCATGTAACATATCAGTAAATAACACACAAACATACAAACACAGCAAGCTCTGGTTTTACTGGCTGTCACTTAGATAGTGTAGCTGCGCAAAGCTTTTGCCCTCCCTCTGGCTCGGGCTGTGGCTCTGCACCACATCTGGATTTGTGTAACCAATCTCGCGTCTTTGATACATCTCCCTAAGCCCTTCAAATTTGGGCCCCCAGTGCCTCAGAGCCTCGTAGCTGAAGTCTTCATCTGGGATGGCTGAGCTCAAAGAGCTGAGGCTGCCTGCGTTTGAGTCTGCGCCTTCCATGCAGTACACACGGTAAGTGTCCATAGGGAAGGCCAGGATGTCATTATCAGCCTCCCAGATGATGCGTGCCACATAGTTCTTAAAGTCCATGGCACAATGTGCAGCGGTGCTGGGGTTGTGGTGGTGTTGGTGGGTGGGCTGGAATCCGTCTGGGTGCACTTCCTCCTGAGAGCCCTGGGTCGACTTAATAAGAGGTGCCGTGGTGCATGAGGAGGACTGAGACAAGCTGGAGCAGAACGGTCTCTTCAACTCTGTGATATCGTAGGCATTCTATAGGAGAGGTTAAAATAGTCAGAATTAGGAAGTATATTTAAGAACAGGGTACCTGATAGACCAGTGTAGGGGTTTATATTATCTTTTTGTTGTGACATTGATTAGAAAACACTGAAAAAAAGCAGGGAACAATTATTAATTGTGCTCTCCAGTCCTACAAAGTTTACAAAAATTGTAAACACTGACACCAAGCATGTAACAACAACTAAAGTGATTTACAGTCCCTAAATAGCTCACTATTATCAAAGAGCCTGGTCTAATGTGCACCAGTGCATATACACTACTTCTTCTCCTTTTGGGCTGGTCCCTTCAGGGATCACCTGAGCGAATCATGTGCCTCTATCTAGCCGGATTCTCTGCATTCTCTTTACTCACACTCACTAACTTCATATACTCATGTATCACATCTATATACCGCTTTTGTGGCCTACCTTTTTGCCCTTATCCTCTTACCTATCTGTCCTCTTTAACTTTGTCCCTAAAACGTCCCACTTATGTGCTCCTTCCTAATCATGTCTAACCTTGTGACTTCTGAAGAGAAGCTCAACATCTTCAGCTCTGCTACCTCCAACTCTGTCTCTTGTCTCTTCCTTACTTTTACTGTCTCTAAACTATACAACATAGCTGCTCTCACCACTGTCTCCTACACCTTCCTGATATTCTTCTGTCACACATCACTCCTGACACCTTACTCCACCCGTTCCAACCCATCTGAACTTCCTTCTTCACCTTATTTTTATTTTTGTTTTTCTGTGATTTATAATTTAAACATTTCTATGTCTCAGACCTCTCACAGCTGTACTGTCTCTTTAATATTAATCGTTTATTACTCCATCTCACTCCTTATATGTTACTCTACTTTGCTAAACTAAAATAAACCTGATGCTATACTGCCATCTGCTGGAAAAGTCTATACATAAAAGCCTCCTGCTTAAGAGTAGAATAATCATCAATGTACAGTATCTTCCCTGCTGGTGCTCTGATTACAGTGTACCTGGTCCTGCTCTCCTCCCCCTTCCTCGTTGTAGTTGAGGATGTTCTCCCGGACGTCCTCCCAGCTCTCATGCTCAGCTGGAATGTGGTACACACCGCGTTTCCGAAATTTATTCTCACTGCCCTTCTGGTTCCACACAGTCACCGCCACCAGCACAGCTACAGCAGACAAGAGAAGTTGTACAAAAATGTACAATAAATACAATAAATCAATACAGTTTTTAAAAAAATCTCTGTGTTACTGCTAATCAAATGCCCCAATTCAATGCCCAATATATTTAATAATTTTATAATAGAATTGCAATGCTAATTTGAACTGAACCCTCAGAATAGATCTTAAAACTAGGTTCTTTGTATATAGTTCAATCTCTGTTAACACCTGTGTACACAGTATGACCAAAAATATTAGGACGTCATGTTTCGTCATGTTCAAGTATTTTTTAAACATCATCTACCAGATTTAGTTTTATTCATAAGGTCATTGCAAACTGAAGTTCAATTTTTTTTGTATTTGTTATCCTAAAACCACATTAGAGATTAATTTTAGAAAGTCAGTGACTCAGTTTGCTAGCGATAGTTGAGCCAGACGTTAAAAGAGAAGACCACCAATTTCTGTAAAACAATTGATCCTGAACAGAGATTGCCAATATGCCTATGGTATGGACACACACCAAACTGAGCTATTGGAAAGGTGCGTGTCTTAAAATGCTTGCTATGGTTATGACAAACACTTTTTAAATGTTTTTACTAGATGGTCCTAATAAGATGTCCTTATTTATCACATTTATATACCTCCTCCTTGGCCTTCCTGTTTTTTTTTTTAGCGGTATGTCCAACATCTTCCTACCAATATTTTCACTATCCCTCCTAATCATCCAAATCATCTCAATCTGTTCCCTTTTTGTTTGTGTCCCCATAATGTCTAACATGAGCTGTTCCTCTAAGGTGCTGTTCCTCTAATCCTGTCTAACCTCGTCACTCCCAAAATGAACCTCAACATTTTAGTGCCTGACTTAACCAAATATAATAAATCTATTTAAAAGCAGTGTCTCACTTTCACCCCCTGTGCTTTATTTGACACTCATTAGCGCAGGAATGAGGCAGTGTTCTGTGTGTCTGTATTGCCATGACACCTCTGATTAAGTTGATAATGTCGGTAAAAAGGAACCTGTACTGTCAACCTATCATATTAGCAGACACACACACACACACACACACACACACACACACACACACACACACACACACACACACACACACACACACACATTTTGGCTCTGCTTCATGACACTTCTCTGCATTGTAAACCCGCAAATGCAGATTCTATCTATAGCTTTGTGAAAATGCTAATTAGGAACAAACTAGACTTATCACTACACCATGACATGTATTTAAATGTAATTTGTCAAATTAGCTACAGAAATGAATATCTATCTATCTATCTATCTATCTATCTATCTATCTATCTATCTATCTATCTATCTAGATAGTTATAGATACAGATACTTGATTATACTGATATTTTATATAGAGCCATGATTGCCTCGTTAACCTGATAAACATGACATATATATATATATATATATATGTATATATATATATATATATATATCATATATATATATATTATATATATATATATATATATATATATATATATATATATATACTATATATATATATATATATATATATATATATATATATATATATATATATATATATATATATATATATATATATATATATATATATATATAAACATATGTCATGTTTATCAGGTTAACAAGGCAATCATGGCTCCAGCATGACAATACCCCTGTGAACAAAAAAGCCACCTAGACTTCAGAAAGACATGGGTCTTTGGGTCTGCCTTATGCAGGTCTGGGTAACCCATGCCCAAGTTTTTTTAGCTACCCCTGCCCTACACGCTACTGCAGGGGTGAGCAATCTTTGTTCTGGAGGGCTGGTGTCCTGCAGAGTTTACACACTTACCTGTAAGTTTTAAGTATAACTAGCAAGATCTTGATTATTTGGTTCAGGTGTGTTTGATTAGGTTTAGAGCTAAACTCTGCAGGACACACAGCCCTCCAGGACAGAGATTTCAGGTGTGTTCAAAGGGTAGGTACCATATTACCAGGTTTTTTTTCCCTTATCCACCTTCATCTGAAATGGTACCTTCCAGCTTCTTACTGACTTGAAGCAGGTAATTAGCAGCAGGTAGGGCATAGGTTACCCTGCTTATATGTACTAACAATACTGAAGTGTTAGTTACCGAAAAACACAAGCAGACACATGCTTATAGCAAGGATGGAGCTGGGGCTCAGTGCGGCCAGATGTGATGTTTTTACTTGACTGATCTCACACCACTGCCCCCGAAACCCCTCTGGGCAGCGACACTGGTAACTCTTGGTGGAATGAGCCAGACAGGTACCCCCGTTGCGACATGTGGAGGGACCACAAGGTGACATGGCACAGCTAACCAATCCTGTGAATTCATCCACCACAAGCAACTGACCTACTGGACACCTGCATGAAGAAAACACAGTCATGTAGAGGACACACTCTTTACACAAGCCTTCTTGTCTATACAGTTATACTGTATAATTTATATAATTTACCTTGCATAACTTTATTTAAAGTAAGAAAGGTCATTTATGAAACAGAAAACATGGAAAAGATAAATAAATAAATAAACAGACAGAAAGTGGTCAAAATTCTAATTACGTTAATTAGTTTTGTGATGTACGCTGAATGTAGTCTCACCTGCACTCGTGTTTCCTCCACAGATCTACGCAGTACAGTGGTTTCTGGCATGGCTTGGCACGACAAGCGTCAGAGTGGCAACCTGCCTGAACTCCCTGTCGCTCTAACACCGTGACAAACTCACTGCTCTGACCATCCAGAGGCAAAGAGTGTCCGTTCAGCCTCACGTCCCTCATACAGCCTGCATAGTAACAAACACACACAAACATACAGCAAATAATGAAACAAAGAAGTCTGCTGTCTTGTTCATAATATGAGAGTGTTGTGGATTGAATATGAGACAAAAAGTGGTAAAAGAGAAGACTAAGACCGAACCGCACCTTGAAAGTCTCCTTGTGTGTTGTGTGAGGCACTATTTCCCAGAAGCACATTAGAAGAATGTACTATGATCTCCAGTTTATTTCCCAACACCCTGGTAACCTCTCGCGACCCTCCGCCTTGCTCCAGTTGCAGGGTGAACACGTTGTCATGGCGACTCAAGCTAACCAGGACCCACTGGCCGTGATCCACTCGCTGGCTCCCTAACTTTAGTGTGTGTGGGCCATCACCCAGGTTGGCACGGACACACACATAGCCATCTACTATCTACATGAAGAGAGAGACGTAAATGTTAAACAATTTAACTGATAACACTGTTAATTCAATATATACATATTTATGTCTGCTTTTAATGTTTCACTGAGATTATAAAATTAATCCTAAATAAGCTTTTTGTGTTTATGGTTTGACACCGGGAATCTGAAAATTCCTCTGTACATCCATGTAACTGTTTATGTATGTGGGAAACACTGTATTAGGGCTGTGTAAATATATAGATACTGTTAACTATTGCAATTAATTTTTCATGATGTATTGATACTCAAATTTCTAGTATTGATACATATTTAAATAACATTTTAAACTGATTTGTGTTTGCATTAATATTTAACTGAAATCCTCAATTTAGTTATTGCTAACACACATGGCCAGTCTTACAGACGCATGCATGGTGGAAATAATGAGAGTGTCTCTGGCTTTGTAGTTGTTTTTTTTTTCAAACTTTTTCTTTCATTAAATTTTATTCATTTTATTAAAGTATTGTAATATCGATTGTATTGAAAGATATTGTGATGTATTATATCGTGATGTGTGTGTGTAAGTGTGTGTTTCCGTGTGTTTTTCCTTTACCTCTAGGATAATGAACTCATTGGAGTCCTGGGAGCTCATGCTGAGCAGGAAGCCTGATGAAGAGCGGGTTCTGATGAGTAACTGCGTGTGTGTCCTACGTGAACTGATTTCTGTTCTCAGCTGGTACCTGAGTATGCTGTCTTTCTCAAAAGACCACTCAGGAAGAGCTAAAGTTAATAGCACAGAAAATAAGAATCGAACTTTGTGTTACCAACACAGTAATAAAAACTAAGGCTGTTATACTGTATATGCAGTTGCTATGATACAGTACATTTTTACTAGTTGTAATTCTACTAGAATTACTTTACTCACCTTAGTACAAACAACTAAAAGTAACTGATGTCAAGGCAATTTTAAAGCGATTTAACTAAATGCATGCCGACTCACCCATATCACACTTGTGTCCGCTGTATCCGGGGTGGCAGTCACAGCTGAAGGAGCCCCACTCCCCAAGGCACTTTCCACGCAGTCCACAGGAGGGCCCTCCCGTCGT
Source organism: Bagarius yarrelli (assembly GCA_005784505.1). Taxonomy (NCBI): domain Eukaryota; kingdom Metazoa; phylum Chordata; class Actinopteri; order Siluriformes; family Sisoridae; genus Bagarius; species Bagarius yarrelli. The sequence goes on along the minus strand of VCAZ01000161.1, from coordinate 724,210 downwards.
CATACACACTCCATCAGTCAGACTACACCCTGCGGCACTGTTCATACTCTCCGCTGCACTGCTCAGGTCATACACCTAACCAAGGACACACACAGACACAAACTGAGTCTGAGTCAGCATTATACGTGTCCCCACTGGTGTATATTAATACGATATACTCCCCAATCCGGAGGCATAGAAGTTAGACTAATTTTACGGGAAGATGTAAGACATTGACAAGACTTTCTTGTGTTTAGTTATGGCATTACAAACAAACTGCATTATTAGTTATTAGTAATCAAACTAATTATTGTTTCCCTTCTTATAACAATGTTACTGTTACTGACAAATGCATGTTTTTATATTTAATATAATAATCAATTAAGTGTTTTTTAAAGTTTTTTTCTCTGGTGTATGTTTGTGTGGTGACATATGACACAGAATTGATGAAGACAATGTGTACAATGTTATATAATAATCATTTATTCTCTCTCTATTTTATTCATTTAACCCAGGGGTGTCCAAACTCAGTTCTAAAGGGCTGGTGTCCTGCAGAGTTTAGCTCCAACCCCAATCGAACACACCTGAACCAACTAATCCAGATTTTGCTAGGCATACTTACAGGTAGGTGTGTTGAGGAAAGTTGGAGCTATACTCTTCAGGACACTAGCCCTCCAGGACCAAGTTTGGACACCCCTGATTAGACCTATTTATTATTGGGGCATCCAAGTTATTTAACATAGTTAAACTATGTTAAATTTGTTACTTTTATAGTGATGAAACTCAGGTACTAACTTAGTTAATATTTGTGAGAAGTAACTGTTAATTATAACTAATTACTTTTTTAAAAGTAACATGCCCAACGCTGCTTGTGGTATAAAACTCCAAGATGGTACATGCCTGCCAATATAAAAGTGTATAATTAAGTGTCAACTGGCACAGCCAATTAAACTAAACAAATAAACATCCAATTTGGGCATAATAGCAAAACAGTTTTTCATGATCATCACAAAATGTCATGCTGTGCTGCAACCATCTATACACTTGACAAAAATGTCTGACATGACTATATCAAAAAATAGTCAGTGTGACTTAAACTACAAATTCTTCCTCCCCCACTGTGTTTGTGAAAACTGATGAAAATGATCAGGGTAAAATCTGCTACTTTATGCACTGGTAAAAATAAAAGTATTCCATCAGATTCTTTTTTTGATTCTGGATATAGTGCTAGCATGAAATGTTCCACAAGCTTTTGTAAAAATTGGGAAAACTGGCACGAACCCAGAATAGGTCTATACTGTATATGATATGTTTACACTTACAAATTGAGCATCATAATTATATACATTGGTAATTTGAGAGCCAGTGCCAACTGACATGATAGAAAATAATATAAATTATTTAGCAGCTCATTATAGACAGAGGAGATGCTCATAAGCAAACAGATGCCTGTGGTGTCTGTGTCATTATTTAATTACATTTACATTTCCGGCATTTGGCAGATGCCTTTAACCAGAGTGACGTTCATCTCATTTTGGTTTGATACAACGAAGCATTAGGGGCCTTTCTCAGGGGCCCTGCAGTAGCAGTGATCCTGGAAATTAAACCCATAACCTTCCGGTCAGAGCTCCCACTCTCAAAATATTAAATTGTTTAATTTGGCAACCTTATAACCTTAAGATTTCATTTATATAGAAATATATAACAAGTAATAGCATCTAACATAGCTGCATAGGTGATTGTTGTGTGGAGAAACACCAGAATGTGCATAGATTGTGTTCTTTTATTTTTTGTTTGAAATAATGCATGGTGTTCTGTCTTATTCTGAGTTATAGAAAAGAAATTGGTAGAACTATTACTTTTAAAGAGAAAAAGCTTATTGTATAGAAATAGTCACATGCAGGCCTTGCCTTAATGTTTTGTATTGTTGCTCGAGGAATATCTAAATGGTTCCAAAAGTTTTCTCTATTGTTCATTGCTCATTTTGCTAACAATGTTACATATGCTAAGCAGAAATGTTTAAAATCATAAATAATATAGAGATAGTTGAAAACAAATACCATATCCATACCTGAGTGTCCACTACCAGGTTCCTGATGCAGCCCACAAATCCTTTATAGTGTGTGTGAGGCAGTGGATACATGCCTTTTACTCCGCCAAGTTGCAGGGGCTGATTTAAATTCAGGAATCTACAAAGGAAACAAACAAAACAGTGCAGTAAGCCGACATCACTCAGAGTTTAATAAAATATACACCGATCACATATAATATCACATACAAACTAATTGTGCTGCCCCTTCTATCTCTTTCTTTTCTATATCTTAAAAGGTGAGGGTTATGGCAGGGTTAGGGATATTGTCCTAAGATGGCAATAAGAAAGAAACCTTAAGAGAAATCAGATTTTAAACAGAACTCATCCTCATCTGGGTGACACCACAAAGGGTGATTATAATCATTTCCTTGTTACAACCATATAGAGCAAAAAGTATGTAACTATGAAATTCATTTTAGTCTGTTTCGGTCAAAGCCATTTTCATGGTTCATGGTCGTCCCATTCACAGTCATTTTATAGATTACTGTACTTATTAGAATAGCTTATTTATTTCTTGTATGCTATTTAAAAGCCGTTTAAATAAAAACTTTTGTTTTACCTCTCGTTGCCTGGGGTATGTGCAGACACCTTGCACACTGACTGATCTGTCTCAAACATGTCCACTCCCAAACCCTCGACCTCATTCACCATGGCTCCAGAGCAATAGTCCACAATCAAGTGTACTTCCTGTAAATTATGTGCACACACTCAATAAATATGCCATCATCCATATTCTCAGTTTCAGAAGTGTTAATGTTGTTACAGAAGTAAGAGAAAAAACGAATTCTGAAATAGGATGTTTAAAATCACATCATAATATGATGGGCAGGAGTCCCAATACTTTTGGCCTCATAGTATATGTAGCTGACAGAAGTATTCAAATATTACTTTTTAATTCAACTTTAATTATATGCACATACTGAATGGTTTTGTTCACTGCTGTATTTGAACTTTGAAAAAAAACCCTCAAACTTACATTTAGCAACAAAATTTAGAAAGACTCGCCTTTAAAAATGTACATCTCAAAACTATTAATGAAATTTTATGTCATTTAGGTTAGAATGCTATAATTTTTAAAAAAAAAACTAGACACTATCAGAGTGATAGTTTAGTGGTAGTAGAATTTTAGACATAGACTTTGTGGTTAATAAAATCTTCATTTTATTGTACATAACCCTAGTTTGAAAGCGGTCTGTAATTTGCTATACACTACTGTATATATTGCCATGTTGAAAAGTAAACCTTTTTATGCCTTATAAAAAATCTGCAATTGATAATTAAATATTTTTTGTCAGTTTTCATATCCAGCACAATCTTGGTCAGTTTGTATGACGTTCTTGTTATTACTTGAATGAATTTAGAAAAATACATGATTTTCTAATTACCTTCCTTAAAATGCCGTGTGTGATTTTTTCCTGCAGTTGATCAGACTAATTTAAATTGAATTAAATTTAGACTTTGAGAGTTCAGTCTAGCACAGACTCTTTTCTCAGTGAGCTTCTAGAGGAAACTGCCCCTAGCTGTAGTCCTACCTTTCCATCACTGATGATGTCGAGGTGATGCCAGCGGCGATCAGACAGAGGGGTGTGTGCTGGAAGCTGCAGTGTGACAGTGCCTGAGCCGTGATTAACACTCAACACTGGGATACCTTTCTTCAGCTCTAGAAACAGACACAGATGACATCATTTCAGTGAGGAGGACAGAGACCTGATGATGAAATGCCATGCTAGATTTCTAAACTCTCAAACATTTATCAAGGGAGTCAATCTATTACTTGTAAGTGTGTTAATGTCCTGACCAGACCTCTCCATCGTCAACTCTTAATGCATCGTCTTATATGCTTCAACGGTAATGCTATTTCTCATTTCCCCCAGACTAATTCATCACACGCTGACAGCGCATCGAATCCTGTAGAGGTTTGGTTTAAGCCAGACCCCTTGTGGCAAGAAATGTTTCAGTGCAATCAATTTGTGGTCAAGTTCGATTTTTCCCTCCAATCAGGACAGCACAAGGCTAGCTCGATAATTAAGTGTCTGCAGGCAGCACAGAGCATACTGACGAGCTAAGCGGTTTTTAGACCTGTTCAGGTTATTCTCTTGAGCCATATGAGGTCAGGACAGAACAGATTTGAACAGCATGTGTGCTATGTTTGACCTTTTTAAAGGGCCTTGCCTCTAATTCTACTTGCCCTTGAAGTGCTGACTATGGACATTCCCGTTTAGATCAATTCATCACTAAGTGTTCATCCTTCATCATCATCATCATCTATTGACTCTTTTGTCCAACAGCTAACTGTTAGGGAAATTTTTTGCATATCTAATGGGGAAACCCTTAATCATAACGGTATTGATTACTTTTTAATGTTGTGTATTATTAAGATTAAAGCTAAATCTAACATATTATCATTTGAGTAGTATACCAAGTGCAATGAAGTCCTCCTTGTCTCCAGGTTTGTGCACACCGAGAGGGCCGTTGTACAGCAGCAGACCGTCGGCTGACTCGGTGATAAACTCCAGAGACATGTGGCTCTTAAAGCACGGCTTTATGGGAGGAAACCAGGCATAGCCATCTCCCAGAAATGTGCGCTTAGTCTGCTGGCACTCTGGTCCGTCAAACAAGGGTGGACACTGACACCTAGGAGAGGCACAGATTTCCGGAAAGTACTGAATATTTGCAAAGCATATGAGACATTTTTTACAATATTCATTACAAAAAAGATAATTTTGTATAGTTAGTAGTGTGTTTGGCTCAATATTGAGAAACAGTGCCATAGAAATCCTAATAAAACGTCCAAGCATTATAATAAAATATTTAACAGCTAGAATAAAAAGTAGATTACTTAACTAAATGCACTGGGATAAATCACTATAATAATACTATATTAATACATAGTCCACCCAATTTCTCTGAGCCCATTACCTGTAGCCCATGTCTGTATCCGTACACGTGCCTCCATTTAGGCAGGGGCTGTGGGGGTAAGAGGAGCAGGACATGTGCTTGCTCTCTCTGGCCAAGCAGCCACACAGAGCTGTAACTGTGGCTGAGACAGAAACAAGGGAAGTGTTCCCACCATTCAAAACTGAAGGAGTGTCACTGAAGGTCACCCTGCTGGAACAGCCACCTGCAGGACTACAGTCTGCATACGCACATTCATCAACCCCCACCTGCAAGATGCTCACACCCAGAGCTGACTCCAACTGAAAGAGGCAGAAAGACATAGATAAGACATAAGACATAGATAAGACTTAAGAATATAAGTGGAGTATAAAAAGCATGATAAAAATGAAACACCAACTGCACTGCATTATTAAACGTTAGGATAACGGACCCTATGCATTGATTGCTATGCTATGTAGGAGACAACCTATTGTCTATAATGTTACATGATAAATCATAAACTGTCATAAACAGATCAGACATTGACACAGTAATGTGCCCAAGCCGAAAAATCAAGCAAATTTAGTCATTGTTTAGCAATTTAGCTCTTGAGGCTGATTCTTGGATGTAGCTTGTTGCTTTCAATTATGCAGATTTATGTAAATGATTTATTTGAAAGCACTTAATAAAAGAAGAAAAGAGTTTTCACAGACACAATTAATATCTCTAGTCAGATTAATAAAGTGACAACATGGCTTTAAAAATATCTGTGAAGAAAACAGAATGTTTCCAGATTAGAGCTATAGTTTCATTCTTCACGTCAAAAGTAATGTGAAGTTGTAATGAACTAATCGCTAGAGGATAAGTTAAGAGGTTAAAGAGCAATATTCTGTTTAATTAGTCTGATGTTTTGTAAGCATGGAATTGAATGTAGCTATAACTTCACAAAGTGAGTGTCGAGAGTCGAGTGGAATAGGGTTACCTAAAAAAGATCCTTCACAGTGTAGCTGAACATGAAAGTGTGGTATTCACACTGTTCTTGTGTGACAGTGATGACAGCACAATTACCACAGTCTACGGATATGTTTGAAGTAATACTCTAGAGAGATAGACAGTGCAGTCTGTGCTTCGTGGCATATGCATACACATGGTCAAAAATATTGAAACAACTGCAAATCACATCCATATGTATTTACCAAATTTTGTCTCTGTGTTACTCCACTAAAAACCTCAACACTTTTGAAAATCCTTCGCATCAAATGTAGGGCTGAGGTCAGGGCACTAGAGTTCTTCCATTCTAACCATAACATTATATGTCTTTATTACCCTAAGGGATTTTTGCACAGGGGCATCATCATGCTGGAACAGTGTTTGAACCTTTCGATTCCAATGAGGAAATAACGTGGTAGCATAGTGGTTAAGGTGCCTTTGTCTCTGCTGGGCCCCTTAACTGCTTCATGTGATAATAAAAATACATAAATGTAAGTCGCTTTGTATATGGGCATCTGCCAAATGCTGTAAATGTAATGTAATGTTACAACATACAAAGTGATTCTAGACAACTGTGTGTTTCCAATTTTGCTGTAACAGTTTGAGGAAAATACACTTATGTGTGGGTTACAGTAAAGCGCCCAGAAACATTTGGCCATATAGAGTATGACAGTGCCTTATATTCTCATAACATCTCTAAGTTTGTGTGTGTGACTAAGAGAAAGAGAGTGAGAGAGATAAAGAGAAAGAGAGAGACAGATTGGCTGAAATCCATGTCCAAGGGCAATATGTCACATTCATTACAAGCCTTTGTAAAACTTTAAGGGCAGCCTCAAGCACTGGGCATAAACAAAAGTCAAAAGCTGCACACAGCTCCCACTCACACCTGATTTACAGATTAATTTATTCCCTCCCTCTGTTCCTTTTTCATTCCCTTTCTTCTCGGCTCACTGGCCAAGGCTGCACGGTGCTGTGATATACCTTACAAGGGCATGAAATATTCATAACGCCTCATGTAGATTGTCACTCTATGTATGTGTGTAATGTGTTAGTAGCTGCCTGTGCCTATGTGTCTGAGAGATGTAGATACATGTGTGTGAGTATGTGTTTTTTTTTTTTTTTACCCTAGTTTTATGCATGGCCACGTTGCCATGCAGTTTCTCCGGTTTGTAATACGGTGACCCATGGGCAGCGAACCACAGGCTGAGGTGCTGCTGGGTGGAATGACTGCCATTAGCCAGGCTGATGATATGAACTTTATCCAGATCTGTCTGCAAGATCTCAGACAGCAGACGCTGGAGACGCTCATACAAAGTCTCTTCAGCTTCAGAGGCTCTAAACAAGTCCTCTGCAGTAACATCTGCACACAATTAAAACCACAATCCAGATTTAGGTAATCTAATTAAAAAATGCAATAAGCAGTGTGAAGGTTTCAATAAAAGATCGATTGCTATCACTTTAGAACAGATACTGATACCAATTTTAATAACACAATTTTTAAAATTGTTAATACTGATTTTTATATACTTATATACACCGTATTTTGTTTAAACTGCAATGCTTTAATTTTACTCCTTTATTAAAAACAACTTTTATTTCCACATTAATATAAATGAAGGGGTCCAAAGATAATAAAGATAATATAATATTTAATTTAGATCATATTTAAAGATGATAAAGAAAATAAATAAAACAATAACGTGCACTGTCATTAAAGTGTCTTAGTTAAAAATATATTTATCAATAATAAGCAATTAAAAATATAAAATGTCTAAGATTCTAGAAAAATATAATATTAAGAAGATCTACATTTTAATGTATAATATAAAGTCTTTTGCTCACTCCTGACCATGCAGAGCTGTAATAAGGGTCAATTCTTAAAATGACCTCAACATATTGGTGGATTGGATATTCTAAAACTGATATTTACTATTAAAAAAAAAGAATTAAATCCCATTGTTACTCTATATTTTTAAAGCAACAGGCTATTTAAAAAAAAGCTTGAGAAATGTTTGAGTAATGACACTTGTGTGGAAAACTGATTTATGGACAACAGGTTTTTGAATACAGGCAAACACGTTAAATCCTTACAATTTGTCCTTTCAGAGATGAGACATTTTTAGAGAAATAAAGTTATGGTTATATTTTAAGAGCATAAATTTAACCTGCTTCCTGTAGGATACTAGCAAGTTTTTTTTTACAGGATTTATAAAAATTCTTGTCTATAGTCTTCAGGTGCAGCAAGTAATGTTTTGCCTAAATGGCTGTAGTACTCCAATAATAAAAAATGTAATAATAATAATAACATTGTTAAGGAAATTAAATTTGTTTAATACAGGAGTGAAAAAACAGAAGTAGAATCACACACTGGAGATACGGAGTGAGCCAGCATTCAGCAGCGCCTCCTCCTTCAGCTCCTTGACTGTAATCTGCACTGTAGAGGTGACATCAGGCCATGTCTTATCGGATACTCGCACCTGCAGTCTGTACGACCCAACCGGGGTGCCACTTTTTATGCTTAACTGGCCAGAGTTCTGGTTCAGGATAAAGTGCCTGTAAAAACACAGAGAGAAAATGTTTGTGTTTATACAGTATATTAGGGTGAAATATTAATTTGAAGCCAACAGCTTCTTGGCATCTTTAACCAAACATAATAATAACTGAACTATCGGTTAAAAGGTTTATGTTTCTGTGTTTCTGTCACAGCCTCCAATTCAGTAGCCTTATATAGGTTTACCATCTATTACAATTATTATACAGCATCTTGCCCTTATCCACAGCTATTTACATTTATCTCTTTTATACAACTGAGCAATTAAGGGCATTGCTCTGGGGCCCAGCGGTGGTAACTTGGTGCTGCTGGGAATGAAACCCCAAATCTTCCAATTAACAGTCCAACATCCTAACCACTGTGCAACCACTTTCCCACCTTAGCCACAAGCCAGACTGTTGCTAGCTCTTTAGTATAGCCTAGCAATTCAGCTAAACACAGCCACTGTCAGCTTGGACAGGTTCAGCAAAGTCCTTAATGCGCATTAAGAAGGTCACTGTGGTGACATGACAGATATGTCTCTGCTTTAGTTGGATACATCAAGAACGATGCATACAACCTACTCAATTTAGCCATCAGAATCACCTTATAGCATAGGTACAACATTTGCTAGAAATTAATAATAACCATATCTAATCACAAAAATAAAACGTATACTGCTTATGACCATTATTTCTACTTAAACAGATGTTTTACTTTTTACGATGCTACTCAACAACGCCACATAATTGCCCTGGTACTGGCTGACTAATGTCTATCCTCTATGTAGCCACTGCATATGCCAAGAAATTTTTGTTTTAGTAAGAAATGTAAGATCAGCTATTTGACTATCTACCTACAGTAAATGTAAAAATGTTGCCTCCTTTTGGCACAACTGGACACATGAACATAATAGTACATTTGTATTTAGTGAAAAAATGTAAAACACACTTTCTTTTCCCAGACTCTACTAAGAACAGCCAAAAAAGTGAGATCATTCTCATTGAATAATCAACACTTGTGGCAATATATTGAGTGGTGGCTAGAATCTGTGATTAGAGTAAAAAAATCTGTTAAAAAACAAAACAAACCCCATGGATACTTTTTTCCGGTCACTTTGCCTTCTGTCGCTGGCTGTCTGCCAAAGTGCACATCAGTGCAATAAACTGTGTAGCGAAATTGTAAAGTGGTGTCGGCTACCTATTACGATAGAGGGCATATTATTTAGTATGCGAGTTTGCAGCTTGGATAGAGGACTTTAAATCACCCTCTATCCTTGAAATATGAAGGTCATCAGGCTGTTTTGCTGTGCCACTGCTGGAGTAAATGGACAGCATATAAGCCTGCATCTGTATCTAACACGAGCAGTACATTATACCTTTAGGGTTAAACTTCAGACTTTAGCACAAAATGGCATTTAAGATTTTTGTATTATCTTAAATAAAACCCAAAGTTTTTTTGCACCCAACATGCATCATCAGTGAAGAGAGAAAAGCCAATTAGATGTTTATTGATTGATTGACTATTAATCCTGATGAGAAATTTACACGTCACAGCAAAGCACACCAATACAATAAACAAACAATCAAAAAATATTAATAAAACTAAAAGATAAAAATAAAATACTGCATTTCATACATTTATTGTTATAAATGATTAAAAAGCACCAATAAATAATATCAATAAGCAATATCGATAAATAGGCAGCAAAAATGTAACGTTAAAATAAAATAGTCATTGACAATACAATTCTGAAATATAACGGCGACAGTGTTTCACCCTGGACAGACACACCAAGGTCACAAAACTCACACTGGCTGCTGTTCAAATGAGAATTTAAAAGCTGGAATCATGTTCACATAATAGCAATCGAGTTCCACGTGGCCAGTGACCTCCAGCCAAATGAGGTAATTACTCATCAAGTAAGCAAATGAAAAACTGCAAAGGTTAAAGGGATGCTATGCACACCAAACGTCATGCCACACAGGCCTGTGCGAACTGCTAATCTATTCATGTGCTACTTATACTAATTAGCAGGAGCAAACACTTTCCAAAACATCTTAACAAGGCTAATTCTGGAGAAAACTATATTCGAAGAGACAGGCCTCATCTCAGCAGACTGCATGTGACATTTGTTATGAGTATGAATATTAATGCGTATTTCTCCTTAGTTTTGGAAAGTGTCATGTCTGTCACCGCTTGTGCAGCAAGTTTGGTGTAAAGCTTGTCACTATTTCATGTGCTGCTCATTACAGTTGGAGTTTGTCACACATCAGTTTTTAAATAAATCACAACATGCTGTGTTGTCTGTGCTTCCAGAAAATATTTAAAGCATACAATATAATATAATATAATATAATGCCATGTATCATAATAACATATCATTAACATTGTCACTGAGCCTCGTTTATCATCACTTTGAGTATCAAAAGTAAAAAAAAAGAGGTCAATGTACCTAGGGGGTCTGTCTTCAAATTTGTAAACCTTTTCACTCCAGTCATCAATGTCAGGCGATGAAACCTGTCCAAGTATAGTGGTAGGAAGAGAACCTATGAAAAAAGAAACTTACATTATTACAGAAACGTCACCTCCTTGTTTTACCACCTCTCCAAAAGCCGAAACACAAAATCACATCCCTGTTAGGCATAAAATTAAAAGCTTTTAAACTGACTTGTGTTTATGGGCTAATTAAATCTGGGACTTTCATAAATCTTATCTTACATTTAGTGTTCTGTTACATGATGAGTTCTTGTAAACAGTCAAAATATACATAAAACCCAAACTGTTCTTCTAAAATTTGTTATAAGCTAACAGATGGTGTTAATGCTAAATGAACACTGTACTTAAGTAAGATAATGGAATAACATTTTACAGAAACATACCTTCATAATTGTAGACTATAAACTCAGAGTGTCCAGATGCATGTGGGTGGTCATTTATATCCCCAATTATGACAGTCAGTGTACTGGTGGAGCTCATTGGAGGAGAACCACTATCAGTCATCAGAATGGGAAGTAAATACTCTTTTTGCCGTTCCCTATCAAAAGTGCAAAGGGTTGTTATCATTGCACTTCCATTCTGGAGATCAGTCAGATTAAAGTTTGTGGCGTCTGAGGTGATCATCAGCAGACGAATAGAGAAAGGCCCTGCATTAGGTGAGCTATCTTTGTCGATGGCATAAAGTAGACTGGATGTGTCATTCATTTGGACGAGCTGTGGAGCAATGGCATTCTCCCATACAATGGGACGGTATGGCACCTCAAACTCAGGCCCATTATCGTTGACATCATGCACAGCCACCAGAACAATAGCAGATCCGGTGAGAGAAGGTTTGCCCATGTCTGTGGCCAAGATTATCAGCCTGTGTTGTAAAACCTTTTCTCGGTCCAAAGAATCTGCTACCACCACCCATCCACTCTTATCTATTAAAAACTGCTGCAAAGGGTCAGACTCTGGGGCAATGCTATAGGAGAACTTTCCATTCTGCCCCGAATCCAGGTCCATGGCTGTGACTTGGGCCACAATGGTGCCCAAAGGAACATCCTCAAACATGGACCCTGCATCATAGAACTGGGGGAAGAACACAGGTGCATGGTCGTTTGAGTCCTCCACTTGTATGACACAATATGCTACGCTATAGAAGTCTGCATCCTCCACTTTAACTGTAAGGTTGAAGGTGCGTTCATGGGGTTTTTCAAAATCAATCTTCTTTTTAAGCCGCACCACACCCTGCCGATTCCCCTTGTCTGTCTCAATAAAGAATTTGCGATCGTCATCTCCACCTATGATGCTGAAAGTCATTACAGAGTTCTCCCCCTCATCCCCATCTGTGGCAGTCACTGCCAAAACTTCACTATTAATATCCAGGTCTTCTGGCATGGTGGCCATGTAGATTCTCTGTGTAAACACTGGAGGGTGATCATTTACATCCGAAACTATAATTGTGGCTGTTCCAGTGCCAGAAAGTCCTCCTCCATCCCTTGCCTCAACAACTACCAAGTAATGGTCCTCCACCTCCCTGTCCAAAGATCTCAGCACTGTATATATGGTTCCTGTAGCTGGATTGATGGAGAATAGATTAAGATTAATCTCATTACGGACATTCTGGACAATCCTGTAGGTAAGGACAGCATTTTTGCCAGTTTTAGGGTCATCCAGGTCGGTGGCCTGCATCTCCATGATGGAGGTGTCAGCTGGGGAATTCTCAGGCACATGTCCCACAAAACATCCGTCTGTGGCACACACGAATTGGGGAGCATTGTCATTTATGTCACGTACCTCAACCAACACATCAGCAAAGCCAGTTAGGCCATCACCATTTTCATCAGTGGCCAACACTAGAAATCGCCAGGCTGGTCGGTCCTCTCGATCTAGGCGCTTTTGGGCATAAATCTTTCCAGTGAGTTCCTCTATAGTAAATTCACTCCCAGCACCCTGCCCATGTAATGAGTATCGGACTGCACTCTGGTCTGCCTCCTGATCTGGATCTGTAGCCGAAACCTGGACAATAACCAACAAAATGTAGGTGCAAATATAGCCTAGAAACCACTCTTTCAATTCCATGGAGAAATATTGATACACACCGTAAACAATATAAAAATGTTATAATTAAAAATTATACCTCGTATAAAGTCAAAGGTTATTTTTTTAACAAACCTATAAAATTCAAATGTAAAAACACATGAACAAATAAACTTAATGTTTTCATCTATTTTTAAAACTGAGTCAGTTTCCGAGTAATGAAAACCAGACGGTTAACAATTGCCTGCAAATATGTGCGTTTGTGTGTTTTTAAATCATTAGTTCTCACTTACCTCAAGCACAAGAACAGGCAACTCAATCAGCTCCTCTGTCACACTTGTATGATACTCTGTCTGGCTGAAGATAGGTGCTTCATCGTTTTGGTTGATGATGTTTATGACCACTACTGTTTGATTTTCCCATTTTCCATCTGATGCCACCAAGCGTAAATGGTAGCGCTGCACTCGCTCGTAGTCCAGCCTCTGAGCGATGAAGATAGTGCCAATCTCTGGGTCAACATCAAAGGTGCCCATAGTGTTTCCTGAGGTAATCTGGTAGCGAAGCTTTGCATTTGCACCTGTAAGAGATGTGGATTGTTTTAGAGCTGTTATCTGTGATTGGGGATATTTAGTCATCCTGAAAGATCAATCTGTAAGATTATTTAAATTTACAACTGATTGTACTCGTTGACTTTTTATTCTCCATAAAGGGGGTCAATTTTTCTTTGGGGTGATGCAAACAAGCTCATTCAGTGCCACTTTTGAAGTTTTTACAGCTGCCAAAAAATGCCCCATCAAACATTAGATGAGTCAATCTGATTCTGCTACACCTTGTCACAGCTTTGATTAAGGCTAGCTTATATATGATGAGGGGCAGTGGTGGCTCAAATGGTTAAGGCGCTGAGTTGCTGATCTGGACCAGGAAGACCTGGGTTCAAGCCTCACCAACGCCAGCCGATGACTTGAAGACCAGAAACACCTGGGTTCAAGACCCAACACCAGCAAACCAACCACTGTTGAGTCCTTGAGCAAGACCCTTAACCCTTTCTGCTCCAGGGGCGCTGTATCATAGCTGACCCTGCGCTTGACCCCCAACATACTAAGATGGGCTATGAGAAAAAAAGAATTTCAGTAAAAAGTATATGTGACTAAGGTGTTGGACTGCTAACTGATTCCCAGCACCACCAAGTGGCACTGTTTGGCTTCTGAAAAAAGGCCCTTAACCCCAATTGCTAAGTTGTATAAAATAGGTAAATGTAAGTCGCTCTGTTTAAGGGTGTCTGCCAAATGCCACAAATGTAAATGATGAAAAGATCATTTGATGTAAATCTCCACAATTAACTTCAGAGAAATTCTTTAGATCTCTAGACAGGGACTTCCTTTTAAGTAAATTGCCAGCACACACCCTATTCATCCAATTAAATGAAATTTTTTGTGACCTTTTTGGTAGATGCATGTACAAACAGGATTAGTTCTGCTAGTAAGTTCTTAGGCATAGTCCATAAGCCATTTATCCCCTTTTCTTCTCCAGCTCAATTTAAATGACATGTAGGTTATGTTCTAATTTTATGTGACAGTAAATCTGTCACAATTCCGCCACTATTGCTTCCTATCTAACTTCCTGTTTGTTCTCTATATAAACCTGCTCATTGTCTAGATCTTTGCGAAATATTGTTCGTTATGCGACATACCAAGCATTCTCTCTGTGTCTCTGTAATCCTGGTATCTGAACTCTGTTCGGTTTTTGGTTTCACGTTTTTGCCTAGTGTTTTGGATTTGTTTGCTTGGACTGTGTTTGATCTCTGTGTACTGACTTCTGCCCATGTTATGACTACTTCTCTAAACTGCCCTTTTGTGTTTATTAAAACTGTGCACCATGGTTTCGACTTTGTCTAATGCTATCTATCTATCTATCTATCTATCTATCTATCTATCTATCTATCTATCTATCTATCTATCTATCTATCTATCTATCTATCTATCTATCTATCTATCTATCTATCTATCTATCTATCTATCTATCTATCTATCTATCTATCTATCTATCTATCTATCTATCTATCTATCTATCTATCTATCTATCTATCTATCTATCTATCTATCTATAGGCAGACGCTACTGATGCCTCAGAGCCGCACAAACAGACTGAAAAACAGCTTCTTTCCTGTGGCTGTTTCTGCACTGAACAGCTGTTATACAGTATTTTAATTACTACTGCACTGCCACTTCTGTACTTTGCACTACCTTATCATTATGCATCTTTGCACAATCTATAACTATCTATTGTTACACCTCTATATTTTATCCATATACCTCTGTACATTATTTACCCTAACCCTCTGTAACTATCAACCCCATACCCTATTTATTACACTAATATTTATTGTAAATAAGCCACTTATGCACTTCTGGTTAGATGCTAACTGCATTTCATTGGCTCTGTACATGTACCTTGCACAATGACAATAAAGTTCAATCTAATCTAATCTAATCTAATCTAATCTAATCTAATCTAATCTAATCTATCTATCTATCTATCTATCTATCTATCTATCTATCTATCTATCTATCTGTTTTTCTGTCTGTCTGTCTGTGTCAAACTACATCAAATCAAATAATTATCCACATTAATCAGGAAATGTTATTTGACTCTGATGCAATTTCAAAAAAACAAACTATAAGAAATTGTATAAATTGTTAACAGGAGAAATGTTGGCTGCAGATGCTGAAAAAAAGAATAATTAAAAAAAGTTTGGTTTCTCAGACTTAGAGAAAAATAAACCAATTTTTACTCTGGATCTGTTTACCAGCCAGTATTAGATTTTATGAGACAAACACCATCTGTGTGTGATCTGAGAGAATGTGTGAGAATTTCATTAAGTTGTGTTGTACTCATCCTGGACCCAGACATCAGGATTGTGGAGCATAATGTGTTCTGGTACTCGCTGAAGGCATCTCGGGTGCTTTAGCCCAAAGCAGTTTCATTAATGACCAGCTGCCTCATATAGTGTATTTTCCCTGAAGCACTAAGGATCGCCAGACATACACAATGACACCCTGCACTAAATGTTGTTGAAGAATGCAAAGATGGGATAGAATTCACTTTTCTCAGTGCATTTACAGTTCCCTACTGTCCCTCTGCAAATCTAAGCAAAATCTCACTACTTATGAGCTTTATTAATTATTCGAAAACATAGTCAAACCTACTATGATTTACAACCCATTTATTATATAATGTATGTTTATCAGGCATTATTTGATTCACTTTCGATTGTAGTCAGAAAAATGTAAAATGAATTGTGTACCTTCTATAGAATGGCACTGAGGTCTGATTTGCATTCTTGCATATGACAAATCTGTGATATTAGCTGTATGAAGAGACCATGTTGTCCATTCAAGCATAGCAAGCTGTCTTGACACTTTCACCTCTACGCAATGGCTACTGTCTCATCCATAATGAGCTTTTAACCACATTCACTGATTGCAAGCACTCTCCCCCTGGGCTCTCCCCCTCCTGCTAACCTGCTGATAGTGGCTACATGCCACACCATATTTGTCAAACATGTGTACCATATTTAACAGGTGAAGCTCTGTCATGACAGTGAGAGCCTTCTCAGACCTGCATGGTTGTTTATGATGACAGATGAGCACGGGTCACCTTCTGTGCAAATGAGAATGGGAAACATCAAGCACATTAATGTGTTAGTGAATCATCATAAAATGATGGCACAGAATTGAGGTGACATGGGGGCAGATTTGCATACTGTGTTGGACAGCACAGTGACCTCCCTGAACCTTTCTCGTTCAGATGGACAGAGCCAATACTGAGCGTGTCAGTGCTCTGTCGAAGAGGCTTTCTGGTTATTTCGGGGTAAAGTTCTGCACCTATACTGATTATGGATTATACTGTGTGATTGGCTGCTAATCGGAACATTGCCATTGTTAATAATAAATGCAACTTTGTTTGGAGCTAAAAGAAATTCGCATATTGTGTTAGTCACAAGTTTGGTCCTCTGTAGCACCTTAACCCTAACCAGATTTATTTAAGGGATCAAGTATTGCTTGCTAGAGATGAGAAATCCGAATCTATTTACGGATTTGTTGTACACATACATCTTCTGATGCCGGTTGACAGATCAACAGTAATATTACTGAAATCATTCTTCTCCAGGTGACCTAGCTGGGGCTGGTCAGACCTTAGCTTGTGTTTGTCTGTCTACCTACTTGGTAGTCCATTGCTCTTTCTATTTTTAGCCATAACCACCTTAAAACCCTCTCTGGATCACTTACTGAACAGAGTACTATGAGTTACTTGGGTCAGTCCTGACTGCTTTTTCCATGACTAGTTTACTAGAGGGCACTCAACAAATCCTTAGAATACACTGAATCCTTGGATTCCAGAATGTCACACACTCTGATCCAGCTGACCACATACAGACTCAGTAAAACATGATCAGAAAAAGGCAAGCTCCACAGAGAGGCCAAGAGTGACTAATAGAAATCCTTTCAAAATGCATGCCTGATTAGCAAGCCAGCAGTTTAAAGGGATTGTCTTATGTTCCATTGATTATCTCTGGTTAACACCGACAACCTGCCTGGACACCTGTGCCAAGAGCATCGTAACAGGCCTAAATTTATCATCATATTTATTACCACCTCTCTAGTTAAATCTACATGTCCTTGTCAGTAACGGATTAACTCTTAGCGACACTTGTAAACCATGTGTTTTTAAGTTCTTAAGTAAAATCAAATGACTACCGGTACAGCTTTACACAAAACTTAATGAATCTCAAGTTACATAATAAATAAGCCAGTAAACAGTGTTAACATTTACAATTTTGGGCATTTGGCAGACGCCTCTTATCCAGAGCGACTTACATTTATGTTATTAATATAACCAAGCAATTCAGGGTTAAGGGCCTGGCTTAGGGGCCCAGAAGTGGTAACTTGGTGGTGCTGGTAATTAAACCCACAATCTGGTTAAAAGTTTAACACCTCAACCACTGCGATACCACATAAAGAATTCACATAAAGCAATCATACTTCAATCAAGAGATGCTAAAAGCATAATATTATAAGCAGAATATTTGTATTGTCAACAGCTGTCCTGTAAAAACCACAAGACTGTCGTTATAATTATAACAATAGGTACAAATATGCAGTATCCAGAAAACCATTCACAAAGAAAAAAAAATTAATTACAAGGGCAAGAGGCTCTGAAAGGATATAGAGTTAAAGTACTCCTTGGGCACAGCTACAGACATACCAAGTGCCATTCTGTGTCATGGAATATGTGGAACCTGTCTACTTTATGCAGGATATTATGTCTTGAAAAAAATTGCCTGAGTGCTTGGTAATGGTAAATCTTGGCAATAAATCATACAATGTGCTTTCTCTGGTTTTTAGCATCCTTCCCACAAAGGGCTTACCTGTCATTACAGCAGCCTGTTTTATTTATTTATTTCTTTTGTAAAACAGCTTGAGACAAACAAAAGAAAGGTGCCAACATCAAATAGCTACCTTAGGGGCCTGAATGTGTCACTCCCACAATCACCATAGAGATTTGCTAACAAGCTCAGTGGGGAAAAATGTATTTTCCACCTAGGTTTAGCTCATACTATGATTATTTTTCCAGCCTCTAGCTGTCAAAAGTGACATTACAGATTCATGCAGTATGAGAAATCCACAATAAAAATCAGACAGGTGACAGTAACCATAAATAAGCTGTGTTCTGTAGGGAGGGCTTACAGCTATCCAGGTTCTTTCACCTCTACACTAGCATATATGGCAGGTGCAAATTGTTCCAGCATATAAAGTTAAGAAACACAATGTGTTTTTCTGATTTTTCCTTATAACAAAAAACAAATGTCTTACCCTCATCTTCATCATTAGCAGTAACGGTAATAACTACATAGCCCACTTCCTTGTCCTCCTCCACACTGATCTCATATACAGGTTGGGAGAAGGCTGGGGCGTTGTCATTAACATCAGTGACAAAAATCCTGACATAGGCTGTGTCTGTGGAGAAGAAGAACATCTGAGTGGTAATGTGTCATAAGGATTATGTATAGAGTACATATTATGGCCTTTTATCTTACATTAAAGACATTTCTCCTAACGATGTAGTAATTAGCAGAGCTGGTTTATCAGGTTCTGTTTGATAATGCTGTAGATAGGAATGTGGTAGAATAATAAATCATGACTGAATAACTATACCTGAGTTGGGCTGACCCTGCTGTCCGGGTCGGGCCGATTCTGAGCTGTCCTGCGACTGAACCTCAATCAGGTAGGAGCTCTTCTGTTCACGGTCAAAGGTGGCTTGCGTGTGAATCATGCCTGTGTTCGGATTAATCGCAAAGAACTGAGAGTCTCCACTCTGGTCCTTAAGAATAATATAAGTGACCTTAAGGGGGAAAATGTTTATAATGTCATTAAAATAAGTATATCGATATGTTTATGTTGCTATAATGTCATTTAAAGTCATTCAGTTGCACAATATAATAATATGATGAGCAATATCATATATTAAAATAATAAAGATTTATTTTACACATTTCTGATTATTATTCTTTCTAATTGTTGTAAAGTTTCAGGATGTTTGGATTTTTGAAGAAACCACATTTTGCACTAATCTTGTATCAGTCATGTGGGCAACAGTGCATGTTGTAAATATAAAATTTATAATTATTTTTCCCCTCTGAGGAAGCAGCCTATCGTCATGTTATTTTACAGGGTAGGAAAAATGTTAAATAATGACAAATCCTTAAACCAGATGAAGTTGAGATGCATACACCTGACATATACTACTATCCTGATAACTGTTAGAGTAACAGGTCCCAATAACGGGCGCAGAAAAATGTCATCTGGTCTAAAACTTAGTGTCCGGCCCTTTTCTTCTCTCTAACCTCCTATGTCCGCCCTCAGACCTGCCACTAAATGTTTTTTGTTAATTTTTTTACTCTTTTCTGTATAAACTTTAAAACAGTTATGAATAAACATGAAATTTTTTTGCTGTTTTGGATAAACATTAAATTTTCTGCTGTTTGTTTTAACCCTGACACAAACAACCCTTGCCAAATCAGAGTCACATAAATCATATATTTCCCCAGTAAAATTTTATATAATGCACTGGAGCTCTTGACCTGTATCTGTAAGACTTTACACATTGCATTGCTTCCACACGGCCAAACAGATTTTGGAATGAGCATATGTACAGCTGTTCCTTGGTGGCTTGTCAATGTAAAGGCTAGGAATCTGCCCCTCCTGCGAGTACCCAACCACACAAACCTAAAATCTTGCATGCCAGTAAGGCAGTCAATGAAGTGGCTAGCTAAACGATACCTACATCACAGATTACTAGGTACCTATAGCACTACCTCAAAGAAAGACTATTACAAAGACAATTACATATGAGGATAACAGTTGCCTATCATTAATTAATTAATGCACATGTTTTATTTTAAGAATTGTGAAGCCAAAATATATGTTTAAAAATTTAAATGTAAAAAAGCATTCAATTTTTAAGAAGTAAAAAAAGTAACAAAAACACTGAATAATAATATTAATAATAAGCAGTCCTGAACATTATATGTGAAGATATTATGAATATTTAACACTCTTGATGGCCAAATTGTAGCTCAGTGGTTAAGGTGTTGGACTGCTGGGCTCCTAAGCAAGACCCTAAACCAACTACTTAGTTAGATAAAGAATGAGATCAGTGTAAGTCACTCTGGAAAAGGACGTTTGCCAAATGACAAAAAATATAATTGTTGTATTTAATCTTTTTGGACGTCTCAGTCAGATGAGATCAAAACTGTTTACAAAAACTGGGACAATAATCCAGTTCAGCTATGAATTCAGCTACAATTCATCTTTTATATTTTAATCAAAAGAATAATGTCCTTTTCTGTGTTTTAGCAATAGAGCAATGCATGTAGAGTCGAAATGTGCTTAGTAGGACATTACCATGCCGTGAAGACCAGAGTCCAGGTCAGAGGCTGAAACCTGGGCCACTGAGGTGCCAATCTCAGCCCCTTCAGGTACTGTGGCTTCATACGTGCTCGACATGAAAAACGGAACATTGTCATTCACATCTGAGTATAAGATGGACAGAAAGTGAGAGAGAGAGAGAGAGAGAGAGAGAGAGAGAGAGAGAGAGAGAAAGAGAATGAGAAAGAAACAGAAGAGGGCACAATTGGTTATGGCTGTAAAGAGCACACACACAACATGCTGCCGGACACTCCAGATTTTATAATGATGTACATGAATAAAATCCCTCTATTTCTCCTATTTCGTGCAGCATGTGCTTTCCACACAAGACTGGCAGCTGGGAAGACGAAGACTGATAAGTTCACAACAGGCAGGGCTGATGTGTGGGTGAGTGTCTGGAAGAGGAGCTTGGCTCTTACATGCAGACTGTCAATTACCACCCATCTCTTAAGTGAGCTTTCTGAGGGCTTTTACCTTCTATTTATTTCATTTTAATTTTCCTTTTTTTAATGTTAATGTGTTCTCAGGTGCTGTTCTTCCCTGCTGTAGATGCTTACTTCTGCTCCACCATTAAACGTACACACATATTATTCTGCTGGTTTTATTATTATTGATACAGCCCTTGATTGCTATGCATACAAGTAAATCTAATTCTCTGTAACAAAAATGAATAAAAATTAGTGAAATCACGTCCCATTGCATTGACATACTTGACATTACTGTAATGTAACAGTTTGTCAAGCAGACAGTACTTCTTGAGGTCTTACATCAGTTCTTACCTGTGATGTTCACATAGACAGTAGTGAAAGAGGCAAGTGGCACTGCTGCTACATTCTGCACACGGACCCGCAGGGTGAAGAAGCGAGTGGTCTCGTAGTCCAGTGGCTCAGCTACTAGAATGGAGGCTGAACTGTCCATTCGGTTGGGTTTGATGTAGAAACGCACAGGCATGTTAGTCTCAGGAACCTGACCCTCCTCCAGATTATAGGTCACACGTGGATCACCAAGTGGAGAGGTTGCCTTTATGGCCTTTGTGTAAAGAAAAAAAAAGTTTATTATTTAAACTACATCTACAAGTACAGCTCAAAAGTACTTAATTACCTGCCAAACTATCTATTAAGTTTATATCTATTAAGTTTACCTGTCAAATTATCTATCTATTAACCTGCCTGTATATGTGGCTAAAAAATAAATTCAAAACAGAATGAGTGACAATTGAGCTATTTAAATAAAATCTGCTTGGACTTGATATAATTGTTCATGATTTTTTTTACAAGATACATTAATGACAAAACAAGGGTGCCGACTGAAAGTGCTTCTTTTGCTTAGCTTCATAGTGGATCATTTGCATTATTTGTAAAAGTTCATTATAAATCAGCAGAAATGTCAATTAAAGCACTACTGACTCTAGCACACCAATTCATTAGGCACAGCTCACCTGTAATCCAACTAATTTCCTATTGAATTCATATTGACATTTATAGAGTAACTGTCTTCTCAAAGAGTCTCTGGACTCCTTCCTGATCGAGCTTTAGCTTTATTTCCTCACCTTACATCACTCTAAGCTTAAGCTCAAAGAAACAAGCACATCCACATCCACAAGGAACAGACACTAATCTAATAAACTAATATAGCTTACACAGACTGCGTAAACACATTCTATTAAAAAAATGGTATAAATTAACCCTTACATACTGTTTGTATTCAATGCCTTCACAGTAAGAAACAACAATACCAACATAATATATTTATGGCATTTGGCAGACACCCTCAGCCAGAGTGCCTTACATTTATCTGAGCAGTTGAGGGTTAATGGCCTTGCTCAGTGGCCCAGCAGTGGCTGTTGTGGAAATTGAACCAATGATGTTCCAATCAGCAGACAATCACCTTTACCACTGAGCTACCACTTCCCCAATAATAAGTGTTTATACCATAGATCTTTTAAAAATACTTCAGAGAACAGGGACTGTGTATTTTTTGGGGTTTATAGCAATCATTTTTGAACAAAAACATTAAACTTCCACACAATGTAATGTTCTGTTTGACCAGGAAAAAATAACAGCTTCGCCTTGAACACTGTCACCACTGTTCTATAAAAAATACACTCACACACTACATGGCATGTGCAGTTTCACATTTTCAAGGTTCCCACCATTTTCCTTAATTTAACACACACTGTTAATCCATTTTTAATAGATATGGGTAAAATCTGACCCAGAACAGTCTCAATGTAAAAAAGTTCAATATTTAAATTTTGTTGTCTTTTGTATTTTATTGCTGGGCAACACAGTGGCTTAGTGGTTAGCTCTGTTGCCTCAGAGCAAGAAGGTTCGATTCCTGTGGAGAGGCCTTTCTGGAGTTTGCTTATTCTCCCCATGCTTGTGTGGGTTTACTCCGGGTACTCCAGTTTCCTCCCACAGCCCAAAAACATGTATGTTAGGTTGATTGGTGATTCCAAATTGCCCATAGAAATAAGTGTGAGTGTGGACTGGCAGCCTATCCAGGGTGTACCCCTCCTGCCTTCCGGCCTTTCAGAGACGGCTGGGATAGGCTCCAACATTATCCCTGTGACCCCAAATTAGGGAATAAGTGGAAGTAGTCAAAATGGGTTAAATTCGCCTCCAACAATATGTAAGGGTTAAATACCTTCACCAGATTTAGGTAAAAGTAAAAAGTGCACCGTTTTAAAAACTTATTTAATACATTGTTTGATTTTTAAAACTGTAAAAATTCTGACCTCGTACAAAGTACTGATACACATTTGTAGGTGTCCCCGTTGTGATCCAAGAGAAATATTTTATTAACTTTATGGCTTTAAAGAAAAAGAAAAAAAACTCTTGGAGAAAAGAACAGAGAACAGATAAATTGTTCAATTCCTACATGGAAAAGGGTGAAGATAAATAGTGTGGAAAGCATGATACCAAGTTTGGTTTGGGAAAATACAATCAAAGGCTACAGCTGTAAGCTGTCTGAAGAGGAACTGTGAGCTGTCTAGAGTGGGGGAAAAACATTTAACCCCAAACTACTATCAAACAACTGACACTGTAAAATAAACACATTCCAGTTCAACGTAGATGAAGGTCTTAGCAAAGTCAACACAGGCCCAAATAAATAAAAATGCAACATCCATACCATCTATGGAAGTCCTGTAATATGACAAATGTCTAACGTGAAAAAGACCAGGTCACGTGAGTCAGAATACAGACATATGAAGAAGCAGAGTGTTCAGAGCAGTCAGAGATTAAGCGTTCATGGAGGCATGACAGCTTCCAAGGCCAAGGTTCTGACTGACTCTGGCAAGGACATTTTCTCAGCTGAGACCTACAAAACATGAACCTTAAAAGCTCTGTGACTTGTGCTTTTTGCTTTCATGGCCTGACATCCAGGATGTTCTCACTTCAGGCTGACCTAAACACTCACCTTTTCTGTCGTAGACAGTTTGACAAGAGCCTGTTCCCTCGAGACACATCAACTGCTCAGGCGCTGACTACCGACTCGAAATGCTAAACAAGGAGAACAGCAACACCAAACACCACCACCGTTATAGTTCTTATTTTAAATATAGTTGGGTAATTATGTTGTCTGTAATTTCAGGGAGCCACTATCAATATGTCGGGTATTAAAATTGTGTTTGAACGTGTGCTTGCTTTTTACTTTTACTTCCGATTCACAGTCATGCAAACTGTGTTTAGGGAGCGACAGTACTGATTTTAGAGGATATTATAAGCAGATCAGATGCATAGCATCTCCTTAGACATTGTCCTGCCAGTCATTACTATTCTCACGTGACATTTCGCATAGCAAGTTAAAACATGTGATGGAGATAAATGCATGCACAGTGGAGTAAATTACATAAAGTTTACCAGGGCTGAAGAGTATCTGCCCGAAAGGCTACCAGACATTTGCCATTCCTGGCAGTGCAAACCACTCTGGGTTTTTTACCCAGTCAAACAATTCTGTTTCTTTTCCATACCATTCTATGTGAACCCTGAAGACTGTCATGGGATTTTCTTAAGAAATCATTAGTTGCTAGAAACTTCTACTCAATCTAGCCAATCTAGCCAATCTGACACTAACTTTTATGCTATACATCTTTTTATGCCAACATCACTGATAAAATATTTTTATGTCCTAATGTTTGTAAAGCTTTTATTATTGCCACATATATATAAGCTTTTATTATGGTTACATATATAGCACAGTGGAATTTCTTTCTTTGGATGTTGGGCTCAGAGTTTAGGGGCAGCTATGATAGTGAGACCTATGATATCCTCCTGGAGCAGGGATGGTTAACCGTGCTTCAGGGCCCAACATTGGCAACTTAGCAAAGCTGGGACAAGAACCCAGAACCAAAGATTAACAGTTTAGTGCTCTTACTATGTTAGGCACTACTTCCTCTCTATAATAATTTGCTTCAATGTTGCCACATGGGTAATTGGATGACTGGATAAATAAGCAGGTGTTCAGGGTCAAAGGGGCAGAAAAGAAAAGGAGATTTATTCTAATTTGATAAAAAATAGTTAAATATAAAAAATGGTTTATAGCACATTTGTGCATAGGAACTGGGAAACCAGGAAATGCAACAAATATATTGCATCAGCTGGAGCTTTTTTTTAGCGTGAATGCATGTGCAAATAGGAGATTCGAGATAAAATTTGTGAGATAAACAAAGTTTACCAACATAAAGGTTCACCACTAAGCAATGCATAAACAGCATCCTTAGTAACTGCCTGGTCAAAATGTGATAGTTTACATTCAACTATATAAAAAATAAAAATAAAGCAACTATGTGTAAAGAACTAAAAAACAATCCAAGCACATATCTCTGTTTGTGAAAATGTATGAGCTGAGTTTAAGTACCTGTCAAGGGCCTGGGCTTAAGAGCAGAAACTGACAGACCACACTGACAGTGCTGGATTTCTTGAGAGTTGTGGGTATTGTGGTATTGTGGTCCATAATGTATTAAAAAACAGGAGTCTGGTTTCGCCTACAACAACTGCTTGCTTAGGTTTAAATCAAATACAGTAATGGTTATTTGAAGCACTTAGAGATAAAGATAGTCTCTGATAAAAGACACTATCAGATGTTGGTAAACGCATCTAAATATTAGGAATTTTTCAGTGCACAAGATTGACTTAAAGTGCACATCAAGCACACAGATTCATCGAATTGTCTGCACAGGTACAGAAACCCTTACGGCACTCACAAACTAAAAAGAACTGATGGTCTTATCCTACCTTATCTTTCATGATACACTCACCAAAAATGTTTGTTGTCCTTCTCACCATAACTGATTGTTTATCAACAACGGCACATTTGTTTAAACACAAATGATGATGATGTTGGGTGGGCTGTGAATCCATACCTAATATAACGAAGTACTGTTGCTGGATTAGACCGATATGCCCATTATAGTATCCGCGTACAAGAATAAAACTTCTTAATTATTCCTAAAGTTTGCAATAACAGCATTTGAAGATTTGCTTATTGTGATTCCTTGGCGTGATTCTGCACCAAGTCGACTAATATTTACATTTATAATTAAGAAAACAGATATATAGATTAATAGATGGTGGATGAAAATAGAAGCAAGATGAATGATAGCATTTTGTACACAATAAGGCAGCTCAGTGTACCTAATGAATGCATCATACTGTTTAATAACCCTAACCCTAATTTGTGCTTAGAGTTTTGGAGGAAAAATTACCATCAAGACACCCAATGCACAAAACAGTTCTGAAATTTCCCAACACTAGGGAGTAAACCATAATTGGAGATAGATACAATTTTAGGGTGGGGTGGGGAGAGGCGATTCTGTAATAGTGCTGAAGTGCTTTGTTGTTCGAGTCATATTACCAGAAACATGGCTATGTACATATGTGTGAGAAGATGTTAGACACCAAAAATTCGTATTTTTCCAGTTTGCTACATTTTCTAAATTTTTATAGGTAATTAGGTTTTTATTATAGCAAATATGCTGATTATCCAAGTCTTCTCTGCGTAAACTAATGTCTCTGAATTAAGCAGGTCATCAAATCATGATCCGCTCAACCACTGTAAAACCATAGAATTTAACCTCAAAAAGAATATATTTAACATTATTAACAATAAACAATAACAAATTTTTGGCCATTTTGTCTTTATTTATAGGACAGACAGAGAGGAAATGGGGAGATAAAAAGAGATGGGGGTGGGATTAGAAAGGACCCAAGCCGGAATCAAACCCGCACGCAACTGCACATGTGCGTGCTGGCGCTTTAACCAACTACACCAAGGTGCCGGCCTAAAAGAGCATATTTTGAAGTCTTCCTGTTAGAAAGTATCTTAGGAAATTTGTAGCAGAGTGATTTAAGTCATATATCTATATAATGACAGGTGTATAGAGACCAGGGAAGGTCAAAAGTAAGGTAACCCTACAGGTGATCCTGTCCGTTCGTGATGTTGTCATCCCTGCAAGTTTGAGCGTGAACAAATATGTCAGCACACTAAATTGTTGGATACTTATTTAATTGCAGTTGTTTAACTGAACTAGTTTTTATGTATTATGTGTATATCGTATGTAGCTCCTTATTGTTCTGTGTTGTTTTATGTAGCAGTTATGGTCCTGGAAAACATTTCATTTCACTGTATTTTTCAACTGCTATATAAGGCAAAATGACAATTAAAGCTTTTTGACTCTTGATATAACTATAGAAGTTAGTAGTTAGTATTTTTAGTCTTATCCTCAAAAATCACACGCATAAACCACTGACTAAGCAGCTAAATGCTGGATTTACCAATTTATGAAAAGTTCCTGGTATAAAAGATAATTTCTTTAGTTGGCGACCATATCACATTTACATTTTCACATTCCTAAATATGACTAGTATATATTGACTGCTTAGAAAATGTGTTAGAAAGGGTTGAAAATTTTATGAACAAATGAATACACCCTGGGTGGGACTCCTAGTCCATTTCAAGGCACTTTTTTTTTTAGCAAAGCCAGTCCCAAAGTGCAATATTTAAAAATAGTTTGCAAAGCTCACCCATGCTTTAAAGACAAAACAAACACATCTTTATTGTTATTAATGGCACATCGTTGACCACATGACTGAAGTCTCACTTAAGACAAACTTAAAAATATAGACTTAATCTTAAAAGAAAATCACTAAAGACACCCAATTTAAATCTAGTCACAGTAATGGGCATCTCTGCTCAGTGAGGATGTCACAGCAACATCATGACTGAATAAACTGTCAATACAAAGACCACAAGCCTAAAAATGTAAACGTTTGTCGCTATGCTTTGTGTTGATTGGTGTGTATATTGTTATAAAGACCCTTTAGTCAAAAGTCAGATGCTCAGCATTAAGAGAAATGAGTAATTACACAGTGGTACAGGGAGATATAAGCTGATCAGAAACGTCAAACTGGAGCTATAGAGAAGCTATTAGTCAGAAAAAAGTTATGAATATATTCTGTGTGTATTTGAGCATGTTTTAAAATTTAAGAGATATTTTCATGTGTCTAATTATGTGTCTCTGTAAATCTGACCAGAACTAAAACCTAGGAAACAAAAAGGATGTACAGCCTGAGTGAAAACCTAATTAATATGGAGATTAAGTGTCCGCAACCGTGGCTCAACACAGTGTTATTATCACATCAGATTAGTGCTGCTAATTTTATACAACAATCTACCTGGATACATGCTGGTGGTGACTGGTGCAGTAGGAGCATTGGAAAAAAGACGGAAAGATTAGAGGAAAGAGTAAGAGAGAGAGAGCGAGAGAAAGATGAGGTGGAGAGGAATATCAGTATTAAAATATGGAAAGTATGATACATGGATTAGACTAGGAATCATTATCCACCATATGAAGACTTCTCAGAGCACTCGGGGGAAAAAAAGTGTCAAGAAATTAATATATTAATTACATCTTCTCCCTTTTCATGATCCTGAGAATTTCTGAATATACCAGGTCTGTGTTCATCATTCTATTTTTTTATGCGTAATTAAGCAATTTGATGGCAGATGTAGCTTAGTGAGGGCAAAAAACAATAATAATTAGCAAAGCTTTTGCAGTGTAAGCCTTCATTGGTAAATCAGTTCTAACGGATCTAACATTCCACCTAAACACTTCAGCCTGTAAACAGAATAAGCGGCTGATGCTGGAAAAATGTTTTGACGAAATAGGAATTCTCCTTTCCTGCTATTGCTAATGATTCTTCTTGGCTGTAAAAGTTTGGAGTTTTAAAGTCAGAACGAAGTAATATTAAATATGTATTCTGTGTTTTTCACCACAGTAAAATGTGTTGCTAACCACATAGACAAATATAAATGATTTAAAAGCCGCCAAGTAAATGAAATGAGTCATTAAAATCGTAAAAAACTAAAGGTATTCTCTGCTCTTAAACGCTGGTGGCGTGTCTTGTAGGGAAATCCACCTCGACTTCATACAGTATAATCATTTTGAGGAATTTTAAATAACGAGACTGAGCTGTTGCATTTACGTGAGAAATGCACAACTAGCTACAAACTTTAGGCTGTAACTTGCAACCGAACATGAGAACAACTGATGCTTATAAGCTCTACTATGTGGTGGGGCCATGCTTGGTGACTTGATGCTTGGTGACCTGCCTAAAAAATCCTGACCGTGAAAATGGTAAAAAACTGGATAACAGTCTAACTCCACAATTAAGTCCTACATTGTTTACAGCCTATGTAAAACAGTTTAACATTTATTTTTCCAACATTTATAACAAGACAAAAGATAAAGCGTGGAACTGCAAACCTTCAATAAACACAGGATAAGACATGACAAGGATTAGCTACAAACAAATCCACTAGTCCATCATCTTCTGGACTTCTATAAATAACAGCCTAAAACTATCCAGAGCAACTTACACTTATCTCCTATTTATACAACTAAGCAACTGGGGGTTAAGAGCCTTGCTTAGGGACCCACAATGGCAACACCTTAACCACTAAGCCACCACTTTAAACTGTAAGTAAAATTGTGTGTTTTTTCCAAACACTAAATATGAATTATTAACAAAACAACATATTTACATGATCTTGACCTAAAGTTGTGTTAAAAAGGTCATAAAGGCAATATTTTATGTCTTCAATGAGTTTGAGAAACTGTGTGAAACTCATCATGCTTAAAAATAAAATAAAAAATCTGGTAATGCTGTTTTTTCCACTAACTATCCCATCTTGCCTTCTGGACATGCCACACTGACCCTCATGCTCTAATCCTGCTTTTTTTCATTCTGCTATTTTATCTTACTGCTTTATGACCTACCTCCTGTAGCTGTGATAATCTCTCATGGACAACCAAAAAAATTTACACTTCCCCCAAAGAGTTTATAAACTACATGTAGTTCAGAAAGTGTTTTTTTTTTTTTTTGTTTAACCCGAAGAATGTTTTGGCAGCAGGAATTTACCAACCAGACTATGATGGGATGGCAGCTGTGAGGAACTCACCACTATCTTGGCATCGCGGACGGTGTTCTCAGGGATGGTGACCCAGTACTCTCCCTGCTCCCACTGTGGTGGCTGGTTGTGCATGTTGGTGATGATGACGGTGAGGTCCACTGAACTGCTGAGATTTCCCCCATCGGTAGCAATGATTTGTTGACTGATCCGTGAGGTCTAATGAGACATGAATGTACAGGGGTTTAACACACAAGCTGAGATTAGATTGATCTAAACCAAAACCTGATTTAATTTCAAGATGGAAAATTGCTGAAGGACTAAGTGAGCATATTAAAGTATTTCCACATGATTGATTAAAACTAGCGGTAGTTTTTAGTAATTTGCTAAAAGGTTCTAACAATGGCAAAAATAATGAAAAAATTAGCAGCATTAGTTAATGGATAATAACAATGTAACTGAAAAGTACAGAGTGCAGCACAAAGACCTTGTCTCTGTCTATACTTTACCCTCTAATTTAACTTTCAAGCCTGAGGCCTAGTGGAACAAAGGGGACGTACACTTATATTACATATTCCACATCATTTCATTCAAATTACTGTTTGAACAGAAAAGCAGTTTTAAAGCAGTAAAAACTCAGAGAGAGAGAGAGAGAGACAAAGAAAAAGAGAGAGAGAGGGAGAGACAGAGAGAGAGAGGGAGGTAAAAAGCGAGATGAGTGCAGAGAATAATAGCAGTTGTTTGTTTGAAGGCAGGTAAACTAAATATAGGTGACACCTCTGGGCTCTCCAGCAGTGATCCACTCTGACAAATGTGATAAGGGGACTTCGGCTGAGTTAATGGCTAAAATGGCCCAAACCTACACATTCATAATGACCTGCACTGACATAATCAGCATGGAAGACGAAAAGAAGGTAGGAGGCATCAGCAAGCAAAATTAGAGAGAAAAGCGGTTTAATGCCTTTAACCTTTCGTCACCTTCACAACAAATCCTCAGGCTCAAATCTAGACAAGTTAAAAGCAAAAAGCTGTTGGATGTGAACTCAGCCTTAATAATTCTCAGTGTGTAATGCTTTACCTGAGGTTTTAAAACCCCCCTCCCCCCAACCCCTCTATCTTATTGTCAGCAGTGATTGGTATGTGTGTAGGTGTGCGAGAGCGGGGATTTGGGTCTCTTTAAAAGCCCTGCTGAATGGGGAGAAAATCCATGATCCACACTCTGGCTCTGACACTACACAATGCAACTAATTCATCATGGCTGCTGCCGCTGCTTGCCTGGCCAAATCGTGCTGTCAACATCATCTGAGTACAGCCTGTCTCTCTGTCTGTGTGTGTGTATGTGTGTGTGTCCACATATCTTTCCTAACGTCAGACAGTGAAGCCTGAGGTTTTATATAACCTGCAGGGAAACGACAGAGCTAGCCACTGCTACGCTGGAAAAACACAGGGATATGACATTTCTGCACAAGCAAAACAAAAACGCCACACACACGTGCACACATGCATACAGACACTTACATACACAGCAGAAACAAAAAAGAAAAATAACAGAAAGTCTAAAAAGAACACAAGGCTGAGAGAGAAAAGTTAGATACAGATCTCTGTGAATGTATTTATGAATCAGACAATGCAATTGTTTCTTCTGCTGACACATTTGGAATTCTATTAATACAGACATGGATGAGGTATTCTTCTGAAATGTGTCACTTCTATATGCAAATAGAGACGGAATAAACAAACTGAAATGAGCGACAGTCTCTGTGATGGATATCAAACTGCGAATGTGTTACCTCCCTAAATTATGTGAGATTCCTAGAGAAAATACACGACGCTGCTTTCAAGCACCAATAAAGCCTGTCTTCAGTAGAATAAATAGAATACAAAAGGTTTGTGAATCTCTTCACTTTTCTTGCTATTCGGATAGCTCACTAAGGTTGCTTTAGATTTGGAGGTGTAATGTATCTTCAACAACATCGGCTGTTAGTTAGGCACCTTAATAATTGATTTGGAAAGAAATACATTAGCTAAAAATCTACTGTTAACTGTGGTATGTAAATTGCTTAACGCACCTGAGAAATGGGGTGATTGACATACACCCATCCTGTGCTTGGGTTGATGTGGATGTATGCAGGGTTTTGAGGAGTTAAAGAGTATGTGATGGCTGCGTTGGTGCCCTGGTCATCATCATGGGCCGCTGCCCGCAGAAAACTGGTGCCCACTGGGGTGTCCTCTCTTAGAAAGTCTGGCACAGGAAGGGTTCATAGATAAACACGGCTATTGAAAAACAACAACACAATATATCTGAAATCCTGCATTAGTGAAGTGCAAATGAATGGCTTTCCCAGAAACAGTTCAGCCTAAATGTTGAACACCTCAATAGCCAGCTCCCATAAGCCAACACTGCTTTTGACATGATGAAAAGGAATTCCGACAGCAAACGTTTGAAACACATATTTAAGCACATCATGCACAACACAAGTCTGCTAAACTACTAAAATGTTCTTAATGTTGGCTTATGGTAAAGGGACACTGACTTAAACGTACTCAGTGTAAACTTAGGGGTGTAATTTAAACATGTATTCGTTTCCTGTTATGTTTTTTAAAGTTTGGAGGATTGAATGTTAGGTAAATGTCAACGCCCGAGTAGAGACTTAATCACCAGCTCTCTATTCACTGGCGCGCACCTAATGAAAGATAAGCAGTAGTAATATAGTATGTTTTTTGTCTGTATAATCAAAGTACATTCTGTAAATATCAGCCCTGGTTAGCATCATAAAAACCTTTAAAGATAGTGAAGGTTACAATACGGCCCAGCTTTGTGATTAAACCAACAGTACAGGAATCAAACAAACTAGAGACTGCATAGAAGAGATCAAATATTAAATAAAAGAAAAGTCATTAAAAAGTTTGGCTGATTTACTAGCACAGATATAGTTTTTGGTGTCTCTTACACTGATAGCGACTGTTTTCAAACTTGGGGTTGTTGTCGTTTTGGTCCCCAATGAGAACAGTGATCTGACAGATGCCAATGAGTGGCTCCTCAGCTTGATCTGTGGCTGTGACGGAAAGTGTGTATTCTCGCTGCCTTTCCCGGTCAAAACTCACCGCTGTGCTGATCACCCCTGCACACAACACACACAGAATACATACATACTGCTAAGCCAGTCTGAAAATACATTTAAACAACATTCTGTATTTGGCTGTGCTACAAATGACAAATATTTACATCATCTAAATTAGTCATTTATATTACATCATCTATATTACATTCACATTATTTTATTATTTAGAGAAAACTCAATAAAATATTTAAGTACGCTAACCTCCATTTCTATTAATTAGCCGTGATTATACACTTTGTTAAAGGCAGGGTACGTAATTTAGTTCAAAAACATTTTTGGAAAATCCTAATAGCACTCAATAACTTAAGTGGTCTAAATGTGTTTATATGCATTTACACATTCAGTGGAAAATGTAGGACCAAAAAACTTCAGTTACACGCCTGTCAACATATTTATTTGCGTACCTTTGCGTAGCCTATTTGCAGAAACAGGACACGCGATCAGCCATTGTTGCCAGATTGGAAATTATCCAGTTTATTTGGGCAGTTTTAAATATGATTCTGTGGGTAAATGTTGGCTTGGGCAGATGTACAATATTTGGGATCAGTTTGGCGGTTTAAAAAAATGTATATTTTTATAGGCTCATGATTTAATAAAACCCATGTAAAAAAATTACACCAGAAATAGAATGGAATTGTCAAGTTTAACGAATAGATAGTTTCAATTCATTTGGCAACTCTGATATTAGCACATTAACATACTGTGATAAAAAAGACTAAATTAATGCCGGTGTATTATTTAGTACTACAGGGTACTAATTTTATGTTTGGTATTTTAGTAATGTTACTAACTGTACTTGAAAGTTATTCGATGTATTGTCGCAGTGTTGTCTCTGGTCAGCTACTCTGTGCGCATTTATGCATTTAGGAGGCACTGGTTTGGACCGTGAGAGTGGGATGAAAATTTTCACTGCTATCAGGCTACAGTTTTCTGTTTTCCAAATTGCCCCACTACACCTTTAAAGATCCAATACTTTTTTATGAGTGCTGTGTCTTCTTCTGCATGAGAGCATGAACGAAATTAGTCTTGTGCTACAGTGCCACACCAGGTAAACTGCAATATTGCAGGCTCTCACGATAGATTATATGAGCCTAAACTTCTATTCGACAACAAAAATGCCAACTAATATTTTCTAGTGTTATGCGCTACACGCACATGCACATGTCCATTCTGTCATAATTTCAAAAACTTTTTTAGGATTAAAATGTAATATGTTGGTCTGTAACAGAAAATGACACAGAACTGAGTGACTACCTGTTTTATTGTGTAGATTGTATTATGGTTTCATTTTGCCTTCAATAGTAGATTAATTGATTATTTTGTTTTTAGCCTACAGACAAATGTGTACCTGTGTCTGCGTCAATGATAAATCCTGGTGAGGCCCCATCTCGCTGCATGATTCTGTATTTAACCTCTCCGTTGACCCCAGTATCAGCATCGTGAGCTTGCACGCGCAGGACCACTGTTCCTGGTGGCTGATTCTCCAGCACCAGAGCATTCGCGCTGTAATTATGGCACTGAGAGAGAAAACACGTAAGTGTTTATGCTGGCCAAACAGAATGGCTAATTAATGAGAACATTTACTCTCTTGCTTTTCCCCTGTATTTTTTCTTTCCTTTCATCATAGCCTCCCTTCACTTCTTCTCCTACTTTGTGTTTTCATGACTCACTCCAACATACACTAGGGAGCACATGTCAATGTGGGGCGATTAATCGACTAACTGGATCAATAGCAGGGCTAAAACACTGAATTAGCTGCAGCCTCATTCAGCAGTTTACATTGTCTTTCTCTCTTTCTCACTCTCTTACTCTCTCTTTTTCTCTCTCTCTCTCACACACACACATACATACACTCTGGAGAAGGCACAAAGAGCTTAGTGGGGATTATGGAGTTTAGCTAGGGAAAACATTTTAACTGATAGTCTGTAGCTGTAATCTATTGTGCAATTAGAGGCAAAGACACCTTCTGACTACCAAACAGCAAAGTTTGGGTGTATACAGAGAAAAACAGAAGCAATGAGGGCAGTTTTTCACAAAGCAGACAGATTCTCTGTGCTAGTTCGATTGTTCTACCTACATGAGCAGCAGTGGGTAAATCCTGGTCAGGCGAGCAGAGAAAGACTGGAGAAGGGCCAATTGTTGCCTCTGGAGCACACTTAGCAATCCTCTTTTATATGCATCCACAGTGCCGGGGGCTAATTTCTGCCCTGAAATATTCATGGAGAGTGGCAACAGAGCGGAAGCTTGGTCAGCTCTCTGCTGATCGTACTTTCCTGACACATTAGAGAGACTTTGCGTGTTCAGCCAAGCACCACCAGCCTCAGATCTCCTGCTGCCAGCTGTCTTTTTCTCTCCTCTCATCTCTCCAGTGCCCAAATTCACAAAAAGTCATCTTTCATCTACTACTTGTACACTTTCTATTTATCATCTTCTCTCAACTTCTTTCTCAAACTGACTCCTCTTGTTAGCGTTCACTCATTGTTCACCTGATTGTAGGAGCTCTGTCAATCATTCTAATGCTCCGGCTTACAGTATTTTTCTTTTTTACCCTGGCATTCATAATTTTAACCTTTTCGATGTGAGGTAAAGATTATAGGGCAAAAATAAAATAAAAAGGGGTTATAAAACACCAAAATTAATATAATCACGAATTTACACCTGAAATGTAATTGTGTGTAATTGTGTTAATCCAAATGTAATTAAGTGTTGTTATGAACATTAATGAATATTAGCAACATTAATAGAAATATATTGAAATTTGAGTCCTTTAATTAAAAAACATTTATTACTAACACATTAATTTTGAAATCTGATATTATTTTTAGTTTTAGAGTTTTTGCATTACCTGGGGTCAGAAAAGTTTACAGGGCTTTACATCACAATGAATACAGAAATACCTCCCTTAGACCTTCAGTCTCAGAAATCAAGGTGGGGGGATAAATGTATAAATTGTAATTGATGCTAATGTAATGAATAATTAAAGAAACTAACTTAGGTTGCCTTTGCAGACACCACACTATTCTCACTGTCGCTAACCCTCTATAGCATCTGAATTAACAACACAATGCTGTAATATCATCAACAAATGCCACTGCAGGCGAAAAAAACCCTTACAGTCAATTATTAAACACAGGAACTAAATTATAGGGAGCAGATGTGCAGTGTAGGTAGAGTTGTATTTGTAAACAATTGTTTTTAAGCGTGTGAAATAATGATGTGTCTTGTGCCTTACCTCCTCAAAGACAGGTTTGTTGTTGTTGACATCATTAATGCCAACAATGACTTGCGCTGAGCTGCTGAGGGGCAGTGGGCCACCGGCTGCATTATCATCAGTCGCTGTGACGTTGAGCACATACTGAAGCCCACGCAGTTTAGGAGGGGGACTGCGGCGTAACCTAATGATGCCTGATGCGTGCAAAGCGCAGAGCATGTTGTCACCCCGGTAAAAAATTAAAAGGTTCTTATAATTAAGAAAAACTCAATATCTGCCAATATTCTTCCTCTTTGAGATACTTTTATAAAAACCAATTCTCTAGAAAAACATCTTCTATACCAAGTAACGCTGTACTTTACACATCCTTCATTACCAGTCATTATCTTTGACACGTCTACTGCATACTGTATTCTTTTGAAATAGAAGACGTCCTCATAAGTTCCCTATAAGTGTTACATGAGAACAAAGACCTAACAAACACATTTTCAAGCACTAAGGCTGTGAGATTCAATTCTCAAATTTTATATTACATAAAAAACAAAAAATAGATATTTCCCTTACACATAAATGTTCTTGTTAAATAATTATTTTTTTAAGATACAGTATGTGACTAAATTCTTTTTCTTACCCTCATTTATTTAAAGCTGTGTGTGTCTGCTTTTTTTGTGTGTGTGTTTGTGAAAAGGTCATGACTTCCTTTACACACCTTTCTGGTTGTCTAGCTCAAAGTTACTGTCTTCATTTCCCCCAGTGATGGCATATGTCACCCCGTCCCCGTCTGGATCCTTGGCATGCACAATTGCCACCAGAGTCTCAGGACCAGCATCCTCTGACAGGAAGGTCTTATATCTGCGGACAGCAACAATGAGAAAGAGAGACATGGAGAGATCAGGTTATGCACATCACAGACCCACCATCTGTTTCCTCCACAGCTTGTCTAGGACCACTCATAAAAACATGTAGTCTCCTTCCCATAGATGTTGACCAGCAAAAGTCTTGATACCTTCTTTACAGGGATTTATATTGTGACGCTATTTAAAACCATCCTTAAACTTAACCAAACCTAGACAAAATTTAAAGGTAAAGGTGCAGTAAATATTGATAAAACATTAAGGCACAAAGATGATAAACATGCAAACACTGAATGACTGACTGAGTGCTCGAGTGCTTGAACTTAGTCTGTTTCTGTATCAAATTATAAACATTTGTGACAAAATGTATAATCTGTATATACTAAAAATGTCACTGCATCACGGACACTACTCTATGACACGATTTCGGGGGTGAGTGTTAGTAACTAGAGGCAGAACATACTTTTGTACCTTTTCACAGGGATTTGTAAGTTTATTCCCAGGCCATACATCATTTGTCCAGAGTAACATAGCTGTTACACCTGAGGTACACCAAGGGACACAAGCCCTTTCACAACGCCAAGTCCTCAATCCATAGAGAGGACAAAAACTAAAATTCTGAAAATAATTCTGCCGCACCCACATGCCACATTGCTGTACTTTATTTTAAGATTTGCATTTTGGTAACAAAAACAAGGCCCATATTCCCTTATAACACCCATCAGCTTCTCTGTTATTTGTCATGTTCCTACACTGGCATGCTAAAATAAAGATCTGGTGAATCAGCAGCTCCTCACTGTCATTCCAGTTAAGCTGTCCAAATGACTGCTTCTCATTGTAGCTACTCTCAGGAAATGCATGACCCATCAAGCCTGATGCCAGCCTGCCTGCTGCTGTCTACTGAATCCCGCCCAAACGCATCAGAGTGAGAAAAACTGAAATGATCAGAACTACCAACTGCAACAAAGTCAAAAAAAGGAGACAAAGTCTGGGCTGCATGGAAAAATACCTGCTTTTAAATGTACTTATTAAAAAGAAAGAATGAAACTAGAGAGAGGAAAAAAAGTTCCTAGTTACTTTTTACAAGTAATAACTAAGTTAGTAAATGAGTTACATCATTATAAACGTGACTAATTACCAAGGAAATTAGATTTGTGTTACTGTTTAAATATGTTAAAAAGTAACTCAGATGCCCCAACATTAAATTGGATAAATGAATGGTATGGAAACTAAATAGAATGAAGTATTTTTAGCAAACACTGAACATTAATCTACACTCTTTTAATGTTGTGGTGTCATGTGACGATCTGAGGTGTTTTATTAGATTAGAATTACTTTCCACAAATGTAGAGAGACTCTAACTTCATAAGTTGCACATAAACAGTCTTGTCTTTCACCTCAACCAGGGAAAAGTAGTGCTTATACTCCCAGTTTGGGAAAGCTACCATTGAACTTGTTGGACTCTCATTGCTCTGACTCCTGTAGTACATCCAAATTTTATCCATACTAGATGTAACTATATAGAAAGTAGATTTTTGAAGATCAGGAAGTACTTACTTGCTTACTGCTTAATTTTATTGCCAGTAACAGTAATGGTGTTGTAAAGGGGGAAAAAGTATTTCATTTGACTCATCAATTAAAAAGTAACACTATTAGTAACGCTGTTTTTTTATAATGCCATCATTCCCGTTACTGGTCTCAAAGCATTCTAAAACTCAAGGACTTACAGAATGCATACCAACATTAGTTAAATACAACTGTAAAAATCCATAAATCTTATTGGTGGGAGGGCGTTGATTAATTCTACAACATTTAGAGACATGATAATATCGGATAACCACAGTACAACAAATCATGTCGTATATTTACTTGTATACTTGCAAAACTGAATTGAATAGATAATCCACTTCTTTGGACGATATTTTATATAAATTTGTCTCAGTAGGTTTACTGTACTCAAGTGCATAGCTAAACATGAGTCTACATACACAGTCTGGGTGAAGACAGGAGCCTCATCATTGACGTTGGCCATGCGGATGCGGATGGAGGCGGTGCCTGTGCGGGAGGGTGTGCCCTTGTCTACAGCCACCACCACACACTCATACATGTGATTAGGCCTTTCATAATCCAGCTTCCTGCTGGGGCTGATGACACCTTGAGATGAAATGGCAAAGTCCTGACTCTGGATGAAGTAGGATATCTCCGCATTCAGACCGGTGTCACAGTCTCTGGCCAACACTAATAGAGAGAGAGAGAGAGAGAGAGAGAGAGTAAGAGATAGAAATGAGGAGTAATTAGAGAGCTACTATGTGCACGTTTGTGATTTTGCTAAGAACATTTCCGAATCCATCCCTCCAAGTCCTCCATCGTTCGAGGATTGAAATACTATTTACTTTCATCTATTTAGAGACTATTGTTTTCATCATAACTCCAGTTACAAATTCTATAGGCATTAAATATTGCCTAGTTAATTTTCACCCACACTGTATATATTCGCAGGGCAAAAGATGTAGAAAAATACCATTTTAGGACATAACTAGTGAATTATAGACTTCTTTAAGATTCAGGATCAGGTAAACAGTGTCCAGTGGTTGAACAAGTTGAAAAATATTTGATCATAAAAATATGATTTCAAAAAGTAGTTTATAAAATATAGTGAAATTGGATCAGTCCATGCCCGTACGCGAGTTTGTCTGCTCTTACATGAGCCAAACGATCGTCCTTTTTGCTGTGGTCTGTTGGATTTGCACACACTTTTTTAATTAAGTACTCTCATGTTAAAAGAGTCGATATTAATTAAAACCGTGTCACAGGGGCCAATTCTTTATTTGATAAATTTAAGAGCCCATCTGTCAGTGGCAGGCGAGGAGGAGGCTGTTGACTGGTGCAGATCAAACGTAAAATTCCAAGACGGCTTTGCAGTCATTAGGCAATGAGCCAGAGGTAAAGTCCTGCTTCATTCAACCTCAGGCAAGCTGTCACTGCACCCAGCCAGCACACTCATTTGATAGCAGCAGATGAAGACCCACTAATCTCCAAGGCAAATAGTCAGCAGCATGTCTACAGCTGAGGCAAGACACACAGTCACACACACACACACACACATTTCTTTGCATGCAGACTAGTTTGAACAGAGTTTAGTCAGAATTAGGATTCAAATAAACAGTTCATTAAAACACAAAGTCTGATAGCAAATCGCTGCAGGCTGCTATTTCAATTCTTAATCCGTGTGTGTGTGTGTGTGAGGACCTGAGTTCACAGCTCTGGTTAATTTTTAAACAAATCATTTTGTCACCTGTGATAGATTGTTGTTGCGCTAAAACCTCGCCAAGAAAGTTTTCATGCGATAATTGGAATGTCTCACACTCCTCTTTCAGTTAGCTTTATTAAAAGTCCACACCCAATTCACAGGTTTCCATAAGTAAATACCCCTAA
This sequence comes from Bagarius yarrelli, assembly GCA_005784505.1. NCBI lineage: Eukaryota > Metazoa > Chordata > Actinopteri > Siluriformes > Sisoridae > Bagarius > Bagarius yarrelli. Next base: position 683,200 of record VCAZ01000161.1, on the reverse strand, counting down.
TGTCTGATGTTACAGTAAGTCTGCTGCTTCCTCTGTGTTGAGAGAGAAAAAAACACACGGCATATAAACTTGTTTTTAAAGCGAAAAGTTGTCAGCCCGAATCATAGGCAGGGTTTGTTCTGTTTGTATACAGAGCAAAGCAAGTGCAGTATCTAAAAAAAGCAGCAATGTTTCTGCTCTGCCTGGAAATATGAAAACCTAACTGAATTTCATAAAATGCGGTTGGCATTCAGGGTGTGTGCATCTGCTTCCCTAGACAAAGTTACTTTTTAACTCCCACGCCTCACTTTGTTTTCGAGGCTCTGGATGGTACAGAACAAGGCAAAAACAAAGCTCAATAATAATCAGAAAGCTATTCTATGAGGAAGGAAACACATGATAGTGGACACTAAAGAGTTTGGATAAACTTGACAGCCTGTCAAAAAACTGTTTTTTTATTCAATAATTAAAACCTGGATAACCATCAGAGATAAGAATAATAATACAGTAACTGATGTGTGCAGGCATAAAAGATAACACACACATTCCCAACACACTGCACATACACAGCTTTTCCCCCCCGGTATTATAATGCAGGGTTGGGCGGTAGAATTTTATTTAAATAAATAGTTATTCTGAAAAAAATAAAGAAAAAGGGCTTTATAATAAATGAATCTTAGATACTTTAGAAATAGAAAGGACTTCACCTTCTATCATTACTTTTTTCCTTTTATGAATTATAAACTTAAATTAAACTTATACCAAATATAACAAATTCCACTTTAATTCCACTAAAATTCTCATCTGTTTCTTTTACGTTTTCCATGTTTTTGACAAATTCACAGCATTTTCATCAGTCTCACATGCTGCTTGTGAGTTAGTCACGCCCACTTACTTACATGTCGCGATATACACCGAATAAAGAATTCTTTTAAGGTTAACAATTTATTCTGCTGTAACTATATATACTGTCATACCGCCCAGACCTAATTCAATATATAATGTGCTTCACAATTGAATCATAGCTTCCATTTTTTGGGAAACACTAAAACACTGTCCATTACAGTCTGACTTCGTCCACATTATCAGTCATTCAGTCCCTCTAATTTGTCCCACTCTAATAAGCATGATAAACAAGCTGGATCATTTATCAGGGACAGACAGAATAAATTACTCCCATAAAATGTATTCAGGTCTGAATAATGAATACAGCCCTCCCAAATGCACTATATAAGCAAATATTTTGAGATACCTGGCCATCACATCCATTGTGTTTTTGGAAGTGTAGCTGTAAGGATTGGTAATTATTTTGCCACAAAATAATTTGCTTTTTCAATCACTAATGTTTGATAAAGAGGTCTGGGATGCAGTTGGTGGTTTTTTTTAACTGATATTTAATGAGGTTGGGGTTGTGGATTTGTACAGGACACTTAAATTCCTCTATCCCAATTATGACACACCATGTCTTGATGGAGGTCAGGGTTTTTGTACACAGGGGGAACTGTCATGCTGGAACAGTGTTTGGGCCTTTTGGTTCCAGTAAAGGAAGAATCTAATACTACAGAATATGAGATGTTAAACTTGTATATTAGCATGTTATGCTAGTAAGTTTAACCCTCATCACCCTATCAGACTAAATCTGCTGATGTCCGCAAAGGAATTGGAATCTAATTACATTCCCCATATGGGCACCATGGAATTTTACTCCACACACACACACACACACACACATTTCTTGTTGGATTCACATTGACCCAGTTACTGATTATGTGCACCTGGTTTTAATCACTCACACATCCTGTGCATCCAGATGGGGATTCAGTTGTTGTTTAAACATAAACTACAGTACTAATAATGTTATATTATTATATTCATGTCTTACACTTGTCATGTTTGGTATTTCGTCTTGTCTTTTTTCTAAAGTAAAGCTAGTAATGAGCTTTATTTAAACTTTTTTCTGTGTGTGTTTTATTCACCATGCTACATCTGGAGCCATGAGGTGTAATGAGCTCTCATAATTGCAAAGCTGCATTAAGTATGTTCACACCCACAAGCACTGCACCTGCTGCAGGACCAGGAACACCACAGGAGATAAACACATATAGAGAGAGCCTGATAACGGCGTGTGTCCACTGAGGGTGAAAGACGCTACAGAATTCCTGAATAATTTTTCAATTTGAATAAACCAAAAGCAATGAAACAACAGTAGTGGCACCAGTGCATGTTTAATTATATTGAACACAGCTAAAGGGAATTTAGGAATTTGCAGTCACCCCATTGAGGATGGTTTTACTATTAAGTCAGGGTCACTTTTTCTTCCTAATATTGTTTCAGGGAGTTTTTGCTTGTGGCCATCAGCTCTAGTTTATTAATTATTATAAATTCTAAATGGACATATATTTTTTAATTAATGTGAGCTGAGGTAGTGGTTATGATCATTCAGCTGGTGAGAAATTAGGGGAAGTGTTGGCTTAGTGGTTAAGGTGTTGGACTGATACCTGGAAGATCAGGGTTTGAGTCCCAGCACCACCAAGCTACCACTTGTGGCCCACTAGCAAGGCCCTTTACCCTCAATTGCTTAGGTATATAAAAAGGTAAGTAAAATGTAAGTCACTCTGGGTGAGGGCATCTGCCAAATGCTGTAAAAAAATTGTGAATTACAGCAACACTGAACATTAATGAAACTGAAATTACTGAAGAGTTTTGTGTAGTGATAACGTGTTTGAAGGAAAATTTCATTTTTGAGTAGTGCTGCAAAAGCCACTAAAGGTTTTTGGAACTTATGCAAGAGCAAAATGACTTACAGTATAGAGCTTTTTTGTTGATGACATGAGCTGAAGACATTGTCCTTATTCCCCCGTGTCTTTCACTCACCGTGCAATAAAGATGTTCCAGATGGTGTTGTCTCTGGAATATTGTCTCGGCTGTAGATGGAATGTATAAACTCTGGAGTGCAGTCATTCTCATCTGTGATATGCACCACCACCTGCAGAGACAGAAGCAGTCAGACAAAGATGGCTTTCAAATACAGGAAGTGAAGATGAGTTTAAGAAAAATTATTAAATACAACGAGACTAATCATCTTCGGAACATTGTCTGAATGGTATAATTGAGCTCATTATATAGTTTAAAATTAACTGTAAATACATGTGCATACAGACAAGGTGGAGTTAGACGAGTCAGAAAAAAATTTAAAATAAATATACTGCTCAAAAAAATAAAGGAAACACTAAAATAACACATCCTAGATCTGAATGAATGAAATATTCTTATTAAATACTTTGTTCTTTACCTAGTTGAATGTGCTGACAACAAAATCACACAAAAATTATCAATGAAAATCAAATTTATTAACCCATGGAGGTCTGGATTTGGAGTCACACTCAAAATTGAAGTGGAAAAACACACTACAGGCTGATCCAACTTTGATGTAATGTCCTTAAAACAAGTCAAAATGAGGTTCAGTAGTGTGTGTGTGGCCTCCACGTGCCTGTATGACCTCCCTACAACGCCTGGGCATGCTCCTGATGAGGTGGCGGATGGTCTCCTGAGGGATCTCCTCCCAGACCTAGACTAAAGCATCCGCCAACTCCTGGACAGTCTGTGGTGCAACGTGGCGTTGGTGGATGGAGCAAGACATGATGTCCCAGATGTGCTCAATTGATTTCAGGTCTGGGGAACGGGCGGGCAGTCCATAGCATCAATGCCTTCATCTTGCAGGAACTGCTGACACACTCCAGCCACATGAGGTCTAGCATTGTCTTGCATTAGGGGGAACCCAGGGGCAACCGCACAGGCATATGGTCTCACAAGGGGTCTAAGGATCTCATCTCGGTACCTAATGGCAGTCAGGCTACCTCTGGCAAGCACATGGAGGGCTGTGCGGCCCTCCAAAGAAATGCAACCCCACACCATTACTGACCCACTGCCAAACCGGTCATGCTGGAGGATGTTGCAGGCAGCAGAACGTTCTCCACGGTGTCTCCAGACTCGTCTGTAACGTCTGTCAAATGTGCTCAGTGTGAACCTGCTTTCATCTGTGAAGAGCACAGGGTGCCAGTGGCGAATTTGCCAATCTTGGTGTTCTCTGGCAATGCCAAACGTCCTGCACGGTGTTGGGCTGTAAGCACAACCCCCACCTGTGGACGTCGGGCCCTCATACCACCCTCATGGAGTCTGTTTCTGACCGTCTGAGCAGACACATGCACATTTGTGGCCTGCTGGAGGTCATTTTGCAGGGCTCTGGCAGTGCTCCTCTTGTTCCTCCTTGCACAAAGGCGGAGGTAGCAGTCCTGCTGCTGGGTTGTTGCCCTCCTACGGCCTCCTCCACGTCTCCTGATGTACTGGCCTGTCTCCTGGTAGCGCCTCCATGCTCTGGACACTACGCTGACAGACACAGCAAACCTTCTTGCCACAGCTCGCATTGATGTGCCATCCTGGATGAGCTGCACTACCTGAGCCACTTGTGTGGGTTGTAGACTCCGTCTCATGCTACCACTAGAGTGAAAGCACCGCCAGCATTCAAAAGTGACCAAAACATCAGCCAGAAAGCATAGGAACTGAGGAGTGGTCTGTGGTCACCACGTGCAGAACCACTCCTTTATTGGGGGTGTCTTGCTTATTGCCTATAATTTTCACCTGTTGTCTATTCCATTTGCACAGCAGCATGTGAAATTGATTGTCAATCAGTGCTGCTTCCTAAGTGGGCAGTTTGATTTCACAGAAGTGTGATTGACTTGGAGTTACATTGTGTTGTTTAAGTGTTCCCTTTATTTTTTTGAGCAGTGTATATAATATCCAATATGTAACTAGAGATAGAAGAACAAAAGAGAGAGAGAGAAAAAGAGAGAGAGAGAAAAAGATGTAAAATACATATATACTATCTAAATATATAACTAGAGAAAGAAAGAGAGAAAAGAGAAAGAGAGAAAGAGATAGAAAGAAAAATAGAAAGACAAAAAAAGAAAGAAAACGATGTAAAATAGATATATAATATCCAAATATATAACTAGTAGAAGAGCGTGAGAGAGAGAGAGAGAGAGAGAGAGAGACAGAGGGATGTAAAAAGAGAGAAAGAGAAAGAGAGAGAGAGAGAAAGAAATAAAGAAAGAGAAAAAAAGGAAGAGAGAGAGAGAGCACTGTGTTAGTCATGCAAAGGACAGTGTCCCAGAGCACAGCTTATCTACAAGGAACAGCACTGCCAGAAGAGAGAAAATGTTCTGTAGCACACACTCAAAGACACACACACATACACACACTTTTTCTATCGTGATGATGAGTTCTGACTTATGTAATTAAAAACCCAGTGCCAACCAATTAAGATCCTGTGCTATTTTGTATGCATAAAATTCCAGTCATTCATAACATTCAAGAAAGCTATTGAAGAAAAATCATTTCAGACACTTGACTTTACTGTACTATGACCCTGAGCCTGTTTGAATCAATTCTAAATCAGTTTATCTGCTGATTATAATCCGAATTCGATAAAGCTAGCTTGCACACATTTTGCGCAATCCAGCATAACGAACAAAGAAGTAAGTTATTAACTTGTTAAATAACAGGTTATATCACTTTATCGTGAAGCTTCACTTCCATTCAAGTCAGATTGTGTAAAAGGTGTGCAAGGCTGAGCTCCTCGAGTCCTGCGCTCTTGACAGGTTATGACTGGTTACATGGTGGACCTGCATCTGATTGGCTAAAAAGTAAGAGTGACCCACCTGGGAGAAGCGTGGTGTCAGGAACATCTTAAAAATATGCACACAAATCCAGGTCCATTAAAACACGAAGAGCTTGTGAATTTTAAACATTTTTGTAGAAACATATTTTATGGATGTATATTCATAGTTCATGAATTAGGTTTCGTGCAATGTGAGTTGGGATATGCAGATTTATAAAAAGGCCTGTCGTCCTCACCAGGTCATACCTGTCATGTCTTAGAAGCCTTATGGGGCTTTTTGTCTTGCACCAAGATATAAAATCCTAAGCACACACCCACCGGTTTTGTTCACTGCAGTTACACTTCCAGTTACACTGTTGTTTTTTTTGGTCTGTGTCTGGGAGAGACAGTAATGACTCTAGTCCTCTGCTCTCTGCTTGTAGAAGAGCTATTACTGCTAATAAGAGCTTTAAGTGCTTAAACCAGATTAAGAGCCTTAGTAGGAGTGAGATCTGTGTTAAATATTTATGTCTTACTAAGAGGGAAGAGGGCACCAACACTCTCTGTCTACTGGACAGCAATCAGACACAGAGCCAGAGAGAAAAGGCTTGTAAACAAGTGGTGTGGGCGTCATGCAGGAACTCCTACAGCCCCATTCAAAGAGTCTCAGCTTTTACATCACACATCTTGATTCTATCACTGAATACTGGTTATATTACACATACTATACAAGCTAAGCAACAAATAGACATTCATCAATCAGAGGCAAGTTTAAAAGTCTTACGACTACATTTACAATAAAATACATTCATGACTACATTTACATGTGTACGAATAATACGATTAATTCCAATAATCAGAGAAAGGACTTTATTTCTTTTTTTTTTTTCTCAGCTCTAGAAAATCCTAGATTAATTTGTTTATTCGTAAACAAAGTTATTAATGGTTTCTTTATATATGTCTTCTAAATTTAGAGTGGAGTTAATGCAATTTAATGAAAACCAGATTTGTGTGACGCAGCCCTGAGCTAATGTCATGATTATTTTTCAATTACAGCCTTTTCTAAAGTTATTTATTGCTCCTACAGCTTCACAATGTGCAAAAACTAATGAGATCTTAGTATAATGGAACATCTGCTTTAGTTCTTATCACTTTTGTTACAATTAGTCAGGAGCTTAAGTATAAATCTTACAGCCAGCACTATTGTAAGTGTTGGACTCTTGTAAAAGATTTATCAATGCCCTTTCAACAATCAGTATCAAGATTTAAAACAGCATTGCGCTATAGACAACATGTTGTTATAAGGCTTTGGGTCAACATATTTTACTGGTGGCCTGGGTGGAGTTATCCAACAACTAACTATAAGACTCAACAATCAAACGCCATGTATAGAGACAGGTGAAAGAGGCAATGGACAACAAAAGTGATGGGAACAAAGCTTTCCTGCTACTGGATTTGTAAGTCTTATATGTACATATTTTCCTGTCCTGTACTTCTTTTAAACTTATTTGGTATTAGGCTGTGTTCAGGTTCATTTGTGCACAACTGGTTCACAGTTTATAATCGTAATGTAGCCGTGAGATAAGGTAAAGTGCTGGTTTTAATAGCTTACATGTTAAGATCTTTTATTAGTTAGAATTTCATGCCTCATCATGAATTAAGTGTAATGCTTGTAAACCTCGACTACCAAACCAAATAAATGTTTTATGGTTGCAGAATCATTCAGTAATGTATGTAATCTACGAAATGATTGAGTAGTTCACTTTTTAAGTAAGCAAATTTTATCTGTATTTATAGTTACCATGTTAGGCACTATCCTTATAGCAACCTGAGTGTAGTGATTGCACCTATTACACAAAACACAACGCCTGATCGCAGTTTTTTTATCGCAGGACTTTTTATCATTGTAGATTTTAATTCTGGAGTAAGAGTTAATAAAACTATGTAATAATGTTTGTAGAATATAGTACCATAGGCTTTTTACCTGGTTATCAAACGAGGCTTTTGCATTCACAGATTCCGTCAGCTTAATCAACTAATTTATATGTATAAAGTGTCTTCACTTCATCAATCTGGAATTCGGTCATATCACTGGCACTGAATGTAAACAATGGCACTAAACTCGCAGGTATCTTTAATATGACTGCACATCCTAGTAACTGACCAAAACATAACATAGGGGGAAATGCTCTATTAACAAATATATTTCAAGAAGGTCCCCAAGAAACAGTTTTCCTGAAACCATGACTAACCTCAGTAGCAGTTCCATATCAGCAGAAAACAGGCAGCACATTGTTTGCACATACAAAAAATTCAGATTTAGTGAGTATATTTGAATAACATCCGTCTCTAAAAGTGTCATGACGCACCAGTGTGAGTGGCGGCTGCAGTTCCGAATCACTGACTGCACACAAATGAAATGAATTGTTCAGTTCTTAGACAGTTCTTAACTTTGGAACAGAAAAACAGATTTATAAAGATGGAGATATAAATCCAGAAGGTTGTCTGTTTTCTAGTAGTGTAGTCAACATTTAATTGTCTACAATGTAGCAGTGACTAACAGAGGAGAGAATTCTCTTTATTTCTAGTGCCCAAACTGAATGATTAAACAGTGCAGAAGAAGAGAAATGTGAGAAAACATCATACAGCATCTCAGTTTTAACATGTACAATACAATGTTTAAATAAACTATTAAAGGCTTAACTTTTTTAATACTGTTATTACATTCTTACTACAGTATATTAATAACGAGTGCAGTGACACTACTGGAAATGTTTTATTGAAATATTCCAAGATGTTAATTAGGAACCATTTAATATATTTTTACACTGATTTACCATCATTTACTGTTACAGGCACAAAAATTTATGAGTGCAATTATTAATTATGATGTCATTGGCTTCCTTTAACTCTGGTTCTTCCTGTCTCTGCTTGTGGAACTGAATTCTGCCATATCACCTACCACACATCCATAAACACAAACACACATTCTTGCCAGTAGTCACAGATGTGGGTTGTGAGTGTGTAATTGCTTTAGCCCTGCTGAGTGAGGAAAACAAATTTCCAGCAGGTTACATGTTGATAGGTGTGTGTGTCTGTGTGTGTGTGTGTGTTTGAGTCCTGTATAACACACATACTGCCTAAAAGGAGGCCAAGGGCTGGCACACATATACATAATGTACACACACATAAACATGTTTTAAGCACCAAAAGTAAGTAGTAACTATGTGCCCTACAGTGGGCGTGATCATGTAAACATCATCAAGCACAGTTGAGAAATGGGTGTCTAATTTAGCCATCTGGGTTCTCAGAAGTGTGTGTGTTTGATTACCTCTGCCACATTGCTGAGCCCTGTGTCTGGTTCAGAGGTGCGGACTTGAAGGTGGTGGAGGTGAGGCCCGCTCTCATAGTCCACAGTGTGGGTCAGACTCAAAGCCCCGCTCTCTTGGTTTATACTGAACAGGTTGCCTGAGTTCACCAACAGTATGTAGGAGAGCATCTTCTTCTGGAAAGAGACAGCCTGAACCACTGCCACTCTGTTCAAAAACACACACCCCAGGAAAATATAAACAGTTGGTATAGAATCGGACATCAAAAGGCAACTCAGCATTTGGCTAATGAAGTATGTACTGAGAAGAACATGGAAAAACTGCTAACAAGAGAATACAAACAAGCAGAAAAGATTGCATTTCTTTATTAGACGTCTGTTTTATTTTCCTTTCCACTATACAAGTCTGCATGTAAGTGTATGAGTGTGTGTCTGCTTTTGTTTGTGTGTAGATGCCCTGTCCTCCCCCATCCTTCTTACAGATTAATATGCTCTGTTGTGTGCCAGTGTAAGTGGGGGGGTACACACTGCTCTTCATGTTTATCCAAGACTTTCTTTTAATAAATATTTGAATTTGCATGTTCAAACTTACAGGCTTTCAAATGCACAGCCTGGGGACAAAGAAAGCTGCATCTGCGTCCTACGGTAACCCACTACTCCCACTTCCTGCTTTTTATAATTTCTAGATTTTTTTTTTTCTCCATCACTTTTTTCCTCTATTTTGTGTTGGTCCCTCACCTAAATCTTTGCCTTTACTACTCCTCAGGGCAGCAATGACACATAATGCTTGACTCAGCCTCTAATGAGTACAAAACCCTGAGCAACCCTTAACGCACATGTGCATAATTATATCAGTTTTACAAACACCATTCCCCCACCCCCCCCCCCCCCCCCCCCATCCCCCCCCCCCCCCCCCCCCACCCCCCCCCCCCCCCCCCCCCCCACACACACACACAAACAGTCAGGTGAGAGAAAACTCACGCATGGCCAACTTCGGTACTCTCTGGGACATAGATGGAGTAAGAGGTGTTGAAGAACTGTGGGGGCCGCAAGCCCACCAGTACAGCCACTGAGGCATGAGGACCCTTCCTGCTTTGAGTGTCCACAGCCTGCACAGTCAGAGTGTACTCTTTACCAGGGCTCAGAGGTCGTCCTGTGGTCCTTACCTCTCCAGAGCTTCTGTCCACCTCAAAACATTCCTCACCACCTGCAGCAAACACACACCACACATAGTAAAAACTTCTTGAAAAAGAGAATGTCCAGATTTGTTTATCCTGACACAAAGGCTACATTAACTTGGATTTGGCAGACGGCTAACATTTATCTCTTTATACAACTAGAACTGGAACCCTGATCTCCCAATTTGCAGTCCAACACCTTAACCACTGCGCTACCACTTTTATGTTGTAACTCATTACAGTCATGATAAATAAAAAAAGCATGTCAGAGTACACACTATATTGAGCTTTGAAGCAGATGGAGTGTTGGAAAAGAACCTGTGGCAACAGCAAGCAAAGACTCTCAGATTATCACACACATTTCTTTGGAAATGTTTATGTTTGAAAAACAAAGGGTACTCTTAAAGGGCAAAGGGGTACAAGAACCCTTCTGTCAGCTGTGTTTGTAGCTTTCAATGCCCCTTCAGAGTAACAGAAAGAGTTTTAAACATTGTAGCCCAAAGCACAGTGCAGTGAGAAAGTATGAAGGGGAAAAGGATGAAGCACAGCTGCTGTCGTATATAGGGAGCAGAAGCCACAGCTGCAGATATGTTGCCCCTCTGTTTTCTTTTCCAAACATCGAGATACACATCTGCAATGTGTCTTTTTATGCTAAATACTCCACTTCTACAATCATAAAAAAGAAAGAAAATGGAAGGCTTTAGTAATTATTGAAGTTACAGTGAAATTTTCCAATCTGTGAACAACTATCAACTAAAAATTAGGTAAGAAATAAACTACAAATATTTTAAATAGTCTACAGTTCTTTTTTATTTTCTGTAATTATTTTAAACTGCCTTTATCTCCAAATGCATAAATACAGAACTGCTATCACATAAAAAAGCAGACTTGTTTGCATGACAGCAGATGATATTTACTGTTCTAAATCCAGAACCAAAGTTTTTGATGTGAAACTCTCCTGTCTCACACGTGCACATCTCAACCGCTGCTGCTAACAGCCTCCCAGAAGAGGGAGCATCATTTCAACAGCCCCAAAAAGTAAGGGGGGGGGGTGACTGTCAGAAACCATGCTTACACTTTCACAACTCATCTCACACTCCCAAATGCTAAATCTGGTATGCTATTAAAAAACTAATCAAAACTTGATGTTCCAAAAGACAGACAAATGCATGCTTTTACATTTACATTTACAGCATCTGGCAGACTCACTCATCCTAAGCAATTGGGGGATAAGGGCCCAGCAGTGGTAGTTTGGTGGTCTTCTAATCTTCTAATAAGCATTCCAACTTAACCACTGTGCTACCACTTTTCTACACGAAACCCACAATATTATTTTTATTCTATAAAATATGCAAATGATATATATATATATATCATGTGTTATATTTCTTGTAGGCTTCTATACTCCATTCAATGGGATGCCGCTGTTGCATTTGCGCACTGGAACTTAATAGGCTCTTGAATTTTATGACAGAATAAGCAATGAGTTTTCCTGTGTTCCTATCTCTCCTAGGATTGGGTTAGAGTTAGGGGTTTTTTTTCTATATTTGGACAGGGTTGTACATTTGAATATATTTTTTCATAAAAAGCAAAAAACATTTTTTAAAACCTTTTTTATTTACAGTGTTGATCCAAATACATCTAAGATGCTTAGAGTTTAATATATTATTTAAGATCCTTACAGCGACTCTAGTTTTCCTGTCTTCTTATTTTCCTTAAACTTCTTACAAGTGACAATCACTACAGTTATTTTACCAGAATGAACAACCAAATTAATTTCCCTTAATTTGATTTAATAGTATAAAAATTTTCTTTTTGAAATGATTGAATACAAAATTGAAAAATTTGCAACTAACGAACGTGATTATGCGTAATAAATGAACAGAAACAGAAAGTTCTGTATTGTTTCAGATTACCGGTCTGAAGAGTAACAGCAGTATGTAGAATAGCTCCAAGCCACCCTAAAATGCATTTTTATTCTTTTTAAGAAATTAGCCTGACTGCGTCTGAGGCTTTACTGTTAGCTTAGTGAATACCAGCAGAAGTAATCAGGCGATAAACATTAGCTTGAAAATATGTTTTTGATCGTTAGCAGACTCGTCAGTATAATTCCACATTCAGTGGTTTAATGACGCAACCTTTTTGCACATTTCGTTGCATGTTGTAGGCATGGTGCCTTGCAGCTGCTCTAATTTAAATTCACAACAAAAATAAATAAATTATCATGAGAAGCATTTCATACTTTAACAAGCAATGCAAACACATGGATACAGAGCAATGAAATATTAATAAAAAATATTTTACATTTCCATTTGAAATGATCTGTGCTATTTCTTTTCCCACTTATCCTTCCATCTTTTTTTAGAAATTTAGCAAGAATGAGATTTAATTAGCAATTTGTCTGGATTGGCTGTGTCCCAATCATGACACAAGGTTGTGGAGTCTGGGTTAAAGTGTAACACACTCACCATCCACTAAGACGAACTGGGCCGCTTCCAAAGAGCTGTCTCTCTGTCGGACTAACAGTCTGTAAACCACTGTCCCTGCTGCTGCGCTGGGTTCCGCTGTGGCAAGATACGGCTCAGGAAACATAGCCCACTGCAGATCTGACGTTCCAGGAATGGTGATAGATAGTCGGCACAGGTACCATGCTTCACCTGCAGATATAAAGAGAAAAACAGAATAAATACATTGACTTGCTGGAACAGTGTATAAAATTAGTAAAGGGCTAATAGTACATCATTTTTTATATACATATAGGGGCAATGGTGGCTCAAATGGTTAAGACGCTGAGTTGTTGATTGGAAGGCCTGGAAGGCTTGGGTTCAATCACCACCACCACCAGTCAGCCACTGTTGGGTTCTCAAGTAAGACCCTTAATGGCCCTGTATCACAGCCGACCCTGTGCTCTGACCTCAACTTTCTAAGATAGGTCATGCAAAGAAACTAAGTTCACTGTGCTGTAGAGTATATGTGACAAAGGCAAATCAAGAAATTTAAGAGATCTGTGTTTTTCAACTTTAAGACAGATTTTTGTGCTGGTAATATTTACAGCATTTGGCAGACACCCTCATCCAGAGCAACTTACATTTATCTCTTTTATACAACTGAGCTGGGGGTTAAGGGGCCTTGCTCAAAGGCCCAACAGTGGTAACTCAGTGATGCTGGGAATCGAACCCCGATCTTCGAATTAGCAGTCCAACACCTTAACCGCAGCACTATCACTTCCCACTTCTGGCCCTATAGTGTATCTTGAGTGTTAATACTGTTGCATATCCTGCAAGATTAAATAATCAGAAAAGCCAGCTTTTTAAAACTTATTTATAACAGCCATCGTTTTGATGGCAATCCCTTTAATCTCTGGTATTGTGGGACAGAAACAGAAAAGGACCGGTTTTTGAGACTAATCGTCTAGGGAGTCACTCAAATGAAAGAGAAAGATGAACTAGAAATCCATAAAGTGACACCTAGCCTCCTCCTTGGAGCTGCAGTTATTTAGTCTGAGGACCCTTCGGCTACTGGGAGAAGTACCTTTTCCCCTACACATTCTCAGGAAGTCATTTCCTGTCAGGCAGATGCACAGCGCGCTCATTTAAACGCAATCATGATATCAGTCACAGAGCAGGGAGTAGAGACTCCAAGACAAACAGTTCAGGAGGTTTTTTTATTTTTGATTGTTTCCTCTCTTTTTTTGTCACTACTGTTTGTCTCCAGACATGCACTGCGTTGTTTTCGAACATCATGCAACATAAAGACAATGAAAGATATAAGAAGAAACTTCACATCTAAGCATCAAAGCGAGGGAGATGAGCGCAAAGCTTCCTGTTCTTCCTGTCCTACGCCGCGTAGGCTTTGAAAAATCTCGACGGAGACTGATGGAGGAAGATAAAACGAGTTCAAGAGAAAAAAAAAAACAGAGAGGGAGTGCAGGAGGTCGGGGGATGGATGAGGAAAGAGAGCAAAAAACTGCTGACAAGACCTAGTAAGGTTGTTTTCCAGTTCAGCTCAGCTTTTGTTTTGCCTGGTTTAAAGTCAGTATATAAAATTTGCTTAATGATTTTGCACAAATTATCTTTATTATTAGGTGAAAATTGACAAATAGGGGACATTGATTGATTTTCTCTTTCTTAGTGTGTCAGGAAAATGGGCAAAGGATGTAGCAGTCAAAACGTCCGCTACAGAAAATCAACTATTACTGTGTTTTATATAGCAGAGCCTGGTGTTGATTCATATAAATTATTTAGGGGGGGGGGGGGGCTAAATTCACAGTCTAGTATGCTAATCACATGAAAAGAGTTTATGAGAGGAAAAATAACACATTTCCATGATGCACAAATTATAGATTACACATTGCATAATGTACAGTGATGTTTTTGTAAAGCACATTTACTTAATTTGATAACTTCAGGACAAAAATGTTTATTTTAGCCAAAAAATGCTGTAGTAAAATGAGGTGACAAGCATTTATTTTGCTTTTCTTTCTGATTTGACTGGGCACCTGACCATCACAACCATACGTGTTCCAGATCTTTTACTTCCACTAATAACTGCCACACTTCGAAAATGCTTTTTATTAGAGTGTAAAAATAGCTATTGGTATAAGCTCCTTAAACCACCAAGTAATCAGTAAAATGATGAAAAAGAAGAATATCTGAGTTCTCTGTCTGGAAGTCTTGAGTAATTTCACTTCAAACATATCATACCCTGTGTTCATGGAGCTTAGGGGCTTTCTGCACAGGGGAATTGTCGTGCTGAAACAGTTTTTAGCTGTTTTAGTTTCAGTAAAGAATTAATGTAATGCTAAAACATACCAAGATAGTTCTAGAAAACTTTGGCAACAGTTTGACTTAATTTTTTATCTGTTTACCTTACAAGCTATTTCCTCATTAAAATTAGTAACCAACCTAATTTAATGATTAACCTACCAAATAAGTGGTGGCTTATGGTTAAGGTGTTGGACTACTAACCTGAACCAACCCAATGATGTGGGTTTGATTCCCAACTCCATCAAGCCACCACTGCTGGGCCCCTGAGCAAGGCTCTTAACCCCCGAATGCTCAGTTGTATGAATTAAGATAAATGTAAGTCGCTCTGGCTAAGGGCGTCTGCCAAATAATGTAAACGTAAGTATTTGCTTATTGTTTTGGGGATCAAACAACCCCCCCCCCCACACACACACACACCTTATGTAGCTTATTATCTATCTCCTATTATTAAGCTACTATAATAGCTCTTATATCCGAGCAGTTGATAGAACAGCAACAACATAAACAATACATATACGACTCGTCCATATGAGGAACAGACCATGTTTACTTTCAACATCTACTCAATCATTTTGCCATTTTTTTTTTTGGGTATCTTTTTTCAGTACTTTTTTATCCACAAACAAAGACTGTGTTGCAAGATTTTAAAAATATACATAAGTGTGAAGTGTAAGAGGGCTATAAAAAACCTTTTTCTTATTCATTTGGTATATATAGGTGTTACATCTGCCAGGATTCCTGCACCACATGGACACTCGGACCTCACACACTTCCCCAACTCAGAAGGACATGCTCGCACTCTGAAAGCTAATGGGCTACAGACATGATCAACACACCTCCAACTGGGAGGCTCAACTTAACTCAGAGACCGGCCTTCCGCTCACTCCTGTAAGCAGCTGTCACAGTATCAGAGGATTCTGATGAAACATAAACAGCCAAACAAGTCAGAAAAAAAGAGAGGACAAATTTCTAGGGCACAATACACAAAAAAATACCTATATCACAATATAGGAGGCAAAGTTGTTGACTTTTCACTGATAATGAAAATAACAAGACCTTGTGGGAAATGCTGGGATGTGACTTGTCTCCTCTATGTGACTGTGCTTGTCCCTGTTCTGGAATATGTTCTGTCTGTCTCACTCTTCTGCTTAATCTCTCTCTCTCTCTCTCTCTCTCTCTCTCTCTCTGAGACAAAAAGGAGAAAAGCAGCAACACAAAGCCTACATGTGTTTGTTTATGCCTCAATAATTCTTGACTAAGCCGCGGCAGTAATGAAGCAATGTGCTGTATATAATTCGCTCTAGGTATAAATAGCTGATGAATACATTCTAAAACGGTTCTAATTTACATAAGATGTCACGGATATTTGATGTTAAAATGAAAGAAGAACAGTGTGAAAAAAAGAGACGGAAAGTGTGTTTGGTATTAGTTTTGATTATGCATTTAGCTTTGACGTACAGCACATACTATAGTGGCTGGTGTACAAGTGGCCTATATAAACTAGAGAGAATTAGCTGGCATTGAAACAGCAGTCAGCTTTAAAATATGGACATGTATGCCATTCTTAAAGAATAAGTCTTTAATAATCCATTGAATTATAAGCTTTGGTTGAAAGATATCTTTTGTTAAAAGAATTTAGACTACTTTATCAGAAAAATATTTGCAATTACAATAACTAGACTAATTTTAATAATCTTTTAATAAATTCACTTGCAACAGAAGTCTTGGGGCAGCTGAAGAATACAATTTTTTCAAGAAAAAGAAATTATTCAGAACAGGTACTTGTTTAGATAAATGAAGCCTTAAATCTGTATTTTTAAAGATGGAGAGTCCACAGCTGTGTAAAAATGATGTCACATAAATAACACATCCCATCATCAAAATGGTGTCTTTATATTGTGTTGATCCAGAGTTAAAAATAAATAAAAATCCTAAGGCATGCTTTATAATTGGATTATTGTTACAGATTCATATTTCAAAAGTGACAAAACAGCAAGGACTTCCATTCTTCTTCTATTACGAGTATATTTTTTAACCAAAAATGCTTTTTTATTATTTTTAACATCCACATATGTTTATCCTACATACGCTACAGATGCAAGCCGAAACACACTGGAGTGACTTTGAATACTTACATGTACATCTCCTGAGACTAGATTTGGAATTATAATTATAATTAAAATTATAAGATATATATCTTGAATTGATGACATGTAAAATAGTGAAAAAAACAAATAATGTTTGTCTAACATTATATTCTGATACTTAATCTACACATTTCTAGCTTAGTTACGGCAATTTTATAAAAAAGCTCTAACACTAAGTGATGTGGCTTCTGGATGATAATTAAGTATTATAACAAATGTCTTCAGTGGCTCCCCAAAACATCCTTAAAGCATCACTTTTAAGTCTACCTGATCTCTCTAGCTATCTCCTGCCTACACACACACTTTGAACCAGGAGAGGCTCACAGGTGTCTGCATGAGTGACAGCGTGGGCTGTGTTGTCATGGCGATTGGCCTGGAGCAGACGTCCCCTGTGTTCAGACAGGCCTTGGCAGCATTAAATCTTTGTGGTATCTGAAGAGTTCTCCATCCACGCTGGCCTTATAAAAGCTGTTTTTGGTGTTGTAGACTAATAAAAGCGCACTTTCACGCTCAATTAACTACTCAACAACGTATATCTCATTGTCACCCTGATGACATGCAGCTCCATGACTATAATTAAGTTTTCAAATCAGGGCCTTTGTCTTGTTTTCTTCCCTGCCATGAGCTTCACACTGAAATGTCTCTGGAGGGCGAGGTTTCATAAATACACAGTCAGAGACAACAGGGGGTAGATTGAGTGACAGAAATAGGAAAGAGTGAATGTGACTGATGTCACAGGGATGGAAATGGTAATGATCTGTAAACCGTTGGTGTAAGGTATGTCAGTATGCATGCTAATTTGTAGGCACGGACAGAGGGCTGTGTGTAAGACAGACAGGGCTTTATTGTTTCATCACTGTGTGAGTGTGTGCCTAAAAGGGGAGGGGGGGGGCCGAGGCTGAATGCCCTGGATCAACAGAGCAGGAGCCACTGCCTCCCATCTGCTCCACCAGGGCACTGTGAGGCCTAATTAATGATATTATAGACTGGCCCACTTTTACCAAGAAGCTTTACAAAGAAACTCAATACACATACAGACAAATTGATTAACCCACTAAATGTTATTCTTTGTCTGTTTGAAAACCACTTTCCTTAAAAGACACTAGATAAAAAATTCCTGACAAGGTCAAACTACACTCCATGTCTATCAGAATTGGGTCATTTGTTTTTTTAGAAAGAGGACGCAAACACAGCAGTTTTTTTATTGTCCTTAACTGCACTCAACAGCATGCACACACACATACTCTACTTACTCAGGAGGACCATTTTAAATTAGAAAGAGTAATAAAAACATGGGGCACATTCGAGCATAAAAAAAATGCATGCAATGACAAATGCAGGCCGTCAGCCATTAACAACTTTCTGTGTAGGTTAATTAGGCCATTTATTAAACCAATGATGGGGCAGAGAAAGAAAAAAGCGAAAGAGAGAGAGAGAGCAGGAGATATAGAAAAGCCATATAATTATCTTTTCTCTGGCTTGTAGTATTTAAGCTGACATCTATGTGACGCTTATGTATTTGTGGACAAACGGATGCACACAACGTCCTTGTCTGTTTCAAATTCTACTCTCCATCCCATCGTACTAAAGCTCTAGCATAATGTCTATCTCTTTAAAACAATGACTCAAACAACCAACCTTCACTGGAAAAGGAGAACATGTCAAATGAATGCAACCGCAAGGGTCTACGATCGCTCCTTCTCATTGAGATAGTCTCTCTGTCTCTCTTTCATCTCATTTCACTGGCCGAGATTTGATTGAAAGGCTTGAGGCTGTAGCTCTGCTCAATAAAATGAACTGGATCATCAGCTGAGCATCAACAGTCCAGCAAAAAGCCAAAGCAAAGGGAACTAGTCTGTCTTTCTCCTACTGCTTTGTTGTATGTATCTCTGTAATGTTTGCCTAAAAGCATTAAATCATACCAGGGCATGAATGCGTAAGGTTCCTGCTGACAGTCTGATGTCACAGCAGGTCACATTATTTGCTCTACAGGAAACCTACATTGATGAATGTGATTATATTAACTGCTAGGGCGACTGGCAACTGCTAATAACTTCAGTTTAATGCAGTTTTGGTCTACCATGGATGGTTACGGTAATAATATTTTTATATAGGATCATAACTCTGTTATGGGAAGTAGACTCAGAACATGGATTAGAATCAAACAGAGAACTAGACATAAAATCAAAACCAAAAACCAAGCAGAGATCATAAACCGTAAACATTGACAGTAACCAAGAACCTTTTTATGCCGCATGAGCAAAAAATACTTTGCATCAAACTTAGCTATCTGATTCTGCCTGTACTGTTTTGGGGCAATCATGCCAGAGCTGGAGTGAAGGCAAATAGAGTTCAAGAAGCTAGCTTACATAGCTAGCCAAACAGGAAGTGACACCAGAAGTACTACCGAGAAACTAGTATTCAGGTGATGATGCCCTCTGGTGGTGGGAGGGTGGAATCGTTACATTCAGTCATGTTACAGCACCCAGAAGCTGCTCAAAGGCTTAACAGTGCCAGCTTGGCTGTGCCTGGGCTTGAACCTTATCCTTCTGATTAACAACCCAGAGCTTTTATTCAAATCATTTACACAACTTACCATTTAAGTGTTACACGCCAAGTCTAAACCACCATGTTGGAAATAATTTCAATTAGTGAAACTATTCAAAGTATTCATATTTTATATAAAATGTTAAATTAATTTTGAAAAAGCATATTACTTGTACAGAAAGTTACATAAAGGACCAGCAACTTGTGCCCGTTTGGAGAACACGCATTAGACCTCCTCTGAACTGGTAGTCAGGAAATAAACTACATGTTAAGTTCACACCTAAATAAACATTAGTTATTCACCTAACCGAAAATGAAATATTTTTCCATTTTGCTAGTATCACTTATTTCTTTCTACGCATGTTGTTTTTTTATTTATACTTTACTGGATCTGTACTAGCATAAAAAGAGGTTTGTTTTGCAACATCATTTTAAATGCGATATAAAGAAACTACAATCTATAAAAGTTACAGCAGGAGTCAATATTATTTGTTACAACCATATAACAATGCATTTAGGACCACAGCTTCTAGTTAAAGAGTGATATATTGTTTCATAAAGAATCATGTTTCTTTTAATAAGCCAACATTTTCCATCCCAATTGTAGAAGAGAGATGCTGGTTGAGCCAAGATTTGGATTACAGCTGGGATCTGGATCAGCCAAATTTAGCTATCTGATTCTGTCTGCACTGTTTTGGGGCAATCATGCCAGAGTTGGAGAGAAGGCAAATCAAATAGAAAAATATATATAAACAAATTAAAAACATAAAAAGGATTCAGCGTGCTTCCAAAGCAGGAGCTTTATGTTTGTCTTCTACAGAAACTCAATTATAAAGATTGAGTTCGACAGGCTTTATTAGCGAGGGGACCAGAGGAAACATTTCCAATTGGTCTCTGCTGAACAATAAGGGCGCTTCATGTTGGTCAGTAAATCAAGCTCTTCTCTTTACCAAATATTACCTGCTGCAGATAAAGCACTAAACCGATTTCTCATCTCTGTTAACTTGTCTGAAGATTCCGCTTTGTGAAAGTGATGAAGAATAATAATACATAATTTATGTATTTATGTAGTTGCAAAACAGGTTCCAGCAAACAGGTAGAAGTAGGGTGCGGTTGACTGTTACTAAAAATTTGACACAAACTAAAAAGGAAATAGGTCTATAGAATAATATTATTTCAAACAAGAGTATTTAACAGTAATAAATATAACAAAATAAAACCCCAACAAAGAAAACCAACATCCAAAGCTCCCAAACCACCTGGTTGCATCCTTTAATTCATTTACAAAAGATAACATGGTATCACATATAACGGAAACACTAAATCAAACCAGATTAGGAACTCTGAATACAGCAAAACTGTTGGAAATTGACACTTTTCTACAATGCAGATGATGCAAGACCTACAAAATGAAAAACAAATTTCAGTTCCAACAAGCCCTGAGTGTTCATCATGCAGCAATGTTGTTAAAAAAACAGGAAATGTAAAGCCATAAACATCATGTTACCAGTTTTTTAGTACAAAAGAAACTTGAAAAGATTGCATTGATAAATTAAAATATTAAAAAAATTATTATGTAATAGCTTTGTTTTATATTGGGGAGATGAACAAAATAAGAATAAATAAAAAAATGGTGGCTTTAACAATGTCATTCTACAGCAGCCATATTTCTCTCCACACTCTGTGGAGGCAATATATAACGTTATACAGTACAAAACATGGGTATTCTTTTACATTACCTTATACTGTAAGCACAGTGAGAGAAGCCTGTTTCAGATGTGAATTTCATCATCAAGAACAAAAGTTAAATTTCAAAGCTCTGAAGTAAAACCCTAAACATGGAAACTGTCACGTAAATTATGAATAGCTGATGGATTAAAAATAAAACTTTAAAATATTCATGCTTAGGGTTCATGGTTTAGTAATTATTTATGTCAAGAAATTTCCTAGAAAAATCCACAAAGAACAAGGAGCATGTGGATAAGCCCTAGCCAGATGTCTTGATGTCTTGCTGGATGTAATCAGTGTCGTTCATGTTCAGTTACGCTGGTAGTCTGCAAAAAAGACCAGTCACAGCGCTGAAATACTTTGGTGGTGGGGAAAAAACTCCAAGTGGCCCATCTGTCAGTCCTGTAGTCCTTAGGACAAGCTGTCTCTTATGTACAACCAAAATCACAGACCCAGACTACTGTTAATCAAAGAGAAGGAGCCCTGAAGCTTACATTATTAAAATTCACCAGATGAACCCGATGTGTCCTTGCTGGATAAATAAGACAGTTTTGTTTAGAAGTTTAACATTGTTTAAGTAAATTCACAGCAAAAGACTTTTAATGTGCATTTTAACACAAAAAGAACTTCAACTATCTGTATTGTGTATTGTGGACAGTGTTGTTATCATTAAATATTCTGATGAATTGAAAAGCGCTAGGTTAGAATTGCCACAGCTTGCTGGCGGGCTAGACTCACTGTGGTGATGATGGTGAGGTTTCAAGTCTTCTTTCTGGCCTGGTGTCTCTGCGGGGTTCTCTCAGACACTAATGCCTAGACTTCCAATGCTATTCAGCTGAAATAAATCCAGCACCACCAGATTTTCCACTCAAGTAAACGTGTAAAGAAATGGTATCAAGGGCTGGATGGGACAGGGACAGTCCTGCTGGGCCAGTCGACACAAACACACACACAAAGCCTGATGAATGCCAATGTTTTCAAACACAGGGGAGTGTGGAAGAAAGCGAAGTCTCTGTGTGAGCTAGAGACAAAAAAAGGGAACACCTACAGCTGTGGCACAAATTAGACCTCGGTCACTCTTTAGTCAGTCTTAGAAGAGACACGACCTGCACTAAAAGCAGTACAAAGCTGTTTAACCTACTATATATTAAACTCATAGAAAAAACACAACCCCTTCCTTTTTTTTCTCTTTTATTCACACATGATTGAAGAAAAAAACACCCCAGTAATCAAGTGGAAGTTTTGTTCCTTTGTTTGAATAAAAAAAAAATGATGGAAGAAAAGGACTGAAGAGAAAGGTGGGTGGTGGGAAAAGGGTTTTTTCTTCACACTGGTGTCTCTTCCATCTAGACAGAAGCATCAGGAAAAAATCCTGCCTCAATTAAAACTTAGCTCCTTACTTTCTCTCGATTTCTTTCCATAACTTTTCTGTTGCAGTAACTATGAGGCAGAAGCCTATAAAGATTCGAGGATTAGTTTAGAGTGCTCACTCTGGGAGTTGGTGTGTGATTAAGAGAGCGGCTGCTGATAGTCGGTCGTCACTTCTGCTCTAGAACCTCACTCTCATCCTTGCTAGTTTATTTCTTCATTCTTATCTACCTCTCTTTTTAGATATTCCTTTCCATGGCTCACACTCGGGATATTCCAATAGTGTAGGAAAGCCTCGTGAGATTGGAGTCACTAATCAAAAAAACCAAGTCTCTTTCGCTTACTTAAGTAATCTCTCAGCCCTCTCTGGGAAGCAGTTTTGATAAGGACGAGCGTTCACTCTAGCTCTCTGCTGCTTCCTGTGATGATAAACCTGTTTACTTCACGTTCCCCTTTCCTTGCTCACTCTCACTTGGCTCATCCATCAAGCCAAACCATCTAAACCTGCTTATATTCAATACACAGGCTAAGCACAGGTTGAACAGTGTTAGCTTTATTCGGTGATACAGTATAAAAGGATAGAAAGAGATAACCTGCTTTGCGATTAATGCTGGATGTTAATAAAGAACATAAAAATGTGTGATAAAAAAAATATTCTGAATGTATAGATTTTTGGAAAGCTTTTTTCATGACAATGTGTATTAATAAGATCGCCATACAAATAAAAATGTATTGAATGTGTAAGAATACATCCTGGTGTTAAAAAAGACAGACGGTTTAATATAGCAGGTAGTTTTCAATTCCTTTCACGTCCTCTCGGCACAGCGGTATAAAAGTTTGGGAGCTCAAAAGAAGCCTCATTTCTCAAAGCCCAAAAAACTGCTCTAATAAGCCTTAATAAGACTTTTCCTAACAACCAGGGTCACAAGTTTAAACTACATATTATCTGCTTTAGCTTGCTATGCGTTAAGGTATGCCAGTAGCTGTGTGTGTGTGTAACAATTGAAATCAAGGAACTAGTCTCTTAATTGGATAAATTCCTCCAGAGGCACTTTAGAACATGACTATTATAGCATTAATTCAGACTCGTAAATGTCATTAAATTCAAGAAAGACTCGATAAAATTTTACACCGAAGTCACTGTTCTTTATTGTGTTTCCATTTCAAATTAATATAATGTAAAAACAAAGGTATGGTTTTAAAGTTTTTTTTGCAATTGCCTTTTCACCACTTAAGTGCTATGCTACTAAAAGTGGCAAAATCGTTTGCTTAGCTAATAATGCTGCACTGTTTCTGACATAAATATACTTGCTAGCATTTCTGTTGCCAAGAAATGGCAATAACACAGATGTCTATAATGTAGCATGTTAATGTTTTAGCAGTACAATGGCACTGTGCACAAAACCTCTTAGATTCATGAAGACATGGTGTGTTATAGCTAGATTAGAAGACCTTGTTATAGCTAGATTTTCCTGACCTTGACCCCACTGAATACCTTTGGGATGAACTGGAAAACAGATAGCATCAGCACTGGCACTGACCTTACTAATGCTGGTGAAGTGTGAAGGTTATTATAGAAGTAAAAGTGAGACTAAATTTGGAATAGGATGTTCTATCCATATTATTAACTTTGTTTTGAGATTGTTATTATAATTATTATTATTGTTGCTGCTCTTCTTCTTTCTGATGATTCATATTTTACTTATTATACCTTTAAACTAAGCTCTTAAATGTATCGCAGTTGAACAGTTGTCTAGGAGGAGCGTTCAAGATTTTATTTTGAGTTGTAAACTGCATAGAACTGTGCATGAGAAATAAAGTTTTAAATCTTGATTAAAACAATTCCTTTGATGGAAACATGCCTCATGCTTTCACACTAAAGGAAATAACATAAAAAAACTTGAACCCTAATTCTGTGCCTCTTTGGCAGATTCTTATGCTGGAGCATTTTTTCAATCCACTGAACAAAAGAATAAGCCTGCATCTCCATCAGTGGGGAGACATGGACAGGTGGAAAACTGCTTGCTGACATAAAGACCATTTGCAATTCAATCACAGCAGGCGGGGTGAGGACATTTAGCATTATAGTGCTTGAACAAAACCAAAGCAGAGAGAGGGAGAGGAGAGAGAGGGAGAGGAGAGAGAGCGAGAGAGAGAGAGAAAGAGAGAGAGGATGAGTGCCGGGGAGGGATGGGTGATGAGAGGTGGAGATACATAGCTTTACGCTAATAGTGCTTCTTCTTCAAACTGAGGTGTTAATCATGTCTTCACTAATGTGTTGAATTAATAAAACACCGTCATACTATCTCCCAGGCTAACACCAAGCATTACTATACTTCACACTGTTGACCAAAGATAGATTATAAAAGGGCCAAACGCTTGCAAAGAGCTTTATGAATAATGTAGAGGGGTAGCTCTGTGTAGAAGATTACAGCAGTGTGGATCAACTATTACCTCTTTGCATAGCATGAGTGTGTTTCTGCATGAAAAGAGCCCACCTGCCCGCACTGGTGCGTATGGCATTGATTAATCCCTCACTGCTATCTACTTTCCTCACCCATCTATCAGCATTAGAGCCCCACTTACTGTTACTTATAAACTTTCTTGCCAGATTTCTGTCATGCGTTGGACTTTTTACCAGTCTTGTGGTAGGATAGACTTATAGAGGCATTCAGAGGGTCTGAACCATTGTTCCTCCACAGCAAGAGGTGGCCGTTCCAGACACACTGCCTACTGCTGTGGTTAAATGCCCACTTTGTTAGTTGTTGCCTTTTTATTATTTTACCCAAGACAGAGAGTTGAATGTGTGTGATGAGGTAATTGAGGGTGTAAGCTATATGGGGGATATGATTAAATGTATGAATAGGCTACCAACCAATAAAAAGTTTTTTTGTCTAACAAAATAGTATCTATAATGTGGACATTGGCGCTTCAGTACAGTTAAATGATCCAGTCAGATTTCTGCTTTCTTATAATTTCACTACTTCTATTGAGGTAGAATTTTTTTGGGATGGAGCCATAAAATTCAAAATAAACTGAACTGCAAGGGAGAGAGAGAGAGACAGAGAGAGAGAAATTAGGTGTGGATATGGAAAAACACTGATAAAACACTAGAAAAACAATAGAAAAACAGACCTAATGTTTAAATGGTGCCTCAAGTCCCCCTTTTAGCCATCTCCCTCTTATCAACGATTCTCAGGGCCCACACATTTTTGGGGGCCTCAAGAGATTTGACAGGTACAGGAGTTTAAGTACTTGGGGTCGACAGTCCAGAGCAATGAAGAGTGTGTAAAAGAGGTAAATAAGCGGGTATAGGCAGGTTGGAATGGGTGGAGAAATGTTTCAGGAGTGATGAGTGACAGAAGAATATCAGCTAGAATCAAGGGGAAGGTGTACAAGAAAGTGGTGAGACCAGCTATGATGTATGGTTTAGAGACCGGATTAGGAACGAGTTCATAATGGGGAAGGCTCAAGTTAGATGTTTTGGGGAGAAAGTCAGGAAAGACAGATTGGGATGGTTTGGACATGTACAGAGGAGGGATAGTGAATATATTGGTAGGAGGATGTTAGAAATGAAGCTACCAAAGAGGAAGAGCAAAGAGGAGGTATATGGATGTGATAAACAAGGACATGAAGTTAGTGGATGTGAGTGAAGAGAATGTAGAGAATAGGGTTAGGTGGAGACAGATGATTCGCTGTGGCGACCCGTAAAAGAAAACAGACGAAAGAAGAAAAAGAAGTAGTAACAGTGGGGAATGGGTGTGGTAGGGGGCCCAACCTCATATTCTTTTATAGGACCTAAAATTGTTAGTGGCACCTCTTCCCATAATGTTACCAGAAATTAGAAGCTGAAAAAAAACTGTTATTTTTGCCTTAAATTATATAAATTAAAAAATTACATTCTTCATATGTACAAGTAATTTATATCCCATACTCCCTTTTAGCTCAACAATTTGTTTGCTTAAACATGGCTCAGTTTGTAGCCCTGCTCATCCAAGTGTATATATTCCTAGTTGGGGAAATAAATTTGCATATTAGTTAAAAATAAATGTAATAGGCCTTCAGAGTTTGCCAAAAGCCCCTCAGATGCCACACTTCATTTTGCATCTATTACAGCAAAGAAGGAGAGAAAAGGAAAGAAGCAGTTATTTATCTTCATTCTACAGAGAGAGGGATTAGTAATGATTGATGTGTATTTGCTGTAGGGAATACTGGCAGCACAACAAGCTTGAAATAATAAAAAATCAGGAGAAAAGAGTGAATCAGAAAAGGGATTGACTGACCGTAGAGTGCCAGTATGGAAGCAGGGTACGTTTGGGATTGGACCTGAGGTCCAGGTCTGACTGGAGGAGTATTTTATACACAGCCCTTGACCTTGCATCAGAAAACTCTCTCCACTTTCATTCACCACACACACAACAGCTTCAAAATTCATCTCATCTCATCTCATCTTTGTCTTTTTCTTTTTCTTCCCTACTTTGCAGTGTGTAGTGATTGGCGAGGTGATGTGCAGGAGCCTGAGGCCCTAATAACGAATACAGCTTGCGTTTCAGACCCTTGATTGCTGCGAAGATCTGTTAAGACTCAGCCTAGAAAAATAGCAGAATTGATAGACTACAACCAAACAGAAGCATTCATAATTGCAGTCATGGGGCCTTAAGCAGACATCCCTGGTCCTCAAGTAACCGTTCTTATGAGTCCATGACCTCTGAAGACAGGATTCTAGAGATTTTAACCCGCTGATTTATTTTGGTCAGGGTCACAGTGGATCTGGTGTCCATATCTGGTGGAGATATCAATTCCTTAAAGGACACAATGCAAATACATCTATTTGCTGATATAATATGAAAATTGTATTGAATCATCCCTAACTGTTTTGAAAGGTAAAAAAGGAAGGCAAACTATGAAACAGAAATTCAACCCACTGCCAACTTGCCACCATGCTACTTACACAACTATGCAACTTGTGCTTATTGTGCATGTTTCACTATTTCCAAGTTCTGTCCTGACCCCTGTTACTGTATTAGACATATCAGTAGCATTTCTTGGGGCTATAAGTTCTATATTCCACCAGTTCTACAAGAGGACCTTTACCCTTTGAAAGAAATTAGTCAACAGCAGAAAGTTATTCAGGGGAGAATTGATCTTCCATGCATGGATACAGAGTGGAAACAAGGCTTTTAATTCTTTTAATTAAGTGGAGGGCAAAACATTTTTTGTTTCTGTTAGCAACATTGCGGAGTGCAGTGGGAGTTCAAATGCGCCCACTCTAGACACCATCAGCATACTCAGTATCTCAGACAGAAAGGTTACTGTGGGAAATGCCCATGAGACCCTTCAATTTCAAAATAACTAAAAAAATTGAACAGGCGGAGAACCGCAAACATTGACAATGTAAAATTCTTTTTGATAATTGGATAAATATCAAATTCAGTCATTTTTGTTATAGTCTTATAAACCATACTGTATATTTCAGAGGCTTTACAAGATGGTACTTTTTATCAATAAAAGCCTAAAGCTATACATCAAGAATAACAACTGACTGACAGCCGATCGTGCATCCTTAACAGATTCACCGAAAACGATCTATTTTCTGTACTATGTCTCTCCTACAGGAGGGGTGAGGGAATCTGAAGGCAATCTTAAGGGTGTTGGAGCATCTATCACAGAGCAGAATAGCTCTATCTCATTATCTCACTCTCACAGAGCAGAATGGCACTCTCATTACCTCACTCGCACAGAGCAGAATAGCACTATCTGATTATCTCACTCTCAGAGCGGAATAGCACTATCTTATTAAAAAACTCTCACAGAGCAAAATAGCATTCTCATTATCTTACTCTCACAGAACAGAATAGCACTCTCATTATCTCACTCTCACAGAGCAGAATAGCACTATCTGATTATCTCACTCTCAGATCAGAATAGCACTCTCATTATCTCACTCTCACAGAGCTGAATAGCACTCTCATTATCTCACTCTCACGGAGCAGAATAGCACTCTCATCTCACTCACACAGAGAAAAATAGCACTTTCATTATCTCACTCTCACAGAGCAGAATAGCACTCTTATCTCACTCACACAGAGCAAAATAGCACTTTCATCATCTCACTCTCACAGAGATAAATAGCACTGTTATTATCTTACTCTCACAGAGCAGAATAGCACCCTCATCTCACTCTTACAGAGCAGAATAGCACCCTTATCTTACTCTCACAGAGCAGAATAGCACTCTCATTATCTTACTCTCAAAGAGCAGAATAGCATTCTTATCTCACTCTCAAAGAGCAGAATAGCACTCTCATTATCCCACTCTCAAAGAACAGAATAGCACTCTCATCTCACTCTCAAAGAGCAGAATAGCACTCTCATTATCTCACTCTAACATTTTAGCCAATTTAGAAATCCCCTTAAAAAAATGCATGTCTTTGAATTGAGAAAGAAAAGAAAAGAAAGAGCATGCAGAAATTAACCATTTAGCTACCATTCACCTGAAAAGAAATTGCTATTAAAATTGTGTACAAAGGTAATATTGATCTTATTTAAAAGTTTCAAAAACATGTGTCCAGAATGTTTTACAGAAAAAAATCTGTTTCTATCATGATGATTCAGAAACCAATACTAGAATTAATGAGATTAACAGGTAACAAGGGGGCTCAAATGGTTAAGGTGCTGAGTTGTTAATCTGAAGACCAGAAACACCTGGATTCAAGCCCCACCTCTGGCAAGTCAACCACTGTTGGGTCCTTGAGCAAGAGCCTTAACCCTTCCTTCCTGGGGCGCTGCATCATAGCTGACCCTGCACCCTGACCCCCACTTACTAAGATGGGCTATGTGAAAAAAGCATTTCATTGGCTCTGTACATGTACCTTGCACAATGAAGTTGAACATTTATTTATTTAAAATTTACATCAAGTCATCTTGATGTAATTTAAGTTAGATGTCTATTTAAATGCTTTACTAAAACATTACTTTTAGTCAGCATTTGTGACATATCAGTTTGGTCTAAAAAAACAAATTAGTAAGTGTTTGAAGGTGATTGATGGCCATCGTTGGCTCTTGTATCATGATTTATCACTTACCACAGCAGGTAAGACCTGCAGATCCCTCTGTCATGCCACAGTTATAGCTATTAGCTCCGTCTTCGTGCTCATCTATAGAGGCCACTTACAGTTCTATTCACAGAATAAGTGCCATTTCATAAGAGACAGCAAGGGCAGGAGAGACTGACTGAAGTTTTAGACAATGTTGAAAAAACAGCAATTGAAAGCTTTATCGTGTAATATGGACTGTAATATAACAGTGCAATTGTCAATCATTTTTAAGTCAAATTATTAAATCTTGTACAATATACACACTAATTTTCTGCTCTGACATCTGAGATTCAGTTGGTTTTAGACCTAATATTATGTTGATTTTATCAAGCATGGTCCATCTGCTTAGAGATTTTATTTTTGGGATATCCCAGAGGTGACGGCCTCATACTAGCAAACCAGATTACAGAGATTTCTATTGGATTCTATTGGATGTCCAGCTTGACCTTATGATTCATTATTAATCCAACATTTATAAAACCCTAGATAAGATTTATCCTGTTAAAAATGTGCATTTCTCCCTTTAAGGCTTTCATCAAAACCCATTGTTTTTGTACTGAGCTCCTGCTTTAATACCATACAGTGACTTTTATTTAAATTGATAGGTGGTTTCTTGTATACTCTTTTACACATACTCGGTAATGATCACTTTTTAAACATTCATTTTTTAATATCTACTAAAATAATTTTGTAATATTTTTAAGGCAGGGAAAAAACAATATATTTTTCTAATATAAAAAAGTTACATATCAAAGCTTCTTAATAAAATAAGAGTGCTTTCACACACACACACACACACACACACACACACACACACAAACACACACACACACAAGATGCTTTACTTTCAGCATTGAACTCTAAAGTATAAGCTTTTTTATGCAGCTATTGAAATCTGTATTTTAATCTATTTACGCGAGATAGCATTCCTAAGCAGAACAGAGGGACTTGTGATAGATATTGACTGAGAAAAGACTGATAGCGTTGATAATCTTTTACAACAGGTTTATATAAATATTGATCAGACTGGTGGAAGCATCTCATGCTAGAGAATATCTAAATCTGAATAAACAAACCAAAATACACACTCTTTAAGTGCTACACACCCAGCCCTAAAGGATCAACACTCATTTTTAAAACCAACTTGCTACTTAGATCATCCGCAGATGTTTTTGGGTGAACAATCTGATTTTTTTGAGTTGGATAAGGAAAAGACAAAGACAAACAAAGAGAGAGAGAGAGAGAGAGAGAGAGAGAGAGGGAGTGGAGAAAGTAAGACTTTCATGGTTTGACACATGGTGGTTAGCCTGATTAATGTTAATCATTTTCTGTATCTTTTAAAATGCTTATGTTGATCCAGTTAAAAGTTGTGATATTGATTGTCAGTGGAGGAGCAGGAAGTTGGAGTGTTGTGATGGAAGTATGGGTTGGGTGGTTAGAAAACAGCAGCTGTAATTATTTGGGACAGTATTTAATTTTTTTTTGAACAAACAGCAGATGCACATTAGCGACTTTCCTCCAGAATTTTCAGTATGAAATCAATTATATGTGCAATAATAAGTCCTTATCTTTCCGAGACGCATGCTACAGCGCGCTCAGCCTAATGACAGCAGACGACTCCAGCAGAGCGTGTCTTTAAGAAGAGGAAAGGAAGCCAGCTCTCTCTCTCTCTCTCTCTCTCTCTCTGTGTGTAACAAAGTAAATTAATTCATTTTGATTTGTACCACATGCAGCAAGACAGGCTCAGCGGTGATCTAAACAGCAAACACATAATATTAAATGGTTCTGTTTACTCACTTACTAGTTTCTGTTGTATTTCTATACACTGGAGTGAGTAATTAATGTGGATTTTAATTCTTCGGTTTGTGACAGGGAATGTGTTTACATAAACTTTTATAATATTATTATCTAATTTTAGAGGTTTTTAAACTAGGCATGTAAACACCAACTACACATTTCACACTGGATTAAGATCATTAGCAGATTACAAGAAATTTAATTGATCACACCAACAATTAGTTTACCCAGTGTGTAGCTTGTATATATAATCAATCTAACTGTGTTTTGTTAATTTTAGAAGTAACACTTTAAAATAGACTGGTATAGATACACACCTGGGGGCCAGAAAAAGCTAATGATTTAATACTTCATGAAAAATATGAGGAAAAACATGACCTGCTATCTACAACAATACTGCAATTAAATTTTTGATGTACCAAAGTTTTGATGTACAAAATAAACAATAAAATTACGTGCTACTCTTTCTATTCACTGAGACTTCATAAAGCAGACCTAGTAAAATGAACTGAAAAGTGACAGGCAGTGCATTTGGTACCTGGGCCTTCAGTGGGGACCTACCCAACTGATACACCTCTTAATATCATCACTATCACATGTACAGACAAGTTTGGATAGTCTGTAAGAAGTTACTCTGATTAACCAATCAAAGAACGGAAAAATGCACCATGCACCAATCATGCGCCAGCTAGTGGACTTCAGGGGGCGGGTTTAAATATTTGATTGGTTATTTAAACAGTATTCAGTCATTAACCACTTAACATTTGGCCACTGATATAGTTTAGGTTACATGGGCAGCACTACTGATTTTGAAGGCATTTGCAGATTATATTAACATGGAAACCAAAATATGATTGGACAAAAAATCTAACATATACGTGCTGGTAGTAGTGCAGCAAGAGGGAAACGCTACAACATAAAGGGAATTAACTGTTGGGAATAAATTAATACAATTTAATGGAACAAATATTAGAACTTAGATTGTAAATGTAGGGCAGCTTCTGATAGTGTTTAGGCAGCAGAGAAGGACTTACAGGCACTGACGGCACACCACTGATTAACAGACTAAAGGATGAGAATTAAGAATTTATAGATTGCTTATGTATGAGTTACACGATGCATCGCTATACCGTAGTGTAAGATGCAGTATAAAAGAAGTATGAATAGCAAGTTAATACTGTAGGCAGAACTGGAATTATCAATACACACACACACACACAAACTTTCAGCCCGAGTCCTAGATTTTCTTTAGAGAACCACCTCATTTTCTAGGCTTCACTTTCTTCCTTTTCCTTTCCTGTTTTTCTCCTTTCTTCTCTGAGCCAGCACTAATAACAAACATATTTAAGCTTAAGTTTCGGCCCTCCTCCATGGTCTTTGATAAATAAACCGATGTTTCCTAATAAAGTTCACATTGTTGTAAAAGTTTCTCCCCACAGGGAAGCAGGCAGCAGCTGTGTGCTCACAGCTTGGTGATAAATCAGATCCACACTTGCTTTAGTATGAGATTTCCGTCCAAATCTCTGATCTGAGATGCGAGAGACAGCTGCACAGCAGAAACACATCAACGTCATGGCACAGGGCCAGGCAGGTTTGGATACTGATCTGATCATCAAAAGAAGCAGGTCAAGTGAGAATCTATAACAATGAACTATGCTGAAAAGGTTGAATTCACGCTGACACAGTGGTGGGCATAGAAGGGGCAGTTTATATAGAGCTTAAATTATTACAAAACTAATTTAAATTGTGTAAATTGTAGAAATTGAAAAAAAATTTAAATAATTTTTTGCAAATTCTGCCTATCCAAGCAATTGAAATTTTCAAACAATTCTCAAAGTCTGTCATAAAAAAAATCAATTGTTTTAAATTTCAAATGTTCATTATACAAAACTATGTTAAATGCCACGTAATATATAGTTTAATGACACTTGTCAATCATTCCAATTCAAACAATTCAAATATTTTTGTCATATTTTAAGCTTCATAAGTTTAATGCAGTTTGGAGAAACTGTAACGAGAGAGCATATTTGGTGGAGTGTGTTTGTGGGAGCAGGTAGGAACAGTTTTCTTTGGTTTGGATTCGCTCTTCTGTTTCAGTGAAAGCTGACCTTCCCATAAAGATATAACGATGAACTTCTCACCACTAACATAATCATAAGTGACTACATTCAGGAGTAAAGGTTCAATTTAAAAAAAATACAATCACAGACATGTAGAACAAGTTATCTATATACACACTTTTAAGAAAGAAAGGTGAGTAGTTTTCCAAAGTAAGTAGGTTAGGCTCCTGTTACTGTTGATTTTTAAATGAACTACTTTGACTGGCAAAATTGTAAGCAAACAAAACCAATTAAACACAATCAAACTGGTTACACGTTTATAACACAAGGGTTTTTTTAAGTACCTCAACAAGGTTTATATGATAATTTGGGTCTGTTAAGAAATGTTTAGAGAGGAGTTGAAGGAGAGGATTTTAGGGCAGTTGGAATTGTAGCGGTTAGGCACAGATTGCTGCAGGGTCAAGCTGCTTCCTCCTGTTTGCCCTGTGCCCGTCAAGACCAGCCTAATTTCAGTGTAAATAAACTGCAGTAGTGGGCGTGTCCTCCTGACAGAGTTAGTCATTATAAGAGGAACTCAGTGGGAAAGTGGGAGTATTGTTTGGGTGAGTGTTTATTTAACCGTTGTGTCTGTGTTTATGCAAGTGCTCATGTGTTTATTTACTCGTTAGGGTGCC
The DNA here is from genome assembly GCA_005784505.1 of Bagarius yarrelli. Taxonomy (NCBI): domain Eukaryota; kingdom Metazoa; phylum Chordata; class Actinopteri; order Siluriformes; family Sisoridae; genus Bagarius; species Bagarius yarrelli. Next base: position 648,876 of record VCAZ01000161.1, on the reverse strand, counting down.
CAACCACAAGAGAACAACTTCAATTCAATTGGTTCAGACATCTTTTTCCGCCACCCACTGGCTCGGCTATGCGAAGCAGTCGAGAGCATAAGTCCTGATTGTATTAAGGTTAAAGAGTACAGTGGCACTGGACAGTTGAGACTTTAGTTTTACTGTGGAAAAAAATATTAAATTATACATAGAGAAATACAATTTTCATTGTCTGCAGATGTACCGAAACGTACAGAATGCTTGTGCATGTAGGCATCTGGCTTACAGCAAAAAGAACAATAAAAAAAAAAAAAAATACAATAATAATAATAGACAATGAAACACTGCATAGTCTAGATAAATAATTGTTTTTTTTTCTATCTTTAAAAGCATTTGAGGTGTGTTTCATGTCTCCATCAACAAAAAACACTTGCAGTTTTTACAGCGTTTTTTTTTTTTTTGGTCATATCTTCATCAAAGTGTGAATACCTACTTCACACGCAGTGTTTCTGGGATAGACTCCAGATACAGAATAAGAAATAAATGGATGAAAGGTAAACCCACAAATCACACAGAAACCAGCTTTCAGTGGAAAGTAGGGCAGAAGTTAAGAAGGAGGCAGGGATGAACACATGGGACTCTAAGAGAAAGGAACCACTGCAGGATACATGTGAGTGATAAAATCTGTCATTCCATACTGAGATTGTTATCTGATCAAAGCATTCTACAGCATCTGCCTGCAAATGGAAAGGCCAATCAATTCACTTCACACATACAGCAGACTTTTCAACAGCCCGCAAACCTGCTCACCTTTTCACCTCTTAGTAGCACTGAAGCCAATTCTAGATGTTGTGCTGACGGGGAAAAGTAAAACAAGTGGACTTTTAATCAGCTGCATTGATTTATTCAAGTTTTGGAAGCATCACATTTGTATGTATTTATTAGACATCCTATTTCAGATTAAGTTTTATTCTTCCTATTATAATAACCCTTTGATAATGTTTGTCCATTGGGCTCGATGAAAGTAGGAGTATTATTTGGGAGTATTATTTCCAAATGCTGTGGTGATTCCCATTTCACTGTAATAATGTTAGTGAGTTCAGGCATTATTGTTGGGAAGATTGGGGGTGTAGTTACATTTACAGCATTTGGTAGAGCATTTTATCCAGCGCGACCTACATTTATCTCTTTTATTCAACTGAGCAATTAGAGGTTAAGGGCCTTGCTCAGGGGCCCAACAGTGATAGCTTGGTGGTGATAGCTGGGTGAATCCACAATCTTTGGGTTCGTAATCCAACACCTTAACCATGAGCCACCACTTCCCCAGTTCATGTTCCAGTTCATTGCAAAGAGGTTCTTTGGGGTTGAGATCAAGACTCTGTTAGGGGTGGGCCGTGTGACCAAAATTCTTAAAAATTATTTGAATAGGTGGTTTTTTCTTTTTTTTTGTTTTCCACGGTATGTCACATTTCACAGTTGTGTGAAAAAACTGTATGAAATCAACTTTTCTCATTTAGCATCTTTACAGCAGGTATAAAATAAATACCACTTAAATATCAGGGAAACATCTTAAATATGAAAATATAAATATGGAAACATTTAAAAAACTTTTTTTAAAAAACCTCTTTTGTTTTTCATTTTCCAAACTCAGTGTTTCTCTGTGTCTCACATGCAGGCTCTTTATGTGATCATGTGAGCTAGCCACGCCCACTTATTTACATCTCATGGTTTACACAGAATAAAAAACATCTATTAATTTTGACAACATATTCCGCAGTAAACCATCGTACCGCTTAGCCCTAGGCTTTGTGCAGGACACTTGACTTTTTTCCACACCAACCTCAGCAAACAATATCCTCATGAAACTGAAAACATTGTCCGACTGGAACAGTGTTTGAGTTTCTTAATTTCAGAAAAAGTAAAAATTAACACAACAACATTAACACAAAAAAAACATTCTAGACAACTATGTGTTTACAAATTTGTGACAACAGTTTGGAAAAGACATACTTGATGGTGGGGTGTCCACAAATTATTCCCATATAGCGTTTTAGGCCTTTGGCTTAATGAAAACCTGCATGTCCTGTTTAACTGTCTTTCTTCTGCCAGACACACCATTTTAAATGTCGTCTTATCTTAAAGGGATTGTTAAATATGCTGCACCATTTAGCACAATCTTAAATTTCGCAAAAGTGTCTTACTGACCCGTGCTGACCCACATATATAACCGCAGAGTTGACAGATCAGACGTGCAAAGCGAATCCTGTGAATCTGATTGCACTCAAGAGGAGGTAGGCTCAGGTTTCACCTCTCTCCGGCTGTTAACCCTCCTGTTTGAATGCGTGGCTCTCAGCACCAGCAGTCAAGCACTTCAACTCCACATTTCACTAACCTGGAAAAGGTGGCTTTGGTTTTCAGACACTGATCTGATGGCAGAGCTGATCTGTGTTTGTTTAGTTCGAAGAACAAAGACTGTGTGTGCTCTGTCCTGGCTCTCCACACCTGCAGCTTTTCTGCTCTTCCTGTTTCTTCAGCTTTGGACACACACTGCTCAGATGCCTCACATGATCTCATCTGATCCTGCCGTCTGATGACTTGATTTTTATACCCAGTGATTCAGGCTTTCTCAGGTTACTTTTATTATATAGTAAAAAACTACCTAACACTGTAAACTTTTTATTGTGCTCAGAAAAAGAACTTAGAGTGGGTGGAAGATTCAGGCTTTAAAGTAAAATATAAATAGTAGCAAAACAAAGAAGCTTTTATTTTTTTTTCTATTTCAGCAAAGTTAACTTGAATTTTAACAGTTAAAATCTACCTGTTGCATTAGCCACATATGTACAAAAACTACCTGTGCTTACGCATGGTTAAACTGTTTGCTGATTGTATATATTGATCAGATTTGTGGAAGTATCCCCTGGTTCTGTATATAGGGAATACCAAAATCTTAACATGCAAACTAAACATACACATTCTTTAACTGATGCACACAACCTTAAAGCATAAACACTTACTTTTAAAACTTACTGTTACCAACTTGCTAATTAGATCAACTGGGTTGTACAAGCTGAAGCTGTTTTGAATGTACTATACAACATCCTGCCTGCAAAAAGAGAAAAACAGTTTCAAAAGTAGAGGAAAAAACTAAACGCTGGATAATCTGATTTAAAGAAGTTATTTTAGCTAGATATACATTACTGGGACAATCTTAACGAATTTTAAAATCTGTTTAAAGATAGTAGCACAGCCTTTGGAAAAGTTATATAAACTTTCTTTTGTAAGACTGGCCAAGAATATTGTTTCTAATCCTAGTCATGTGTTATTCATATAATGAATTTGTGGTTTTACAGACTTAATGTCGAGGTCTAAAGATTTAATCGAGTGGAGTTAAGACGTTCTTTTGTACATCAGACTGTCCTAGAGCTGAATAAGGTCCTGGTAAAATGAAAACTCCAGAAATTTCTGAATTATGTTGTATTTACTGTGTGAATTGTGTTTTGTTTATCTCTGAGGGGCAGTGGTGGCTTAAATGGTTAAGTTGCTGATCTAAAGACCGGAAACACCTGGGTTCAAGCCCCACCACTGGCAAGCCAACCACTGTTGGGTCCTTGAGCAAGACCCTCAACTCTTCCTGCTCCAGGGGCACTGTATTATAACTGATCCTGCGCTCTGACCCCAACTTACTAAGATGGGATATGTAAAAAAATTATTATTATTTATTAAAGAAAATTTCAGGCTATATCTGACAATAAAGTTTATACCAAATAATCTGGTAAAATCTATTGTACAACCGTAAAAATTCAAGTATCACAATCTGTACATTTATTACAGACGTATTTATTATAGACGTATGTATGGGACGTTATACCTATAAAGAAGGTTGTGGAATGCAGGAGAAGTCAATTTGCTTGTGAAGCACAGACATGTGAGAAAAGCTGACAGAGAGGATAAGCACAATGTAAATTCTAGGGGAGGATATGCAATCTAATGTCAGTGTAAAATATGACATCAATCTAACCACATATTTTGGAAAAATCTAATATCCACCCTTAATGTTCAAAAACACTTTAGTGTTCAAAAAGTTTTAGTTAAGAAACAAAGATTTGTAAAGAAACATTTCTACCAAATATCAGCTAGAATACAGATAAACAAGAGAAAACATATTGAATGCTAATAATTACATTAGCTGTTACAGTGCCAATTTTCTTGGGATGTGAAAGCGTAAAATTTTTACGTAGCAAAAGACAGATAAAAATTGGTAAATGTAGTGAGTAAAAACGGAGATATTAAAAAGAAATTAAAAATTATAAGTATTTGAAGGGAAAACAATTAAAGAACTGATCATATTTAAATAAAATAAATCCTACCTTTGCATAGAAAATCAATAACTGCTTTATATCACCTGTTAATAACATCAGGTCAGGACAGCATTTTGATCGTATTCAGACAGAGAGAGTGAACCAAGAATAGAGATACTGAGAGAAAGAGTCAAAAAGAGAACTTTTGTATTTCTAGTTGTTACAGCAAATCTTCACCTTTACAATTTCTGCATGACAGTCAGCTTAAAAGTAAGAGAACATAATTCTTTTTCACATATCGATTTTTTTTGGCATGCAAAAACATCCATAAAGAAACCAGTCTGTTGCATTTTATGCATGTTCACCATCATCATTCCCGTGTCCTGGCACCTCTCACATAACTCAACGTACTCAGGATTAACGCCTTGCTACGCTTTACTTCCACATCCCTTGTTTTCTGTCCTTAATTTTCTTTCATGCCTTTTTCTTTACTGTAACATGCATTGTGTGGTATTCTGTCTGGCGTGGCTGTCTGCATGCCTCAGCTGAGCTCAGATGAAATAGCTAGCACTGATGCTTGCTCACTGAAACAGATGCGAGCCCCTGAGGGCTGCTGATTCAGGTGGAAGAAGGGCAAGTAGGCATACCACTACAGAAACCTGACGGCAAGCGCCAGAGTTGGCCTCATGTGGAGCACGTTAGCACACCCTGCTCTAGTTCAACCTATGTCACCCTGAGGGTCTTCCCTGTTTACCTGTCACTGGAGGTTTTACATGAGCCTGGTTTCATATTTAATTACCACTCTTTTCTGAACAACAGTATAGCCATCCCGTTTTATAGACTCTTACAGGCAATAAAAAGGCTGGCATTTAAAAAGTATATATATATATATATATATACTTGAATCCGATATATACTAATTCAAAAAAGGTTCAAGCAAGGTGCATGAGAAAGACAATTTGCTTGTAAATCACATACATGGGAGAGAAGCTGACAGAGAGAATAAGCACAATGTAAATTCTGAGGGAGAAGATGCAACCTAATGTCAGTGTGAAATATGACATCAATTAACTGAGAGCAAGGCGTAATGGGACTGGAGAAAGCAAGCTGAACAAACAAGGACGGGCCAGAGAATGTCTTATTATCAACTTAGTGTCTTAGTGTTGAAACAGTTAAATGTGCAAAAAGAAAAGACAGCAAGAGGATGAACGGTTGTTGATCAAACAAAAAGACAATAAAGATGTTCTGCCATGTAGGTCCTTTTCAGTGGGTGGTGTCATTTTTCATTTGCCTTTGTGAGCATGTTGGAAGTGGGTTCATATCAGTCATCAACGCAGAGACAGGCGCTCGCTCACATGTTCACAAGCCAGCAGGTGACTCCGTCAGCTCCTGGCACTGCAACAGAAATTAACCCCTCTCTGACGAACGACTGCTTATTCTATCCCTACTTATTCATTAGCCTCCATGTTTTCAGGCCACTCAAGCGTAGCGCACAGTGAATAAACCATCAGCAGGAAGAAAAGCAGTGGGTACGAGGAACTCATAATTTAACCAGGCACAAAGAAAATGTTTTCACTATTCAGCTGCAATGTTCTTTCTTTGCACATTATAATTAAATTAAAATAAAAAATTTATGAAATAAGATGGCTCAAATAAGCAACTTCTTTCAATTTAGGGTTATTCTGCTCTACATTTAAAAAGGCTGCACCCTTACATTTTTTTTAATTGCGGAATGGCAAGAAATAGAAGAGAGAGGCAGGGGATGAAAAATAAAATGATCACACTGTGAGGTAAAATGGTATCTGAGAGCAGAACGGAGACAGTGTAGAAGAACAAAGCACTCAAAATTATTTCTGTATATTGACTCGCTGCGTGTTTCCACTCTGTTTAATAATGCTCATGTTTGTCCAGAATCTTAAAGTGAAAATATGGCTGTATGAACAGTACAGGCTGTCCGGATGGAAATGTCTCGCCTCTTAAAACTGACCAATTTCCTTCTTTCTGGCTCCAGAGAGCATGACTGTCTAACACCACTCTGCCTGCCTACACACACTCCCCTTAAACACAGCTTAATCGACAATCAATCAATTTAAATTATTTGCTTTAAACCGTAGAATAAAAACATCATACGTGGTGTCATAAGGAGGCTAGAGAAACCCTCAAAGCCTAAAATAAACTTACATTTAATAATAAAAAACAGATTGAACTCAAAGAAAAGGGCTTGAAAAATTGTTTAAAAGCATAAATAAATCAATGTTAAGTCAAAGTTTGAGTTAAATGCCTACTATTTTTTTCTGCCCATGGCTACTATTTCTCAGTTGAGAAAACTCTTAGTTTTGCATTACAGAGAGCCAGGTTTTTTAATTCGCACAGCATTTGGGCATGGTGAGACTGGAGGAACTGCCGCCCCAGGGCTTGCACTTTCTCGATCAGTGTGGAAACTTCCACCATGCTTTGTAGTAATGTGGAGATCTGTTTTGATCTGGCAGCTCTCTGGACACTACACAAGCTCAGGCTGGCATGCAGTACTGTGAAATGGAGATGCGTCAACTTATGCCCTGCTCTCTGGTACTGCTCACGCATGAAAGAGTTTTCTGTCAGAACAAGGCATGAGTGAGGGCAAAGCTCTCTGAATCTAACATGAAAGCAGTGCTTGCTTATGAACACAATGTTCCACGCAAAACTCACACAAAAACAAAAAAATTGCCAAAGCAGTTAATGCATAATATGTTCTGTTAGGTTTGAGTAGCACAAATGCCATTGTCTGAGCTTTAATTTTTACTCAACAGGTTTGAGAATTTTTTTGTTGTTTTGTCAGACTTAGAGAGAAACTGGTGAATGTGGTGTGGTTTAGTTTGACAGACCAGGAAATCGAAAACATTTGCTAAGAGTTGTGCGGGAAGGTGTGGGACAGGATGTCTTTCATATATTGGTCAGAGAACTGGCTTGTAACAAAATCTTTGCAAGCTTGCATAGAAATCGCAGAAATCACACAACTATCAATAGAATTCAAGCAATGATTCACAATTTTATAACTAATGCAAATGTCGTCTTATACATATCCACATGTGGATTTTCATTAAAAAATGGACATACTGAGAATGTTCAGTATATTAGTTTTATGCCATTTTAAAATTGGCTTTTGTGACGCTGGACTTATAGGACACCCTGTATATTCAATGGTACAGGTTTAATTTCTATAGGGATTTTATCTGTTCTCCAATAGAGAGAGAGAAAGAGAGAGAGAGGAGAGAGAGAGAGAGAGAGAGAGAGAGAGAGAGAAGATGCATTTAGGGTTGTTGCAGAAAGTTTTTTTGAGAATAGACTGTCTATAGCAGGTGCTTTTTTTCAGTTGCTTTTGTCCAAACCTGTGAACAACTGACTGTACTGGAGTAAACATAAGTGCTTTTAGGTAAAAAGATTTTGGTGGGTAACAGTCCTATTCTGGCATCCAATAAATCAGTATGATGCTGGATCCGCAGACAGGCAGCATAGAATAGCCAGTTCACTGTAGGGTATTTTTCAAGGCATTTGGCAGAGGACATCCCCTGGTCAGTCAGTCTCACTTCTCATATTCAGAAGTGCAGCTGGAAACCCTGACTAGCTGCGGAAGCTCTGTGTCCCAAAGCACACTTTCCCCTCTAGAATCTGAACGAGAACACATGAATTACTGAGAGGGAGACCAATCAGTTCTTTATCTGCCTTGGAAAAATGTCTGTCATAAAGCAGCTCTCATGAGACAGCCCACCATCCCAAAACGCACAGATGTTTTCAATTTCATGAGCCTACTAAGGACACATGCTGCTTAAGGACTGATATAAAAATCAGCCCGGTGTCTGTAATAAGACAAAATACTTAGAATACTTATAAAGCTGAAATTTTGTATGCTTATTGTTTTAGGTATCTTATGTATGAATTTGTTAAAAACAAATACACTGTAAATAGGAAAAAGTCATGGCATCACTGTAAGCATTAAAGTTCATCCTGACAGTAACAACTTAAATGTATGTACTATTGTTTAATTGTAACACATATGTTTGTACATAAAAAACAATCTGAAAGCACAGATGGCACTGTAGAAACAGACAGACGCAGACTGCAGTCAGTATAGCGGGACTGACAGTGTGAATAAGTGTAAGTAAACAGATAAGTAAATATTGGTAAGGCTTTTAAAACACTATGACAATCATGCACTCCGAAAACTTCAACTGTTCAACAAAGCAGAAAACCGGAACAGAACCAATGCTATGCCCTTCTGTTTAAGCTCACACACTCACAAACTTGCAAAGACGTACAGTATACTGGGAAAGCATCCATCCAGCTATCTATTCATTCTTGAACAGCTTATCTTACACAGGGATGCACAGAGCCTAGTCAAACCCAGGGGCTGAGGATATCGCAGCACCCATTCACACACTACTGGCAATTTGGAGATGCCAATCATCCTACAAAATATGAACTGAGGAATAAAACCCAGAGAAAACCACTGAAGCACTGAGAGTACATGTAAACTCCAGGCAGATTGAGTGGAGGCAGGAATCAAATGTGCTAATCACACAGCCGCTGTACAAACAGATCACTATCACTAATTATGTGTCCATTTGGACCCTTAGAAATAAAGGTATCCAACTTTACTCTGTCACTTGGCCCCCGGGTACCATTAAGAGGATATTTTTATACCTTTAGTATGTATCTTTTGCCTGTAAATTTAATTTTGGGTACCTAATTAGACCGTTAGGACCGAAGGATGTAACAATAAAAACTGTAAAAGCTAATTAAAGGGACGTCACTATATCCCCAGGTAAAAAATACACAATGAATGGACAGAAGAATGAATTCTTGCTTATTATCCCCCAGTGACATGGTAAATAATTGCCCAGAACATTTTCAAGGGTGTGTATCTGAGGCAAGTATGTGAAATCATGGGTAGCACAAGATAAAAATAAGCTTCGAGTATTATCATCTTAATACTGACCAAAGACTATACTGTAGTTATATATTATATTTAGATCATTGCAGCACTGTCAGTTTGGAACAAATCCTTTGGTAATCATGGCAAAGAGTTTAAAAATAATAAATAAGTTTATTTTTCTTTAATTCATTTGTGGCTTCATAACTTATCACTCCAACGTGTTTGGTTGTTAGACTCATATTAATAAACTAAAACTAGCTTTCGTAATCGCTACTGGAGAAGTTCAGAAGAACTATTTCCTTACTTGTTCATTTTTTCTTCGGAAAAGAACACACTTCTGTGTTAAATTTTAATTCTGGTAACCTTATTGTCTGTTATTTTGCGGTCCCAGGAAACCAAATCGGGTTCCTAAGCGAGAGGAAAAGTGTGTGTGTGTGTGTGTGTGTGTTAGTTCAATTAGATTGCATCTCCTCCAAAGAGTGGTTAAATATAGAATAGTGAATGTGGAGCTACACCTCTGAGAAACAACGACATCTTTTTCACTAGAGAAAACATGTTTTTCCTTTTCTGTCTGCCTGGACATGGAGTAATGTTGTCTCTTGTGTGACTCGGGCCAGGTCACTTCTTTTTACAGCAGACGCCTGTTTCTGTAGCCCTAAAGTGAATATGGCATAAGATGTCTGAGCAGAAACATTTTCTTTTATCTATGTGCTTTCAGACCTGACAGTATCACTCTCTCTCTCTCTCTCTCTCTTTCTCTCTTTCTCTCTTTCTCGCTCTCTCTCTCGTAGAACACCAGGCACATAACATCAAAGCAGTCCTTGCGCTAGGAGCAAAACTTCAAAGGTTGGCCATTTTACCCTCTGTGAATGTGTGTTCAGCTAAAGCTCCCTGTAGATAACAGCTCCAAATACACTGCTGTAATTTCATGCTCCATTCAGATGTCATTTCAACCTGAAATTGACTTGGTGTAATTAAAAGTGAGAGCATGGTGAGGGCAGAAAAATGGTTTAACACGCAAAGTTTCCTTCAGGTTTGAACAAATTAAAACAGTGAATAGAGAAAGTCTGATACTTATTGAGTATGCCTCACTCCCTTAGGGTATTAAGTATCGGAGAGGTGGTAGCACAGCGGTTAAGGTGTTGGACTGCTAATTGGAAGATCAGAGTTTGACTCCCAGCACCACAAATTTGCCACTGCCAAGCTGCCCCAATTGCTCAGTTGTTTAAAAGAGATAAATGTAGGTCGCTCTGGATAAGGGTATCTTAAGGGCAAAAGATGTATTAAACTTTTGCCATTGTCAATATAAGTAATAAGTTTATTTGTAGCAGGTCAGCCACATATTTCACATTTTCGTGACATAGAATACATTGTTCTAGTTATAAAAGTTAAAGTTTTCTGTCATTCCATATCACTGATATAGGAAAGCAATTGTATACCAGTTATACTACAGAAATTAAATTTAAAGTTAAGATGTTAACTTTTTTTTTAATAATATTTTTACCTTTCCTTTATTAAAAAGAGTAAAGCATACGATCTGTCTTATTTTTATTTGTTTATACAATAATACAGTGGTAAAAAGAGACTAATTACAACTTTGTTAAAGTAGTAAGTAGATTTTCAAAGTACAGTATAATTAAATTGTTGTAATATTACTCGAGTTGTTTAAAAACAAAATATTCCACTTTACTACATTTGTTTTTGTTTTTTTTAAAGTATAGAAAAAGGTGTAAATTTGTTTTTAAAGTGTAAAGCACTGAGCTAATGCCTTTTCAAAAGCTAAGTACTGTCTTTTTTAACATTTTTTGTTGTTCATTTAGTCGTTTAGTTATTTTTTTTTACACTTAAGTATCATTTAAATTATAATGATGTGGTTTCTCAATTATGATTCTTATCAGTTCATATTGAAGTTTTGATTTAAACAAGACAAAAAACTGTATATATTAAACATATTTATTCTGTTGCTGCTAGATACCATAAGGATCATTAAGTAAGTACTTTTACTTGTACTTGTCTTTTAAGTAGCAATATAGAAAGTATAGAAATCATAATTTATGCTATAACATTTATGCATTGTTCTTTATATTTTGTTTTTGCTTTTTTGTTCATACTCTTTTTCAAATAAACATTAATTTTAATTGGTCACTATGGATAAATTTTAGATTTGTAGGCAAATATACAAAAAAATCATTTATAAAAAACAAAAATTGTCAGTAATTATATTTAGTTATATTTAAGTTAATATTGGCTGATTTAAGTGGGTGTAAATGGTCCAAACTCTCATAAAGTTAAGATGTAATGTCTACTGTTTCAATGAGCAAAAAAAAACAACCTTAGATGTGCATGTATGTTTTTACATAAGATGCTTTTAATAGCACATACTGTACAGATTAAATCAGGAGGGTTTTTTTTCTACAGTCAACGTTAAAAATAAACATGACTTGCTGTAGGTGGTAAGCATATTCTCTCTGCAAATAAAGAAAAAAATAAAACACTAAAAGGTGCAAACCACAACACAATTTGCACATCACTGTCAGCACACACAGCAGACACCCTCCTCAAACACAGCATGCATTCTGAACTCCTCAGGGTCTATGCAAGTGCTCAACACACAAAGCTACACAGATGTGCACCATGTCACATACAAATGGCACATTTCACTCCACCATGAGGCGTGTGAAAGGATGCTATTTAAACAGCCCAGTATGAAAACATACAGATTTAATTTGGCAATGTATGCACAGACTGTTAACCTCAGCCCAAGCCGCATAGGCTGTAATAGCAGCAGAATTACCATTACACTATTAGCTCTCCGCACTCTAAACTGAGTTCACTCCGTACCCGCCGGGAGCAAAGGTGAAAAACCAACTGGTGTCTGCTTTTTTTCTGGTAGAAGTCTACCACAATTCTCTCCTCCTAACAGTTGCTCATTGCACACATGGTGAAAAGCACCTCTCGAGCCAAACACTGTTAGGAATAATAGGCATAGAGAAGGCTGTTTCCAAAGTCTCTGTAAAAAATAGAGACATATATTTCTACATGGAATTATACTGTAAATATGCAGAAGACCAATCACTTTAAAAATACATAGAAATTTTAAAATAGTTATTACAGAACAATCAAAAAATTCTAGAAAAAAATTCTTATTGCCAGCAAAAACACAGCCAGAAAATATGATTCTTCATGGCAAGCTATATAATTAAACATTTGTTATATTAATAATAATCAAAAGATTTTTGAGATTTAAAACGTTTTTTTAAGCTCAAAAGGTACATGATTCTTCAAATGTTTCTGGAGTAAATGTCATCTTGTAGCTTTATTTAGGCCAATTTGTTTGGCCACACAATACACACAGCATATAAACATCCATTTTACCCAGCAATCCAATGTATAACAGGCGTTTAATGTGGGCGAGTGAGCGAATGTAAGTAAGAAATCAACTCAAATCATCTTAGAATTTATGCTGCATGTACAATTACTTTATTATTAATAACAAATTAGGCAATTGAGTAGGTAGAGATAAAGTGAAATACTGTGAGCTTATAAGAGGTGCCTGTATGCAAAACACAAAAGAGCAAAATTTTACACCTTATTAATTTCTTTAAAAATTCTTGACTTTTTCTAGAAACAGCTAATAAGTTAGCTTAATAAATAAAAGAAAAAAACTATAAAGGGAAAGATGAGAACAATAATTGTGCTTGTCTGATGTCCAGACCAGTGGTTCTGCAGCACTCTTTGCTAAATCCCTTCTCCAAACCAGAAAACCAGAAGGATAGAAAAAAAAGTTGAGAAAAGAATAAGAGAGTCTGGAAGAGAAACCCATGTGTTTCTGGTTTACCTCGCAAGAGCTCAAGGGTGGGCTACAACCTCTGACCCCCTCAAACCACAGGTTAGCTGCAGGCAGCACAATATCACCAGGCATCCAAAGAACATCCGGCTGTGCTCTGCTTACCTCCCTTACATACAGAGTCTACAATACACCCCACACTACCAGCAAAGCACAATTCTCTCTGCAATACACTTTTTATAGTCAGGCAATCAACTGATATTAAAAAAGAAACTTCTGAAAGCCGTAGATTTAATACACTATTCTATCATAGAGGAGTACTGAACAAACTAAGGGGAGAAAAAGAGACAGCAGTAAAAAAGAGAAAGAAAAAAAAATGATGGGCAGACGAAACCCTGATCCCTGCAATGAATGCTAGATTAGTTAAACAATGTATTATTAATGGCTGGACAAGTCTAATGCAAAAATACTATTAAATGGTGACAATTGTGCTGTTCAATTATTACCGTGTGCAGTGGAATATGAAAGGAATTTGATAGGAGACATACATTCCCCTCAGACATTACGCCTCTACTTGGACTGGAAAGTGCCATAGGTGTGTACCAGAAACACTCAGCCAGTGTACTTTTACTAGCAAGTGGCACTTTTAACTCCAGGCACCTCTCGGGTACCAAAAAGTAATAGATTTTGAAATATTTAGCTGGGAGATCATTTAGCAACTAATTAAATTAATTGACATCAGGTCTGTAACATGATTAACTATAAAATGGATGTCTTACTGAGGCAGAGTCTCAGATGTATAGTTGGACAGAGGCTCTCCAATCTGTGAAAGAGTGTGTAAAAAGATTGTGGAATGCTTTAAAAACCAACGCTTCTCAATTTCAGATTGCAAAGACTTGGCAGATCTTATCATCTACAGTGCATAACATCATCAAAAGATTTAAGGTACTGGAGAAATCTCTGTGTTTAAGGGACAAGGCTGAAGACCTTTGTTGGATGCCTGTGGTTTTCAGGCCCTCAGACGACACCGCACCACTCATCAGCATGATTCTGTGATTGACATTACTGAATAGGCCCAGGAATACTTCCAGAAACCACTGCCGGTAAACACAAGCCGGCGTGATCTGCAGATGCCAAAGAAAGTTCTATCATGCAAAAAAAAACACCATATGTGAACATGACCAGAAACGTGTCATTTCCTGTAGGACATTTAAAATGGACTGATTCAAATTGGAAAAGTGTTCTATGGTCTATAGACATTCTTGTTGGAAATCACGGATGCCGTGTCCTCCAGGCTAAAGAAGAAGAAGACCTTCCAGCATGTTATCAGTGCATACGGTATTGGCAGCTTGCATGTTTTAGAAGGCACTATGAATGCTGAAAGGTATACAAAAGTTTAAGTGCAACATATGCTCAATGTCCATTTTAGCATGACAATACAAACCACATACTGCAGCTATTACAACAGCATGATTTGCCTGCAGTCCAGGTCTTTCAACTATATAGAAATTTGGCACATACGTGAAAACTTTTATGGTACGAGTAATACTTCACAATATAGTTTATCATATTTAAATAGGTAGTTATTCATGTAAATTAACAAAAAAGGCTTTATATACTAAATTTAAATTAACAATCTGAAACATAATTGATAAATATTGCAAATGAAATATGAACTTGGATTAACTTTAACATAACAACAGATTCCACTGTATGTCAAATTCCACAGTTGTGTGGACAAACTTTTCACACTGAACGTCACTGATGTCGTGGTATACACGGATTAAAAAAAAATCTATTACAATTGATAATATATTCAGCAGTAATGATACATACCATCATAACGCCCAGCCCTAGGTAGGCTACTTCATAACTTGGGACCAACTATGCCAAAAAGCCCATCCTTCCTTTCTTTTAAATTCTGTATTTTTACTACATTAGCAGTACTAGCTTCTCAGCTCACTCTCTTTTTCTCTTTTAGACACACACTGGCACTCACTAACACCTCTTTGATGTTTAACTTAATATCCTGTGTGTTCATAAATCAAGCAAAAAGCTAGACTGACCTTTATAACCCCTGCGGTAAACTCACTCTATGTGAGCCCATAAACACACCTAATAATTTACAGTCAGTAGCTTTAACATCTCCCATTGAAAGAGGTTTCACTGACTGTCCTAATATTCATCCCAGCCAAGAATGTTATTGGAGTGAAAGCACTGATAATATAAATGTCTGCAAAAAATGAATATCAGTAGAGCGGTATCATTAATAATGTTATAGTTTTTCAAGGACAGCAGTAAGATCAGACAGAAACATCAAAGAGAATTATGCTTCTTCTGCAGCCCGCTGAGCTAAAAACCTTAGTAATCTCACGTTACCTCATGAGTTTCAGCGCAAAAATCAGTGTCACACACTGTATTCAGATTAATAATCCGCCTGTTAAAGGCCTGGAATTAAAAGTAAAAGAAAAAGTACAAAAACTGCTGGAGGTTAAAAAGAGTGATAAACCGCACTAAAATGTTGAGATTTTCTTTGGGAGTCATGAGGTTGGACAGGATTAGGAACGAGTTCATCAGGGGGACGGCTCATGTTAGATGTTTTGGGGAGAAAGTCAGGGAAGCCAGATTGAGGTGGTTTGGACTTGTACAGAGGAGAGATCGTGAATATATTGGTAGGAGGATGTTAGAAATGAAGCTACCAGGCAGAAGGCAAAGAGGAAGACCAAAGAGGAGGTATATGAATGCGATAAATGAGGACATGAAGTTAGTGGCTGTGAGTGAAGATGATGTAGAGAATAGGGTTAGGTGGGGACATGATTTGCTATGGCGACCCCTAAAAAGGGAACAGCCGAAAGGAGCTGAAAAAGATGTCAAGAAGCTTGTCTTTTCATGAAGCCTTTATAAAATCAGTGGGGAAATGAATCAGTGTCCAGTGACCATGGCCAACCCATCACACGCTTAATAGGTCATTAAAAGTTTATAAAATATTAACAAAATATTTTTGTACATCCAACATGATTTGATCAAATACCCTTCTAAAGCAGATTTTGGAAAGTTATTAATTACGTTATAATTGTGTTGGTTCTTATAATTGCATTTATTTTTATATAGTCAACATGCTGCGATACACAGCCAGAACAGGTAGTGTTATCAGTAACAGTAAAATGAGTTTTACCCCTATAAGGATAAAATGCTAGAATCGCCCCTGCTCTGCACACACATTCATTTACACCTAGTGACAATTTAACCTTCTCCACACAAAAATAAACCAAGGGTATAAGTTAACCAAAGACACTGTGAGCATGCTTTGGTATCCTCTGTATAATCTCGCTACTTGCTAGACAATGATAAAAATATCATCATATCTACTGTATTTAAAAAAAAATAAAAAATAAACTAGGACTGAACCTTTTTAGCAAAAATCAAGAGGAAGGTGTAGAAGACAGTGGTGAGAGCCACTATGTTGTACAATTAGAGACAGTGGCACTGAGGAAGACACAGGAAGCAGAGTTAGATGTAGTGGAGCAGAAGATGTTTACATTGTATTTTCATGTGCAGAGGTGGGATCATGAAAATATTGGTAGGAGGATGTTGGACATGGTGCTGCAGAAGGGCAAAGATGAAAGCCGAAGAGGAGGAATATAGATGTAATAAATAAGGACTTAGGGCTAGATTGAGGCAAATAATTTGCTTTGTAGATCCCTGAAGGGAACAGCCAAAAGGAGAAGAAGACCAGGACTGGACCTTTAAAGTTAATTCTGAAGCTTTACAGATGGTATTTATAGCCTTAAAATCTTTTCAAAAAGCTATTTTTTTCAGGTTTTTTTTTATCTTGAAATATGAAACCTGGAAGAGGCTGCAGCAAAACAGTAGGCAAATATTCATTTAAAGCTTTAATGTACTCTTGTATAAAATAAGTAATAACACAGAAGGAAATCTCATTGCTATGCTTACATAATTCACATCTTAATCCTCTAAAACTAACTTCGAAATAACTCTGCAACATATGCTAATAGGATTTTCGTGCCCCTTTATCAGTGATGCCACTACACTCCCACGTCCACTCGTCTCACCAACACTGTTCCCTTATGCAGGCAGCCAGAGCCAGCTGGTGTTACACTCTTAGTAATACTAATTAATATGTGTAATATGTGTGTAAGCATGTGTGTGTTGGTTTATAGCTGCTACACAATATAATGCAGGTGTGTCCCCGGTTGTTTGAAAACAGGTGCTTTTTTCACACAAAGCTGTGTATGTGGGTCACAGCATAAGAAGTGAACCCAGGGCGCTCATTTGTTCCCTGCTCACCAGGACACTTATGAAAAAAAGAGAAACAGAGAAACAGAAAAAAGATTTAGAAAGGCCTCCAGCCCAAATACATGCCAAGAACCAGCCTGAAAATATCTAATGATCTAATTAATTAAAAAAAAAATGTACATGTTGGCTTTCTATTCCTAAGGCTCCTAAAGAAGCTGCACCAAAATCAGACAGTTGCAAACATTCAGCAGATACAGCAAAGAGGAAGGAAAAAGCAAGATGAGAGAAACAACGCAGATGTGAGTCGTAAACAGAGCTTGCCTAATTACTGAGACACACTGCTTTATCTTGCTCACATTGCAACTACAAAGGAGAAAGAAAAATTGCTGATCGCCAAACCATAACACAATAGTAGGTGCACAAGTCAGTCAACCTATAAAATTTGTAGAAAAGTACAACAAAATGACCCACAGGACGAGGACAGAACATGTAAAACTTTTAAAATCTAACCTGAAAGACAGAACATATCCAGGAACAAGACAATTTATCCACAAATCTCTCGTTGGTCTGTAATCAGTGTATCAAATAATAATAATAATAAGGCAAGAGAACCACAAAACAACAACAAAGGTCTTGAAAGGTCTTAATAGAAACATTCCATAACTCTACAAATTATTATACAACGTCGAAGGTTGCAAGCCTTTTTCCAGTGGTCACATTTTCCATATCAGGAAAAACAATCACCGCGTATTGATCTCCTTATGAAAGTGGGTTGGAGGAGACATACAAAGCTCTGTTGTTCATTCCATTATGTTTAATCTCATTCATATAATGTAACTTCAATCAGCTAACAACACCAGCTGCCAACCCAGATAAATGTTGTTGCTGCTAAAATCCCAGACTAGTGCCTTTACCACAATGGTGCGGATTTCTTGGAAGTATGGAAGTAAGCGACTTTTAAGAAAAAGGATGAAAAAGACAAAGTGACATTTTGCTCCCGGTCTCTCTCTCTATCTCTCTTTTCAGGAATTAAAACAAATCTAAGCCAGCATGACCAAGTTACAGTTTAAATAAAAAACACTGGTGGCTATGTGTGCCTCAGTGCTGTTTAAGCCAGACTAAGAGACGTACTGATGACCTTGTCCCAGTTCATCATTAAAACTGCCTTGGGCCACTTTGTGTAACCTGTCAATAACCTTTTATAACATGACAGAGGACATGGCTCTTCACTAGCAGGAAGTTCAATTAACAAAAAGGCAGTGATGTGGACAATGAAATCATGACATAACTGTGACTAGGCAGGCCAAAAAAACGAAGGGAGTGACCGTGAGGAAAAAAAAAAAGAAAAGATAAAAAGAAAAAAGCAAATATATGTTTTATTATAGAGCAGCTATTAAACTAGTCATTAAAAGCCTGCTCTATGTGTAGAATGTGATTCTCACTCAGAACCCCAATGGTGCAACTTGCTGAGAGAAATAATTGCTTGCCTTATAAATATTTAATACTGTACACAGAAAGTAGACACTTGAAAAAAGTTTAATTACCATAGGTTTACCATCAGTTCAAAGCGATCTGGCCGTTTTCCTCTGAACTTTCTCATCAACAAGGTTTCTACACACTCTGTTTTACACACAATCTCTAAATGGATTTTTATGCACCAATTTATGTAAACTTTATAGCCTGTCATGTGTGATAATTCTAGAGCGATCAGCAGTTTAAAAAAATACACACTTCAGCCCATCTGGCACCAACAAGCATGCAACACTGAGATTAAATTTTTTTCTTATACTGACATTTGATGTAAACATTTGATGTAAATAATTGTATAATTATTTGTATAATTAAAAATAATTGTATGTATAATTTTGTGCATTGCACAGTTAACACATAATACTAAAACAATTAGTCAACATTATCAACAACGCCGACAATTGAATTTTTTGGTGTCAAACTGCAGCACACAACCGTTATTCAGAGCTCAATAGAAGAAGATACAGCACCTATGAGAACACACTGGAGCGTTAACAAAGCCAAACCAGTAGCATGTGAGCAAGTTTAACACAACTACCATGAAAATCTGCTGTTGTGTGTTAAGGCTTTAAACTAATCATGACTTTCATTTTTATGATTGGCTTTGGGAGCGACAAAGTTTGATATAAACAGGCAGCTTGTTGATGGTAAGTTCAAGAAGCATTATTAATTGTCATTTCAACCATATATAGCAGATGCAGTACACAGTAAAATTAAACAACGTTTCTCCAGAACCCCCCCGGTGCTTTAGATACAAAGTTAAAAACTTAGGTCTTATTAGTATATGCAGGCTCAGTGGTTAAGGCTGTGGACTGCTAACAAGAAGATTGTGGTTTCGATTCCCAGCACCACCAAGTCACCACCGCTGGGCCCCTGAGCAAGGCCCTTAACCCCTTATTGCTCAGCTGTATAACTGAAATAAATGTAAATCGGCCTGAATAAGGGGGTTTGCCAAATTCCGAAAATGTAAATGTAAATAAATAAAAAATATATTTACATCAATAAATACACAGACTTCTTTAATTGGTAATAATTAAAAGTGATTCTCTCATTTTATTTATTAGTTTACAATTTTTTTTTTACAAATTGCACAAGCCAGAGGAAAATGATTAATCTGATTTATAGTTCTAATAATCCCTAATTAATCAACTATCAAAATAATTGTTTGTTATGGCCCATAAATTAATTATAATGATCTTTTATAATCAATTCTCAAAACAACTGATTTGCAATACTAGCCTGCAGTGGGTTTGACTTCAGAAGATACATGGTGTTTGGGTTGATGATGTGAGATTGTTTGGAAAGAGAAGACTAACGACTAAATTATGCTAGCAGCCCACATTGTGTGTCAGTTGTGTATTTACAATAGCAGCAGCTACTCTTAAAACTTTTAGAAACTATTACCCAATCATGAAGCTGCAAAATATTTTCTATTGTCCTAGTTCCTATTTAGCTAATACTTTGTTAATAAAACTGGGTGCGAGAGGCATGATGATTTGCCTCATGTGTGGAAACTCTGAAAATTATATAGTGCTCTCATAAAGGTAGCATTTTAAATCAGCGCTGTAGGGCTCACCAAGGTTGCTTTCTTCCTTGAAAGAGAAGAGCAATTTCGCTTGCTTCTTGCCTCAGCAGCAAGTCTCTGCTGATATGTCTGCCTGACTGACAGCTCTCACCTCACTGCTGGCAATCACAATACGCAACCACAACCTGCTCTCACTCTCTTTCTGTCTCTTTCTTTCTCTCAAACACTCAGAGACACACATAGCATCGTTCTTTCTGCAGCCTTCACCCTACCAATTCACAACCCACTCTGAAAATATGTCTGACCTACCCTTACACTTACACTGATTCGAAGCGACGCAAACATTTCTCCAGGGCTTCATTTACAACCAAAAAACACCAGTTTGCTTCTTTGCAAAGACATATCCTGAAGTAATTCTTCCCCTCCAAATACCCGAATGCTTTCACACTAGTCAAGCCAGCAGTGTAATTTTGAGTGCCTTAGTGAGAGTTGAAATCCCCTGCCGACATTTCTATAATGGCTGTCTATACGGCATGTGAGCGCAGGATCACGGGCCAGTCCTCAGGCTAAACACAGCAGATGGGAGAAGAACTAATTGTGCAAACTAAATAAATCTAATGAGACACTGGTGCTCTGCAGAGCCTCTGGGCACCAAAATTCCTTCTGTCATTTAAATGTAACACTGAAGTGCACGCCAAGAAAGAAGATTTGAGTTAGAAAAACGGACACTGTTTTTACACTGATGATCTGTTTATCTGTTTACAATTTCATCATATCCTCCATACAGGAAGCTGGAGCTGTGTGCATGGCTTCTGGTGGCTTAATAAACCAAATAATCCTCCAGGAATGACTGCGTGGCTGAGCATCTTCTTGGATGCTGAGTGAGTGACACATCTAATCAGCTGCCTGTGGCTGTCTTCCACATGCAGCAGGGGCCAAATCATTCTGTTTTCATACTAAATAGATATCACTCTTCAAATACAGCAACTCATGAATATCATTAGGTCTGTTGGACCACACCTGTCATAACAGTTAAATGGTGTAAAATTGTTGGCAAAAAGCATTTCCCCCCTGTCAAATTCATCCATCTATCCATCTATCCATCCATAAATCCACCCATCCATTTGCTTGCCCTGTACAGATCCTCAGGAAACCTGGAGTGACCCAGGGCACAAGGCAGAGAACACCCTGGACACCTACTACAATCACTCAAACTTACATACTAACAAAAATTTAGAGATAAAACTTATTTTTCAAACTGGAAAGGAAGCCATAGCAGAAGGAAAACATCCCCATATACTAGATGCCATGCCAAGCTCTTAGCCACTGTTCTTATCTACAGCAAGTCCAAGATCTTACAAATAGTATTTCTGAATAATGTGTTATTACAGTAATTAGTTTTTCGGTAATTGCTCGATTGTGCTGGCAAATGAAGCATCTAAAAAGCAATTTAGCTCCTCTTTGTCTTATGCTTTCCTCATCATAGTTCACTGGAAAGGTCTGAAATTGAAACTGATGATAATGCCATCAGAACCTTTTTAAAAAATTTTCACATGGTCAGCCAAATGCACTGGATGACCTTGATTCTGCTCTCCGTTTACAGCTTGAACAAAAAGAAAGTGTAAAAAATTGGTTCTTGTAACTTAGTGCACTCTCTCAGATACTAAATGGAATCTGACAAGATTCTGGAGGAATTGAAGACATCTCCATCTCCTGCTGGCCAGAATAAAAAAATCACTCTTCTAAATGATTACAAAGGATTACAAATATACCTACAGTATGTTTAATATATACAGTATACTTAGTACTAACACATCTATAACACAGCAGAGACAAAAAGGAGGCTTGGATGATAATTAGGGAATTGAGTCACAAAAAAAGGCACTAGACTTTGATTAGGAGGTTTGAGTGAGATATGGGGTAGTATAAAAGCTGGTAGTATATAAGCCACTAAACCTCCTTAGTGCTCTGGATCTCTCACCACACTGGAGATAATAGTGAACACTTACTAGGTACAGAACAGACAGTAAATGTATGAGCAGATTGGCGAAGTTTGCTAACACTAAATATGTGCTGTGATTATTTACAGTGTGAATCTTATCAGCATTCAGAAAGTATGGATTATTTTCCGCCAGATGCAAATCTAATAAGCACTCGCTCGGCATGTTTGTTTATGCGGCACTCGTTTCAGAGGAACATATGCATAATTTTAGTTTATTGTATTTGCCCCACAGTCTCAGTGTTTTCATTTTTCATCACAGATTTTCCTCAGCCTCCAACCTCCCTTTCATTTCACCCCAGGCAGCACCTCATGCAAAGTGTTTTCTGCATTCCCGGAAAGATAAAGTTGTTCTTTTCTATGATTTTCAAACTTTCATGGGTGCTGTGCTACCTAGAGGGGGTGAATAAAGTGCTTGTAGAAGCACAGCATGGAGAAGCCTCTGCACATTCAGCATACAAGCCATTATCAGTGTTTACTAAGGCAATGCAGGCACCACAGGGATGGTCTTTATGGGGATTAGAAGGCTGCCCTGGAGTCCTGAAGAGGCACATTGCATGCTAATGCTAGTGCGAGTAATGGAGCAGGACAAACTGTTAACCCCCTGCGCACTATGAGCAGCCTGTTAATTAAATGGTATCTGACACTAGAGTGAATCAAGCACATCATGTCTTCCATCTGTAACCACATGCATACGTGCACAGAGTTTGTCCTGGGCAATGGATGAAGAAGTGTTGAATTAGTGGCCATGTTTTTATCTATTTACACACACAGACTGTTACATTTCAATAATACAATAGCTTCTCTCATAATAACCTCCCAGAAGACTTGTGTGTTGGCTTGTTTTCACCGTGTTTGTTTGGGAAGCCCATTCTGCAGACCAGATGTCCACACTACACAAACTGCAGAATAAACCTATGACTAGTAGATGCTGTTTCTACAGAAGTGTGCAGATTTCTCACCACTTTGCTAAGGCCACAGTCGTTATTTTGTGCTTTGTTTAAAGTGACAGGGCTTTTCCTGTGACCAGACACTAACAACAAATGAAAATCTATTTATACAAATTAAAAATCTGTATGTGAATTTTAGGCTTAAAGGTGACTGAACATTTATTTCAAAACAAACCTAAAATCTACAAAGTTAAACATTAACTTTAACCTAGATTGTATGTTTGCTATCCATAGAATTTAATTTCAGATCATATCTGAACATAATATAAGATACAATTTATTTTGTGTAAGAGATATTTTGGGCATTTTTTTGCCTTTATTGATAGGACACATCAGGGATGAAGTGGGGGAGAGAGGGTGGGACCGAAAGTGACCTGAGCCGGAATCGAACCCCGGTCACCGGAGCGCAACAGCACATGATTTCCGGCGCCGTAGTGTGGTGGATTAAGCTGCCGGCCCTAGGATACAAATTTATTAATATAATTAAAAAATTTTTTTTTTAATCTGCTTACATTTAACTCATAATTCATTTTATTTAACTGAACTGAGCAGTTAAGGGACAAAGGTCTTGCTTAGGGGCCCAGCATTTGCAGATTGGTGGTGCTGGGAAGTAAACCTATAATCTTCCAATTGAAAAAAACCCCACTGAGCTACCACTTACCTTTACCGTTTATACACACAGTATATGATTATAAAGCCATATATACACAGACCTATCATTAATCTAGTAGCAAAGAATTGGTCTCGATTTGAAGTTATAGAATCTATGAGAATACCGGCTTTCAATGAAAAACATTATCAAGTCCTAATCTGCCATGGCACATAGAAGCCCTAATCTGCTCAGCACATAGAATGAACACGATTTTTCACGAAATTTCTAGTTCTAGATACTAGAACAGCTCGATTATGTTTACATAAGATGCTAGACATTATGGTAAATATGAAGACTGATGAGCCTGTAGCTGAATACTATGTGTAATTAAAAGCCCCGGAGATTCTCTTGTAAACCTGTCACGTGCCATGACCTGTTCAGCTTCTGACTGAAAAAAACAGTTCCTGCTCCTCAAATGCAATCAGGACATAAGTCAACTGCACTCACGTAATGATGCATATGGCCATGACATTCAAAAATAAACATTTGTGTCTCACACAAAAACAGTATATACTGGCCTGGAGAAAGCATGTGAGACACTCGAAGCATATGTCCCTGGTGATTTCCAGGTGGGGGAAATTCTGCTGATTTATCCAAACAAACAGTAAGAGCAGGCTCGCATTTTAAGCCCTGATTAATAAAGTCTGACATGACATCAAGTACTTCATCCAAACTTACACTCACAATTAGTTGGCTTCATCATAATATTTACATGAACCCTATGTGGGTTTACCCAATATGTCACAATTTATTTCCAGCAGTGTAGTGACTAGAGCCATGTCTGTCCTGTTTTCTTTTGCAGTGTATCAATACTGTGATTACATAAACACCAACGTTCTGAATAACTAAGCAGAAGACATATGTTAAAAGAATGGTCCAAAAGAGCGCCACAAGCTCATCTAGGCAGATGTACAGCAAAACTAATACATACTTTTTATGTGATAAATACTATATCTCCTAACATACAATTACTATAGTAACAAACAAATAAATTGATAATTTGATAATTAGATTGTATAATCTATAATAATTTCTTATTTTGATGGTGTTTTCTTAATTTGCAGTGTGTTGAGTAGGGATTGGAAAAAAATTGATATATCATTGCATCGCGATTCTTTCTCTAACGATTCCTGAATCGATTCTCAAAAGTCCAGGATCGATTCCAAATTTAGATAAGATTGCGATGGTGCGGGCCTGCGTGTGCGTGTGCAAAAGCGTTTGCCGCCAGTTTTCCTAAACACTTGAATTTAATAAACTAAAAAACGAAAGCAGTCCAAAATGTACTTTACTGTTTTATTAGACAGACATGTATTCTCAACTTTTTCTTCTGTCTCACACCACTGTACGCATGCACTCTCACCAAACTACGGCAAACCCTAAGGAAAAAAAATGCACATACACACACAGAATGAGCGCTGACACAAAATTACCACGTCTGAACTTAATCAACAGTTTAGTCTGTTACATAAGCACTGACTGACGCACATACGTATGCTGGCGAATTTGCTTAATTTGAACAAAAATGGACAATCAACATCAAATTTATACTTGACTGTGGGGCAACACTTTGCAATGCTTCCACTGATTACTAAAAAAAAAAGGCGAAGCAAATGACTCAGTCAGAGGCGGGTTTTATTGCCAAGTATTTGTGCTCGTAATCCGTTGTGGATAATCCGAGCGTTTTGCAGGCCGTTGCAGGTGCTTGTGCCGAGGTACAGTGTGCCCTTACGTCGTTATTTTAGTGTTCTTTATAATTGTTATAATAATCTGGCGTTTGGATGTTTCATTCAAAGCTTGAATGAGAGAAAAAAAGAAATTTTTTTTTTTAATGAAACCAAATCATCTTGATATTGTCATACATAACTTTCAACTATAAACAAAAAGCATCGAAACTCCAATTCTGGTTGAAATGTAAAGATGTAAACATGTATTTACACAGCAGAAGAATTCGAAAAAAGGGTAGATTATAAATCAATTTTGGAGTCAGATGGTGTCTTCCAGAATCGGAATCAAATCGTAAAGTCCCACCAATAGCGTTAAGATATCTTGGCTATCGTATGCAAGTGTTACAGGAACTAACTTGTTCCATTGAAATTTCTTTAAAATTTCTATAATTTTATACTTTTGTCAGAAAAAAGGAGAGAGTAAAAGAATTCATGCTGAATGGCATAAACAAAACATTCCAATTCATTCATTGATTCATCTTCTATACCCGCTTATTCCCTAATTCAGGGTTACAGGGAGCTGTTGGAGCCTATCCCAGCCATCTCTGAAAGGGGGAAAGGCAGAAGGGGTACACCCTGGACAGGTCGCCATCCCATCACAGGGCCACACACACTCACACTCATTCCTATGGGCAATTTAGAATAAACAATCAATCTAACATACATGTTTTTGGACTGTGGGAGGAAACCAGAGTTTGCAGTAAGGAAACAGTGCTAACCACTAAACCCCGTGCTGCCCTACATTTCAAGTGATTCGCTAATTTAATAGATTATTATTACCAATATAGTAATAATATTCTTTAATGTTCTCTAATTATATGATAACATATCAAATCACTTTTAATATTCTATAATAAAAGGCAAAAAGGATTTCTTCTCATTAGAAAACACTTAAATGTTCACAGTTCTTAATAGAATCAGGAATTATCTACATATTTCACTTCTTTATGTGTACTGCAGATAATATTCTAATAGCCGAGTTCATGCTGTATAGAAAAAATATTCAAACCAGTCTGAAGCGTACATCCATGCTGTTTCATGTATTGTAGATTGTAATTAATATATCATATGACATTGGCTCAGATCATATATTTTTTCATTTACTAACAGGATTTATGCTGTGTGTAGTGTGTATAACTAAAACGTGTACTAAGGAAACTTTGATCCAATGATGTTTTACACATTCAACGCTAATAGCCAGCTTACTTTTAAAAATGTCAG
This sequence comes from Bagarius yarrelli, assembly GCA_005784505.1. Lineage (NCBI taxonomy): Eukaryota > Metazoa > Chordata > Actinopteri > Siluriformes > Sisoridae > Bagarius > Bagarius yarrelli. The sequence continues at coordinate 622,051 of VCAZ01000161.1, read as the reverse complement.
GATGAAATCCGCATCAAGTATCATCAAGAAAATGTGGGATTGGTCCATGTCTGACTGCATAGTAACAAGAGGCTGATTGGATATTACTCCATCATGGCATCAGGGTGCATTGTTTTGGAACTTTTTGGTTTTGTTACATCTTTCTTTTTTTATTTGTCAACAGTGATTATTAACACTGCTTCATTTATCATGTACTGTGAAAATGTTGATTTTCTTTGCCATATTATCTGATGTTCAGATCTATTGATGGTGTAATATATTAAAATATTTAGTCATTACAGTACAGCAACTGCAGCACAGTGATGGATTAATGGTTTGGGCAGTTTATTCCAGCTGCCAAACAATAAGCCTGGCTGGTCAAAGTGGTAGACTTTCTGTGCCAGAGGGTTAGTTATCCTCCAGCTTTATTTAAATACGCTGATTAAAAAAAGTTGTAGGTTTTTGTCATGGTTTAAAGTGATGTTACATAAGTTTTAGGTAATTAGTTATGTTTCCTTTTTTATTTTTTACCAATATTAACCAGATGGCATACACAGTCTACCAGTTTGACCAGTTTATGTTTTAACAGATGGACACTTTAGCAGTGAAGGTCCTGTCCATGAAAACAGAAGGCAAAAGTGCAGACTTACCTCTGGCATTGAGAATTTTGACCACCACCTGTATGGACGAAGTGATCTTATGCAGTAAATAGACTCGTCCACTTTCCCACTCCACGCGCACTGGTGAACCCGCTTCCGGTGACAGCAACTCAAACCGCTTCTTCTCAAACTTCTGATCCGGGACAGTGAATATCACGTCTCCTGCTTCGGCGTATTCTGACAGCGCTACTGTATAGCTGAGGTCCTCGGAAACGGCTCTGGTTCTTCTTTCTTTGCTGTCTTTGGATGTAAGTCGCGCCTGTGTGACTACGACGTGGAGTTGGAGCGACTCGCTGTGCAGCACCGGCTCTCCGTTATCTCGCGCGTAAACCGGGACGCTCAGGTTACTGGGCGCGTGGACAGAGCGGATCAGAAAAACTTGCCCGGTTTTAGGAACCACGTGTATGTTTGGATTTGGGGAAGTGATGAACGTGATGGCACCGTTTCTCCCGGCGTCCTTGTCCTGTGCGCTTAAGCGGAGCAGCTCGCTTCCTATTGCCGTAAATTCATCAATCTTAATCGTTTCAGTTGTGGTGCTAAACTGCGGCGGGTTGTCATTTTTATCCAGGACCTCTATAACTACAGCCGCCGAGTTTAACTCGCACCCTGATAAAAGTGCATGCAAGTCATACCTCGATTTCAGTTCTCTGTCTAAACTTTTGGCAGTTTTTAGCAAAAATCCTGTTTTTGCTGAATAGGAAAGCGAGAAATCCGACGCGTTTTCCCCGAGTAAAGTGCTGCCGAGTCGTACTGAGCCCGACTCATTGCATTTTAGTCCAAAATGTAAAACTACAGAACCGACGGGCGCGTTTTCTTCAACCTCTCCATGATAAACAATCGGATTTGTGGCCACAACAGATACCAAAAGAAAAAAAGCGAGAAAACCTGCATCAATACATCCTAAAAGTTTTGCCTCTCGTTGACGTGTCTTCATGGTTAAGTTTTTTTCTGTCACTTTCTAATACAAGCATCCGTTTTACATAAATATTTCAAATTGGCAGTCTTGCTTTTTTATAGTGTATAAATAAAACAAAAGGCAGTTTTAAAAGTTGAACTGGAAAAAATAAGCAAGCTGTTGAAAACGAAAAGACGTTGTGGTTTGTGTCTCTCTGAACGGCATCATTCAACTCTGAGTTGCAGCATCCCCTGGTCCACAGCAGCTCAAGCTCCATGTGGTCCCCGGCCCAGCCCACAAACTCTTAGCCAATCGTAACGCGTGACAGCAGAAGCTCTTCGTTAAACCCCGCCCACATGCTGGGTAACTATGCACGGTGCTAGCGTTAGATCTTTAGATCTCAGTATTTAAAACCCCACCCCTTTAAACGGTCACGTTCTTAAATTACTCTCTAGGCGTTGGTCCATTCAACAAACTTCTGTTACACATAAGCAGCTAGTAATCTATAAAGTAAAGAAACTGCCTCCACCTCTCCAAACCAGCAAATAAATCACAAATATTAGTCTGAAATTAATTAAAAATATACACATTTGTTATGAGGTGGATCTCAGGTAGGTCTTAAGGCACTGTGTTCAGTGGAATTCTGTAATATTTACATTCTATGATCATGCAATAAAAAGTTTATTGTCAGTTAATATTGCACTTTAGGAAATGTTTATCTATCCTCACAATATTCTGCTGGCTGAAGACAATCAAAAACTGAGTGTAAGTCACTGGTCAGTTTCAAGGCACTCAGCATACACACATAAACACCAAGAAGCAGATAAGATTAATCAGTCTATACTTTCAGAAACCAGAGAAAAATCCACATGAATACAGAAGAACACAAAGCTCGGCACAAACAGTAACACAAGCTTAGTGCTGAACGTAACCCCAGAGGTAGCAATGCTACCCACTGCACCTTGTGTCACCCCACTGAAAGATTTAATCTAAATTTAATCTAAATCTAAATCTAAACTTAATCTAAATCTAAATTTAAATAAATATACTTATTTACATAAAGTCAATTCATTATAGTAATATTTAGTTAGGATCTGTTCAGATAGTGTTACTTTTTTGAACAAAAACAACATATGCCATATGGAGAAATTTAAGCTTGTTAAGAGAACTCAGTTGCTGGTGTGTACCACAGTATAAATCCTTACACATAACATTATATTTACATTGACAGCATTTGGCCAGCCCTTTATCCAAAGCAACTTACATTTATACAACTGAGTAATTAAGGGTTAAGAGCCTTGCTCAGGGGCCCAACGGTGGTGACTTGGTGGAGCTGGGAATTGAACCCATGAGCTTTGGGTTGGTATTCCAACACCATAACCGTGAGCCACCACTTACCCCAGGACGTTATTACTGTTATTACTTTTATATATACTAGTTTAATCTAAGTTTTTATGTTTTCTTGAAATTTATTGTAGATCAACATTAACTTGGTGCACTGTGGCTTTCTAAAGTGTCAAATGTACATGTCCAGTAGACATAATTAATAAAAACATATATCATAATAGATGGAAGTTGCATTATTCCTGTGAAGAAATTCTAGCTAAATCTAAATGTTACAGTATTTGATACACCTAAACTAAAATGCTTCTCTAGGCAGACATTTTATATGCATATCATATAAGCAGTAAAGATCTGCACGTTTCACCATTTCTGCAAAGTTAAGAAGACTGGTTAAGTATGAACCGTCAATCATAAGTCTGGCAGCAGGGAGATTTACAGCACAAATTACAGCAATTTACCCCAAGAGGTAGCATGCCTGTGACAGCAGAATGGGTTTCAAGCTTACGGTGTCAAATGTCATGTCACAGTCACTCATGCCAGACTTTCATCATATTTTGCCATGCCTATGTAGAGAAAATAGTGACAGGCAATGGGGGAGAAGTGAGGGTGGCTTACAAACCCTGAATTTCTCTGTCTTAGGTCACAAAAACTGAGACTTGCCTCCATCTTTCGGTTCTACTTTCCCCTCTATTCCTATTTGTAATTTATCATTGTACTGTTACTGTTCTTATCTTTCCAGCCTTCTTCCCTTTCTATTACAACAACTGACAGTTAAACGAATGCCAGGTGGATTTTCCCCTCTCCATTCCCAGCACATCTCCACCCTCTGCATTGAGATCAAATGACTCTGTTTTCTTCATCAGATGGTCCAGATGCTTTTAAACAGACTGATAGGAAAGTGGAACCGTCCCAGACCATGTCCCTGAAATCAGGCTGACTGTACGTGCTTATGTGTCAGATAATTCTCACATCAACACCTCCCTGTCTTTCTTCTGTTCATCCTCGAGTTTCATCATTTGTCTGTACAGAGCAAATGCTGTACAGGAGCTTATCTAGTGGCTTAAGTTGTGTGGAATTTGTAAAGTCTGCAAGTAATTAGTTTAGCAAAAAAAGGCAATATTTACACTATCTTTAACACTAGCATGTTAAAAATAGAAGACAAATGTACATCATGAGATGTAAATGACCTTAGCCAAACCAGTGAATTTGTTAGTTATGATAAATTTAGAGGAACACTTTAATAAGGTCAATGTCATTAAAATAAATTGTATATGTAAAATAGGCAACAGGATTGATGCACATGATATTAAGCACGGCTCGGCTCGTCCCACCATCTCTAAGGGGGACGAAGTACAGCTATGCATCAAAACTCTTCTCTGGTTTGACAAACAGATGGTGAAATAAACTTCCCCTTCATCTCAGAATAGCCAAGGCACTGGCTGTCCAAAAACAACAGATGAAGATCAACCTCTTCCTGAAATGTCTACATTAAAAAAAAGGGTCGTTGTCTTTCATTCCAACGGTTTTATACTAATGACATCTTTAGTCTGTGACCAGGCAATCTAATACCAATGGAGTCCCTGATAAACCTTAAGGCACTTTCGTCCGTCTCTCTAAATAAGAGAATCTGCCAAATGCTATAAATGGTAATGACCTCACATGTGCATTTGTTACATTTTGTTAAAGATAATATAAAAATAAAACAGAATCCATAGTAGCATGCACTGTGTAAATAACCTAATCATTTGTTGAATGAGAGAAGAAGTGTGGCATAAGATGTTGTCAAACCTCTAATCTTTATAAAAAGTCTCAGTAGGTGAATCTAATGCTGTTTGGTTCACACAGTTATTTTCTGTATAACAGTGTGAACACAGAGTGTAATTTGCCAGATGCCATCCCCCCATGAAAATTAGCGCTTTTAAGGTCACGCCAATTAAAGACAGCAAGATTAAAACATGCACGTTCACACACAAAACTGCAATTCAACACTGGCCTATAATTACCTAAAATTACTTCATTAAATTATTGTGACAATTTGAACTTGGCAATCATACACAAACGGAAAACAGCGCACATACACTGCCAGAATGAAATTAGTGCGAGAATGAAGATCTCTGATGTAAAAATATGACCCAAATAAATGATTAAAAATTTGTACATTTTCACCTATTCAGTGGAAAATACTGCCCTACACAGTACATTCCTGAGCCACGAAGAATGTAATGCACTAATACATGTGCCAACATGTTTGTTCTCACGGTTTCTGTCTTGGATCATGACTCATTTCTGCACACCTCTTTCTTGAATTTGCCTGACAAGTGGAACCTTTGAAGTGAGATACATGTCTGTGTAAAGGCGGTTGTACCTGAGGAAGAATTAAAAAAAAAGGAAGAGAGGGAGTGTAACAGTGCCCCCATGTGACCCTGTGCCATAGCAGAGGAGCTCATCATTGTTTATTATTGAAGCATCACTAAAAGTGTTCACTCTCTCTCGCTCTTTCTCTCTCTCTCTCCTGATCTCGTTCTATCTCTCTGTCTTTTTCTCTTTCCTTCTCTCTCTCTTGCTCTCTCTCTCTCTCTCTCTCTCTATCCCTCCTTCTCCCTCTCTCTCTGTCTCTCTCTTCCTCTATATCTCTCGCTCTCTCTCTCTGTGCTCGTTTTGTGGATCAGTTCCATGTGTTTCCACACCTCAGCTTTCCTTCACATTTACACATTTACACTGTCACCTTCTGCCTATGTGAGACACTTTGTTTCCATCTGTAGCTTTTGCTGGCTGGAACCCAATCCAGAAATTACACCTGTTCAGAGAGGTGTAACTGGTTGCATTTACACATCCTATGGGAACTTTTTTATTTATATGCAGGTGTGTGATAGTTAAACAAGGCTGTGACAAAATCACAAATTCGTTCACTGACAGACATCTTAAAAGTACTGGCTTCTATTCGATTTAAAACTAAATTAAACCCACGACACCAGAGTTCACATTACCAAATTCTCTGGGTTGCTAAATTACCCACCTGAGCCCAGCACACGCCTCATTTCTCTGGCCACCAGCTACGTAAATCACTCAATCAGCACTCTAACAGCTCTGCCATCAGCACCCTGCCTTACAGCTTGTGCATAATCAGTGTTGTTTTTCCTCGTTCTGCACTGGTCTCTAAATGGAGCATGCTACCATCAAATGCTACCAAACCCTACCATCTTTCAGATCCACCTCGAACCCCCAACCCCCACCTGTAAACTATTCCTCTGTTGTGCCTCTTCCAAATTGAGTGGCAGCAATCTCCCCTCTGATTGCAATCAATGAAAGAACCAAATTCTGTTTGCTCCATTTAAACCTCCCTCTGAAAGCATTTAATGACTAACAATTTGTAACAAAATGTATCATTTAAAGCGAATAATCAGTTCTTGTAGCGGTGCTAAATTACCTGCCATCCTGCAAAGAGCTTGTATTGTTTCAGCAGAGAAAAGAATTTCTGAAGCCATTCACACAGTACATAACCAGAAAGTCGATGATGTTAAAACGCTTTAATGTACAGCTCAAAATGTGCAGCAACAGAAAAAGAGCTTAAATAGAGAAGAATCTGTATTATTCTGGTTGGAATCTCGTTGCTAACTACTGCTGAGGATGGACAAACATAGATATTTTTTATTTTTTTATTAATGTAATGCTGCTTTAAAAAATGTTTATCGTTAGACATAACTTTAGATCTGAATACTCCAGCCAAAGAATAACAAGCAGGCAGAGGTCACAAAATATAAGTGCAACAAACCAACTCGAAAAATCTAGATCTTAGTTAGATCTTTGGGACAAACAGGTAACTATGGTTAAGAACTTACAAAACCCAAGAACAGACCAAGATTTCCCGTTAAACCAATGCATGGTGTGTTTTATATAAATTTTTGTTTTTGGACAACCCACGCAGGCACAGGGAGAACATTTAAACTTCAGACAGCGTTAATAGGAATTAACTCTATAATGTAAAGTTTAAGGATTAGTCAGGTATTGCCATAATTTTGGCAATACATTGTTTGATCTACAAAAAATGCAGTGTAATTTTTTTAAAGATATTTAAGATTAAATTATAACAAAATTGGATCCTTAAAAATCTCAGACATATGAGATACGAGTTTGGGTAGTAAATCCTGGACATTTGGTCTACTGATATAAGTCTAAACTGTAGATAAATACAATAAAGAGAAGCTGAGGCAAAAAAAAAGGCCTTCTAATCAAACGTTTGTGGGTTCAATTCCCAGTAACCATTCCTATTTGTCATTCAATTCAGCATGTTAGTGAAAATAAGGTAAATTGCCTTTGGCCAGCATAAGTATAAAGCTAACTGCACAGCAGAAAAACCTAGTCTTTTTCTTTTGCAGCTTCCCATAGATTACACCAAAAACTCTTTCAGTACCTGGCAACTGTTGGTAGTGATTGCGTTAGAAAAGCATTGCATGAAACTCAATGAGTGAAACACAATGGCATGATTGAACAATATGGCATACTGTAGCGTTATTGTCAAGGGAAAAGTGAAGCAATAATGAGGACAGAGCACAATAAAAAAATTATGCATTGGTAGTAATTATTTCTAAAGACGTCCATTACTTTGACATTAGGCAAAGCCGGTTTTCCAGAAGGCGCAGGCTAATCACGAACTGCTGCTATCAGTCAGTGGCAGAGGGTAACTTGCTAGTGCAGCAGGCACATGGACACGGCTCATATAGAAAGCGTAGGCTTCACTAAGCCTGATTCTTCTTAAATTGCTATGTGACAATGTGGACAGTGTGATGTGATGGATGTGTTTGAGGGTGGAGGTTGCCTTTGAGATTGGCCCCTAATGTGAAACATCTGCTGACAATCAAGTTAGAAGATGGAGACTGGCCTAAAGTGTGTAGCTGTACAGGAGAGTGACAGAAGTCCAGGCTGTTAGCCTGTTAGATCATAGCTGACCTAAATTACACTCCATATTTTGATCCTGATAGTTCCAGCAGTTCAGCTGGAAAAGAGATGCCAATAGAAGAGAGGAAAAAAGGAGAGAAGACAAAAGAAGACTAAAAAAGAAAATGTGGAAGAAGGGGCATAATTCATAACCTATCTATCCATCCATCTAGTTTAGAGAGAATATCATATTAAGCCTCAGTATAGAAAATGCAGATACTGCACAAAGACAAAAACATATTCACAATCTTACTACTAACCTACTTTTTATGATGTAGGAGATTTAAATACTGCAGGTAATGCAATTAAACTTTTATGCCAATTTTTATGACTTCAGGAAGATGTTAGTTCATTCTTAAAGTCACATGCGTTGGAATAAATCAGCTTAATTAGTTCCACAAAACTCATTCGTTTGCCATGTGAAACAAAAAGTGAAACCTTTTAATGACTATATAAAATAAACTATATTATATATATATATATATATATATATATATATATATATATATATATATATATATATATATATATATATATATATATATTATATTACATGAAGTATATGAAGAGACCAGATGAAAGGCAACAAATCCTGAGACGTCACCTAGAACCAAAGCAACCAACGCATTTCAACTATTATTTGATTGATTTATAATGTGACTTTTGCCTGTACCAGTGGACACAGGCTCATTCTGCAAATAGGCAAAAGACTTTAGTGTGATTTTGGATGAGTAGATAAACTGATCTATCATAGAGATCCTTTTGACCGTTTGATTGATCATTTCCTAATTGTACTCTTATATTTAGCACATGCAGTCTAAAGCCAAAAAAATCACATCACAAAACAAATATTTTATAAGAGAAAGGTGTGTATGGGGAGGATAGTAACAAAACTGGCATAATCCTTTTATAAAGAGAAAATTGGAGTTCATGCCTGAGTACTGTTGGAAAAATGGCCTGAATTTAAGGCACCAAATCCATGCTGCAAAGCGAGAAAGAGAAAAAAACCCCACAACGTGCAATTTCGCAAGACTCAGAGAATAATTTCTGCAATGACTGTTCATCAATCGAGACACTCGCACGTTGCTAACTTTTTAGAACTCATCATAAAGGCTGACATCCTACCACAAAGAAAAGAGAGGGAGCTGCTTTGGTATTTTATATGGAGCAACTCAGATCCATTCATGTTTAATCACTCATCCCTTTGATACAAATGTTTCACATTCCCTTTAATAAGACAGCTTATCATTTTTTAAACAAAGGAAGACAATCTACCACGGCACTCATACACAATATGCCGTGAAGCATCAGACTGCCAGCATAGGCAAATTTACCACATCTGCTGCATGAGTTTCAGTCTCCTCCACTGTCTCAATCATTGCCACACAAATCACTGCATAAAGACCATAACGTTTATGGGATATGGGTGTTTTAATGGAAAACAAACTCTAAGATTTGAGAGAAGTTAGTGAGTGAGGTGTGACGTGCCTTCTGAGAGTCTTCAGAGGGTTTTTATTTGATCGGGCTGCTGGCCAAAGCAAATCAGCAAGTGAGTGTAAGTGAATGATGGCTGAGCTGTCAAGTTCTGTGTGTCAGCATGGTGGCCTCTTTAATACACAAAGGAGTTGCTTCTTTGTGCAAAGATGTGATTTAAATTGGCTCTTACGTTTGAGTTGGACGGCTGTGGATTAGACACAGATGATAAAGGGAAGGAGGCAAAGAACGTATACTGGTTTAAAGTAAAAATGACTTTTAGGAACACTCTATACATCAAACTTCGCTTTAACCACACGCACATACACATACACACACACGACAAAAATATGCCATAGGAAGCAGGTTAAAAAGAACGCAGCAGCTAACCTTTGGATTTGGATCAGAATGCATTTCTACTCTGGGTTTTAAAGGGTTGACACACTAATTGACTTATGCAGCTGATATTGAGGTACGTGCAGTCCATAGCAGCTACTATAGGAGTCCATCTATCCATCCACCCATTTTCTATACCCACTTATTCACTAATTAGGGGTCTCAGGGATCTGCTGGTGTCTATCCCAGCCGTCTCTAAAAGGGGGAAAGGCAGGAGGGGTACACCATGGACAGGTCGCCAGTCCATGACAGGGCCACACACACACTCGCACTCACTCCTATGGGCAATTTAGAATAACCAATCAACCTAATATACATGTTTTTGGACTGTGGAAGGAAACCCAGGTACCCGGAGTAAACCCACGCAAGCACAGGGGAGAACATGCAAGTTCCACACAACAAGGCCCCTGCACGGTAACCACTGTGAGACAACCATGCTAACCACTATGCTGCCGGTGCTATAGGAGCCATGCTGAATAATTTCTTATCACTGGAAAAAGCATAATTTTGTTTTTCCTTTGTCTTTAAACTTTGTTTAGTTTTAAATTGTGCAAATATAATTTAAAAGAAGACACTTTAACATGTCTGTATAGCAGTTTAGGGGTTGTGAAAATAAAAGCATTCTGTGGATTTAAAATTTTTAAATTATCTACATTTTTTGCAAATTATAATATTAAATAACAGCTTTACTCATTATTCACATCACCCAAGACACTGTTAATAGCCTAAGAGGAGGAACAAAACAGAAAATGAAGTGTTGCAATCTTGAGAAACCTTTAAAGTATTTGGGTGTAGTGCTAAGTTAATAGGTTGTGGATAAATGTAGGGCAGGGAAGCGTGAGAATTACATAATTCACTAAGACAAATTCTAATAAACAGATTAATGATATATAATTTGGTAATGTCCTGTTACACCTAGACTCGTATGCACTCATTTATCTAAATGGATTGATCAAAAATGAGTAATGGTAAGTGAATGTAGTTACAGTTATGCCTAAGGCCATTCGCCAAACATCAAAAAGAAGAAACAGTGTAACGACCATAAATTTAACTATGACGGGGCGGTGGAACAGTCTTTAGATTTTTTTCTTTAGACTCGTATATATATATATATATCTATGTTTTTTGGTAGACGCCCTTATCCAGAGTGACTTACATTTATCTCTTTTATACAACTGAGCAATTGGGGTTAGGGGCCTTGGCAACTTTGTGGTGATGGGAATCGAACCCTAATCTTCCAATTAGCAGTCCAACAACTTAACCACTGAGCTACCACTTTCCCCAGACACATACCTTAAGTTAGTTAGTAAGTTAGTCAGAGTTGCCAGGAAGAAGATTAATTACTGTGGTGAGCAGAAAAGCATCTCAGTTTAAACCTAGGACTGTGTAACAATATCGAAACAGCTAACTATCGCATAAAATTTTTGCATGATAATGTATTGTGTTCTAACCTTATTATCGATACTTTAAAAAAGTTAAAAAACGCTTTAAATCACCAGATACGATATGATTTATGTTTACATTAATATTTAATTCAAATCGTCAATGCATGTCAAACATCTTTCTTTCTCATTTCTGTAGTTGTTGCTGACACATACCGACATCTCAGGAGAAAACAAGTAAATTAATAACAATAAATTAAGGGGTGCCTCCGGCTTGTATTTGTGGTATTTTTAGCTCTTTGTTTTTACATTTTTTGAGAATTGCAATGTATTTCAATATGTTTTGTGTTGCAATATATCATAATATATTGTAATGTGACACATGTATAAGTATTGCTTTTGCCAATACACAGCCTTACTACAAGCATTTATATGGGTAAACTTCAGAGAGAAAAATACTGTATCGGGTTCCAATCCTGTCAGCCAAAAACAGGAATTTGTTTTCTATTACAGAACATTTATGTTTCTATTGAATGACAAATTTCTGCAAATATAACTAATTTCATCCCCCTTTCTGTCTATGTGTAATGTGTATTTCTTAAGTGTTTTACTAATAGTGCACATTTCTCACTCGGTACAATACATTCTAGTGTACGTTTGACACATTAATAACGCTGATACCTTTTTGTGTGCAATTTACACATTCACTATTAATAAGTCCAACTAAAGTGCACACACAAAAAGCAGGATCCTCAGATAAATCTTTTTTGGTGCTAAATGTGATCTGATCAAATTAGAGATAATAGCCTTGGTAGACTTTTTAGATTTTTCAGTGATACAATGTATGCTTATTCTCCTGGCTCTATTTCAGAGCACAGTTTCCAAGCAACTGGGCACAAAAAGCATGATTGGAGAGATGCCACGGGCAGCGGGAGCTGATTATCAGTGGCTCTTATCTCAAATCGAACTGATACCCAATTTCTAAGCAATTTCTGCTCAGAAACTACACAGAGTGAGGACAAATGGGAACATTTAACACCATAAAGTGGAGAAAGCATAGACTCCAAAATAGGTGGCAGACTTGTTTTAATTTGTGATATGGTGACTTAGCAGGTGGTCTTCTCTGGAAAGAACTGAAGTGTTGGAACAGAGTGAAAAAACAAACAAGGCTATCCATGGAGTTGGAAGGTCAGGCATAAGGGCCACTGTGAAGCTGCCAAACCTGCTAATGATTTTTTTTGTTTCGGGGAGGTTAGAATTTTTAGAATAAGTCTGTTTTACCATACAGCTATGCAATAAACACTCTCAAGCAAACACATACAATTTTCGTTAAATAATTATATTTTTACATTGAATAAACAATTCATAAAAGATAGATTTTGTAAATGAAATATTCTAATCAGCCATAACAATAACATCACCTACCTATTATTGTGCACGTCCCATACTTGCCATCAATACCTCTTTCCCACTGGGGCCGGTGCACAAACTGGAACAAATTAACCCTAAATGCTTGATTACATCATTTTGAGAGGTGCCATTTTCTAAATATTATTAGTATAAGCATAAGTATTACTGAGAAAAGAGCAAGATATCTGTTCAACAGTGGACAGCAGAAGAGACCGATAATCTTCTTGGTTTGTGGTTAAAGATGTGGAACATACATACATACATAGATACATCATCATCTAGCTCAGCTCAGCTTAAATTTTGTCTACAGTGCTACAGTAGATGTAGTGCTGAAATAGCTGTATGTACGCTACCTAATGCATGATTATAACATTCTATTTAGGATTGGATTTTATAACAGGTCATCAACGAGCAATGCGATTTAAATTTAATTTTGATTTTAATTTGCCTCGATGTGTGAATCATGTATTAGTAAGCACTGCTGTACGCTGTGAAACAAAAACAAAATTTGAGCTGAACTGAGCTAGGTAACAATTCCAAAGACATGCTGGTGATGCAGTGGGTTCCGCACCCTGCCCAGTGCAAACGCGAGCGTGTTAGGAACGAGTGCCAGCCTTGGCCGAGCACCAGATACGGCTTCAGCACTCAGCATCGCCCCTGGTGGAAATAAGGTACAAAACAACTCCAACCCTTTAGGGCGTATTCTTGACATAACCAACACTTTAGCAGTATCCTTTAAGTTGTAAAGTGGGGCCTCCATAGATTATATGTGAGGACACTCCTTTTAGAAAATACCATCAAGAAGTCTATTTTGTGTGGGACAGTGTTTAGGTAAGTAATATTCACATAAATGACCAGGTATTTCCAGCAAAGCTTTACCTAAAGCGTCATACTGACTTCATCAGCTTGCTTTCCTCTGGTTCCTCTGTCTTCACCAGGCCACCATTATTTCATGTTCGGTTCTGTAAGTGCCGAAGGCATGAAGGTGGTTCGAGAGTGGACACGTACTCTGACCATGCAACACCAAATGAATAAAGGGTTTTGTTTACACCTTTCAACCACAGCCAGCATTAACCTTTCCAGAAATCTTTGCTACATTAGCTCTTCTGTGGATCACCATCTGTGTCCAAGCCCAGTGTTTCACAATATGTCATTGAGCAAAAATCTGAAAGCTCTTTAAGCTGATATTTTAAAGCCCTTAAACTAAATGTTATAAATAAATATTATCCTATTTATAATGCTTGCAAAATAATCCAAGTGTTACTTCACTATTGTAACCTACCCCCAAATGCACTCTCTGGACTACAACACAAGGTTTCTTGGTTACATAAGAGAATTTATTGCAAAAATCTTTTATATTTATTTTGTCATTTTAATTAAAAATATTTAACGCCTTTTCATTTTCTGAACTTCACTTTTAAGTGTCCACTTGGTACAATTACATATATCAAACATATTTAATTGGTAATAAATGATAATTTATGTAACAGCTAGTTCTGGTCCATTAATTTAATCAGACAGATTCCATTCTAAGAGTGCTGATATTTAGTCTAGTACAATAGTAATAGTCACTACATTAAAGTATAATTCCAGCAAAACTGTAACACTGCAGTTTGTTAGTCAGTCTTTGGTTGGCATGAACAAAACAACTTTTGTTCGCCATGTGCATTTCAAACATTTTAATTGACTGAATTCATTTTCTTTTTTTTTTTTAAACTGTTGTATAAAAGCATTGACACATTTGCTGTTCTGCCAAATCCTGTTTACTGTGTTTGTGGATTGGCTGGCCTGTGTCTGATTATGAGTTTGTGTAGAGTTTTGGATTGTATGCTATTTTACTAATTAATTAAAGGTTACAGAAGTTCAACTTAATTTGTCTGAGCCTCCGTTTTAACAAATTGCCTAAAATATTATCATAATGTTTTTTTTTTCTTAAACATTAGTAAATATGCAAAATTTCATTTTATTAATAAGGGGGATCCTCATTTGCATAAATGCAATCTTATAGGATTTTAATTAAACTGAAAAACTAAGATTAAAGATTAATAGCAATTCATTGAGAGATTAATTGTGATATTTATTTATCTTTTTGTATTTTATATTCACTTCATTTTTCCATGCATCTCTAAATAGTAGTATTACTAGTAATAATCTGCTGAATAGTTAATTACAAAAAAGACATTTTGGTATTATAATAATAATGTTACATAGAGGACCTTTATTCTGTACCAAAACATCACTGCACTTTTAAACAGCACACACTTATATACCCATCCATCCATCCATCCATTGTCTGTACCTCAGGGATCTGCTGGATCCTATTCCAGCTGTCATTGGATGAAAGGCAGGAGAACATCCTGTCTATCACAGGTCACTAGTCTATCAAAGGGCACTTGTATACCCATGACTGCTTCTTCTGCTGTCTTAGTTTTATTAGAATAATTGTTTAAAAGAAATGAGTTGCGTGGTTGTCCATACGGGTGATGTTTTATACTAGCTTATCGAGGGTTTTGCTGTCCTCTTTTTTCTGACCAAGCCAAACTATCTGTTTGTGTTGAGACGGTGTCTTGCCAATAATAGCGCAATCTGCAGTGTATTACAGTCCTTTATAGTCATTCATCTGTTTAGTTTAAAGTATTCCAAAGTCACAAAGTGAATTGACTGCATAGTTATGTCATTGAAAGGACATTTATCAGTATGTATACACAATGCAATTAAGTGTTGTTGAAGACAGTCAATCAATGTTCTTCTACATGAAAGTGTTTATAAAAAAGAGCATATTTTACAGTGTACTGGACTAGTACTGACAACATTATTTAAATAAATTAGAATTAGCTGATTTTGTCATTATTATTATCAGTAGACAACATATAGAAATATCAATAAGAAAATACACATTTCTCTGTGTTACAACAAAACCAGACTGCAAAAAGAAACTTGTTCTTTGGAACATTGTGTCTTTTACAAACAGAAAAAAATCTTGTATTTATCAAATTTCTGTCTCTTCACATGCTGTCTCAATACTGTCTCGCCACTCTTTTTTCTGCCTCAGCCTAAGCTTTTAATGGATCATCATGCTCCTGAAGTCGGTCTAAGAGCACTTAAACCTGCATGTTGAGAGCTGCTGGATTGGGAGCCGCAGTTCCATCCACACGGCCCACAGCTTCCATTATCAGCCCAAGGTTATGGGAGAAACATTACAGAAGCCCACATTAAATTGCTCTTTATGTTTTTAGAAGGAGCGCGATAAATCAGAAAAAAAAACACTCATCCACTGCCCTAATAGCCACTTCTAATGTTGGACTGGATCTTCAATTTAAAGTTTAAAGTTTACATTTTTTCTACACAAATTTACATGGGTAAATCTTTACAATTTAGTGAAATGTATATAGGAGCATAGTGCACCCGAAGTAGTGAGAAAAAAGTGAATTTGGGGTGAATTTGATATGGGTTATAGAGTTTCGGTTATACAATTTATAATTAATAATAAAATATGCAACTTTCAAACTGTTATAGCAGTTTGGGGTAACATGCAGGTCTGCAATAGGGAGCTGTTTTCACTAAAGTAATTTACAAGGTAATTTATGCACAATAGTCTTTTTAGACAGAAAGTTAACTTTATTTTCATGAAGTATTTTTACTTATAAACTAATTTAAAACTATGTAAAAACATAAAATCCTTTTGGTATATGATTTATGGTATTCGTTATTTTGATCTATTTGTTGTTTTATTAAGCACTTGAATTTTTGTTACATGGGAGGCAGGTTAATATGCAGCGGTCAAGAAACTCTATTAGTGAAGCAGGGTGTATGATGATTGCATGAATTAGTAGGGAACCCATGTGCAGTGGTTTAATTTATTTGTCAAAGGTTAAAATAAGAGGACAGAAGGAAGTTGCTATTAGTGGTGGTTTTTTCAAAAGGCAGGGGTACACCCTGGACAGGTCACATACAGACAAAAAAAAACCCCCCACACACACACACACACACACACACACTGTGGGAGGAAACCGGAGTAGCCGAGGTAAACCCACTCATGCAAAGAGACAACATGCAAATTCCACACAGAAGGGTGATGACATGCCTTTTTTAATTTACACTAGTTTTTATGTGATTATAGAGAAATTATATTGTTGAAAATTAAGATTACATCTGAGAAAAAATGCATTATTTTTTGATTAACATCATCAATCACAATCATCAAAGGAAAAAAAGAATAGTCAGTCAGACACCGAGAATTATGTACAGTATAACACACTATTTGTGACAGATACTGTTATAATATAGTAATATTTCTCCAATATTTTCTCTTTATTATTGTTGTCGATTCTGCAGTTGGCTTTTTCAACAATTTTTGCTATCTAACTAACCATAATGGATCCCTATAGACGCCTCCAATAAGTCAAAGATGCGGCTGGTGTGCATGCAACAACCTATACAAAACATGCCACACTACAATAATCATCACCTTTTCTTGGGCTTTATAAATATATTTCCACTTTGTAAACAATTTATTTGAAACATTCCTTTACTAATAGAACTACTTTCTTTATCTGTTGAACATATGCTTGGTCTAAGATGGCTATCAGCCGGTATTTTACACCTCCAGGTATATTTACTGTATCTGTATCTTCATCTACTTTCTTGTAAAGGTTAGAGGGTAGGATGGCACTTAATCATGATGATTTTACACATGGCTAAAAAATAGAGCCAAACACAATACACACAATCACGTATGCATTCTCATGCAGAGCATTATAGCTACAGGTTTTTTTTCTTGTCATACACTTGCTTTAGAGGAGAGACAGAGAGATAAGACAGAGAGAGATTAAAGATCCTGCACAATCAGGAACAGCCTTAAGACTGTGCGGGGGGAAGTGTCAGGGCTCAGTGTTAACCTTAACAAATAAATACACGGCTCACAATCTTCCTTGTCATGTCTCCCATCTTTTCAGCCCGCTGTTCTTATAAGGACAAAGAGTGACAGACAGAGAATAAGAGCACCTACTGCAGGATATTAGCCTCAACAAATATAAAGAAAATTTCAGAAAAAACTTAATTGCTTTTCTTTATCACACATTGTACATGTGCTTGTTATTGAATATAATGCATCTGCTTTTAGGTCTTACTTTTGATGACTTTATTTGTTTTGTGCATAAACTGTAGTTTTATTCTAAAGTAACAACCTAGTAACTGTTTCTAATTAACAAGGGCTTTGTGCAGTAAAATACAAGTAGCAGATTAATGTGCCACACAGTCTAAAAGGTTTTCTAAGCACGAATATAACACCTTAACATCACTGTTAATTATATTTGCAACAGTGTGCTAATTTCTATTACAGAGGTTCAATTTCTTAAAACATGTAATCAGTTTAAAGCTCTGTATTTTATTACCCTGCAAATTTTCTGTTCCTATTGTGTTTTTATTGCTGTGCACTCATCTAACACTGTTGTGTATTTAAAATTTATGTCGTCTTCTATTATGCATATCAATGAGTAAACAGTGTTCTATTAACTTATTCTAACTTTCAGCCATATCTGTTGCCACAAAGGGAGAAGCACATATTTATCTACATGCCTTTAAATGCTGTCTAAAACCTGTTTTGGCATGACATTGTGCATAAAGTCAGATTTATAAAGACATTTGTATGGCTGTTGTAATTGTAATATCATACACAGTATTTGGCAGTCGCCCTTATGCAAATCAACTTACATTTTTTTAATCGTTTGTATACAACCAGGCATTACATTTACAGCTTTGGCAGACACCGTCATCCAGAGCAATTTTTTCTCCTTTAAAAACTTTGCAATTGGATTAAGAATCTTACTCGGGGTCCCAGTAGTGATAACTTGGTGGTTCTGGGAATCAAAACCTGATCTTTCAATTAGCAGTCCGACACCTTAACCACTGCAATATGACGTCCTCACCACTTGAATTGTAAGTATTGCTAAAGAGCCCAGCAGTGGCAGCTTGGTAGTCTTGGGACTCACAAAGACTTCGGGATGAACTAGTAATTCAGCTGTGCATAAGACCTTTATGTTTCGATGTCACTCCTCAACCTCTTATACTCTTGTGCAGGGGTGGGATTGGCCATCTGGCAGACAGGGCATTTTTCCACTGGACCAACACAATTTTTTATTTTATTTTTGTCTAATTGCCCAAATTAATTTCTTTCACTGAATTAGTTGAATGCACTGTGGTCTTTGCTGTGATGTAAGATATTTGTCAAAAAAAAGAATGGCTTTTTTTTTCAGACAGTCCCGCCCATTATACATTTTTTTAGCCACCCATTTGTTCTTTTCTTAACTGACACTAGGTTAAACCAATCACAAGTTTAAACATATTTTAGGTTTTGTGTAAGTGAGCGAAAAAAAAATCAACAAATGGAAAAGAAATGCAAGGAAGGTGGAGAGAAATTTAAAAGAAAAAAGCAGGGACTGCTTGGGCATGCAAAGAAGATGGATAGTATTTGTGATCTATGTAGTGGGCCGGGTTGGGCTGAAATGCCAGGGCTGATTTTTTTGTCCCAGCCCTGCTGTCTTAATAAAGAAATCCTTGTAGACACAAAATGATAAGGAAAGCCTTCCATTATGAGTGGGAAAGGTGGCACAACTCAACAGTAATATCCATGTTATTGAAATGGGACGTTCAATACTTCTGTTCTGGCCATAAAGCATATGTATTGACTCTTTTTTTATGAAGAAGAAACACACACCTGAGACTAATTCCATCTTATTCCATCTATGTAAATACAGCACATTCAGTGCCCTAAAAAGTGCACCTTTTATGTCTTTACTGATAGAACATAAACAATAATACAGCACTCTAATATAATATTATTTATCATGCCATGGCTGCCTTCAGTTGAGCTACAATGCCTCAGAGCATTAAATCATAATAGTGAGCTATAGTGAGTTATTGTTCTTGTGCTAAGGAGGTATTTTAAGTTGCAAGTGAAATCCATAGTGTGTATAGATGGTGACCTTGGTAGACACACATACACACACAGACACAGAGAGTCTTTAATGAGGAAACTGGGGAGCGAGCCAGGGCCATCCCAATTGTCTAATGGCTTTCTTTGCTAAAAAGAAGGAGAAAAGGAGAAAAAAAAAAAAGCAAAGGGTGAAATAGAAATGGGAGCGCAAGAGAGAGTGGGAATGAGAGAGAGAGAGAGAGAGAGAGAGAGAGAGAGAGAGAGAGAGAGAGAGAGAGAGAGATGGGAGAGCGGAGAGGGAATAAGAGAGAGAGAGAGAGAGAGAGAGAGAGAGAGAGAGAGAGAGAGAGAGAGAGAGAGAGAGAGAGGTCGACGTGTTGTTCTGCAGTGCTGTAAAAAGTACATTTTTATATAAAGTTAAAAAAAGGCATTCCCATAGGAACCTGAGGTGCATAATGAGAAGACAGAGATAAAGACTGAGTTTGCTGCCAACAGTAGCTGAAAGTATGACCTTGCCAACAGGATGACAAAGAAAACAGACAAGCAACTTTGTCTCTTTCTTTATTCATACATAATCCTTGATTTGGGTATTTTTGCCCCTCGCTGTAAGTACTAGCATATCCCTTTTGAATGTTGCCAGATGAAGAGGTATGTTTTCTCTGCTAAATTTATAATACTGCTGTTGATCTTGTTTATTCGTTCTTTATTCTGTTTAGTGCCTCTATTTTTCCTGCCCAGTGTGAGAAAAGACATCCAGCCCTTCACATCCTTGATACTGAAGCACTTACCTCCATTCACACAACTCACCCCGAGAGAGCCTAACTAATCATCCCACACTGATCTTGGCACACACAGCTAATGAACCCATGTTATAATGATAGTGCCATAATCCATGTGCTATGTTCTCTGCATGGAGCTGATCAAAGACTGTGTGTTGGTTAAAAATAAGAAGAACACAGAATAAAAAAGATGGTAGGAGGGAAAGTGTCTTACATTCTCTCTTCGTACTTCAGTAGAATTGTGACAAAGGCAGTGAGCTATGTGACGATGCCCTTAAATGCCATTTTGTAAAAAAAAATCTGTTTAAATCTATTGCAGCTTAAAGCATTTACTGAATCTGATTCTTGGTGTCAGCCTTTAGACGCTTTACTCCAGGTTAAAACCACTGCTAAACTCGTTTTTACTCTTAATTATTTGCAAAGAAATACCTGCTGGTCATATTTGTTCTTAAAACAATATATAGTCTCAGGTATATTCAAAGATAACTTACATTAATAAATTACACACACAGCCAAAGGTCCTTAACTAACCTAAATATAAGTAAAATCCTGTTAATAAAAAATCATCCTACATGATTTAAAAGATTTAAGTAACCCGGCTTACTTCATTACCGAAAACTGTGAGTACGACACAGCGTTTAACAAAGATCTGATATAGTTCACGTTTCTTAGTTTATAAACCAATTCCTTCCTAAGACAGTTTAGTAAAAAGCTAACATTTATTTCCGTCATACCAGAGCCAAAATCAGCTCCATGTTAGAACTACAGATTATAGTCAATGCTGGCACAAGCTACAATCGCCAGTACAACACTCCAGCAGCACAATCACGCCACACACACCATCACACTTCTACCTGACATCAACAGACTTTGTACATTCTCCCATTTGCAAGGTAATGGCCAGTACCGTAACCAGTTCTGTTTTTTAATTTTTTGTTTTTCTTTCTTGCTAATTGCCAACTTTTGTCTGTTAAAACACACACATCCTGGTGTTTCTTTTGGCTTATCACATAACAAATTGCTTATGGTTATCATTTTCTCATACCTCGCAAGAATAATTTTCAGTCAACATGCTAGTAATAACCTATAAAGTCTACTTTTATAAGCTTTTATTGATATTATTGTGTCTGAACCCTAATTTTTTAAGCTCTTCTATTAGCAATCTTAAATTTCTATGTGCATTTACATTTTTTTTTCATTTACCAGTGCTGCTTTCATCAATTCACAAACATCCGTAAGAAGAAAAAAGAATTCGGTTGGAATAAATTAAAAAAAAGATATGAAAGATTGAGAGAGGAAGTAAAAGATAAGGCAAGGATAAGAAATATATAAAACAGACACATAAAGAATCATGTGACAACGACGAATTTCCTGTAGCGTAGCTTGTTTTCTCACTGCCACCTCATAGGAGACGGCTGCATGGAATACACATTTTCTGTGCTGGGCTACAGAATACACAGGTATTGTTCATTCACAGCCTTGTATCTGCTTCAGAAAACAACCATTTATCTTTCTAAGGACTAAAATACAGGACGAATACAGGTCAATACAATTCGTTACTTCACTGAATACATGGTCATTATGAGGTCATTTATTGTTTCCTTTTGTGGCCAGCCATGTTAAATATACATTAATCAAAATCACAGTTATATAAAGGTTATAATTAAGAGCAGATTACACAGGCTAATGAGCACAGGTTATAAGAGCACAGTGTGACCAAGCATGTACTGCAGGAAGCACCAGTGTAGGGAAAAAAGCGTTATAATTAAACTATGTTCCTTTTTTTTAAGTAATGAGTACTCAAAAGAATTATTGTTTCCCATGTAAAACGTCGTTATTCTTACTGACAATAAAATGCACTTTACCAGTTTAATATTTAATATTATAATCGACCTCACTGAAGCAGGTTTCATTTAAGTAGGTGCTTTCAGACATTTTTCTCCGCCGTGTGGTGGGACACATAACTAATGATGATTGGCTTAGGTAGAGTAAATGTCATCATTATGCAGAGAGTATTGTGCAATGGGTAAGTTTTATATAGCATGGTTACGGGTAGTATCAATAAAATTTGGACAAGTCCAATGAGTTCAAAAGTAGCTTTTACAAAATTGAATATAAGCACTACTTTTTCCTCACTGTGATGAAAAGCACAACTGTTTATAACTGTATGACCAGAGAGAAAGAATCTCCTCAAGATTTGTTTTTAGCATTGATTGATAGGACAGACAGATAAAATGGGGGAGAGGGGGGGTGCCCAAGCCAGAATCAAACTCGGGTCACCGGAGCGCAACCGCGCATGTGGGTGCCAGCACCTTAAGCGACTACACCACGGCACCAGCAAATGGCAAGTTATTTTAATCTAATGACGCACCTCACTTAGTCACGTGCTGGTACCACAACATTAAAATAGTTTATATTAGTATACAATGTTTTATTATAATAATTTATTTTATTTAGTGTCCATTACATTCATTAAACATATTTACCATTGGGGGAACCAAGTTATTTAAAATATTTGGACATTTTTTTAAGTAACAAACAACTTTATTTCCCTATCAGTTAGTTACTTTTATAACTCATTTACCAATTCAGTTACTATTTGTGAGAAGAATCCAGTGACTATAACTAATTACGTTTTTTAAACTAACAGGCCCAACACTTATGCTAAAGGAAAAATGTCCAAATACCACAGCAACTTTTACTCGACAACAGACATCTATGCAACCATAAATAGTTCGTCTAAGAAATGTATGCAAGTTAATAACTTTACAAAATCCAGCATTTTGTTTGGCCTTCTAGCCATCGACTGTCACAGTTGTAAACACGACGCTTTTCTTCTCTCATTAGAGAAATAGAGCATTAGATGGCTTTGTTTCCAGGCAGACTGTTAAAAAAAATCACAAGACAAATGCCTTTTGTAAATCCTGTATAATCCAAACAATCCGGGTGGCTTTCATAGTCCATGCATGTCAAATTTATTCAACGGTCATGGGCAAACATCAACAATAATTACTAATAAGGTCAACATCAGATCCATACAATTATAATCATAATCTTAAATATGGCCAGTTCTGTTCTAAACTTTACAAAATTAAAATTAGAAAAAAGAAAGTGTGAGATCTGAATGACAGCAGGGAAAGTGGTAGAAAATAATAAGCCTGATGAAAAGCAGTACTGTCCTGTTCTAACCTGAAGTATCTAGTTTCGTTTATTCCAGCTGTCTGAAAGGTTTTTTCCATGGGTTCTTAAGTGTCTCAAATATGGCAGCAATCAATCTAACAGTTTAACTATCATGTGTACATGATGCTCTGTTTGAGATTGGGGAGTGCATTTATTTCTTACAGCATGCCTAGGATTTCCTCTGTATCACTGTGACCCTTACTAGAATAAAATGCTTACTAAATATGAAGACTTCAACTATAAATAATATGACCGAATATTTTTTAAAAATCCCTCGGACATTAAATAATACTATTTCTGATATACATTTACAGCATTTGGCAGACACCCTTATCCAGAGCAACTTACATTTATCTCTTCTATACAACTAAGCAATTTGGGGTTAAGGGCCCCGCTCAGGGGCTCAGCGGTGTTAGCTTGGTGGTGCTGGGAATCGAACCCTGATCTTCCAATTAGCAGTCCAACACCACAACCACTCAAATAACAATTGATCTGTAGTCCTGTAATAGTAATAGACAGTGTAAAGAAGAGCTGAATCACAGCTAAAGTTAATACATATGTACAAAGAGTTTGTGCTGTATTCTGGACCCAACTCCCGCTCAAAAATTCAATTGAAACAGCAGGTGCATATAGTAAACCAGCAACTGGGTGCATTTGTATATCAGATACCTTTGCTTTGAGGATGTGTGTGCAATAGACTGCATTAGATCTTTTTACATTACACTGCATTACATTTTACCTGTAGCAGACAAGAAGATCTTTAATCCCATATCGCTAATATATGCTTTACACTGTTTATAAAGTAAACCCAAGCAGCGTCCCCCCTTATTTGAACTCCAGCAATCTGCAGTAGATTACATGCCTCCCCTCAGTATACTTGCAAAGTATGTGGGTGTGTGAAAGAAAAACAGAAGGAAGGATCCATGTATATATGTGTACAGCTTAGTCACTGTTTATGTATCTCTTTTTGTGTGTGTGTGTGTGTGTGTGTGTGTACACATTTTTACACAGTAGAGGATTAATCTCCAGCTTTTCTAGGAGAGCAGCAGTACTAATATTGAGTGAGAACAGCAACAACAACCAGGCAAAGCACACAAATCTGTACCCAGCGCTCAGGATTGTGCCTCAGCAAATCCTAGTAATCTGCCATGGAGAATTACCATGACTTCACCAGAATCCAGCCAAAAACTTCTATCAAACTTGGCTGCCAGTGGCCACATTAGCAGCTGTGTGGATGAAGGCGGTGGAAATTGTGGAGAGGTGTGTGTCTTTTTGATCAAAGCTTTAGACCAATGAAGGCAGATAATGTGCCAGTGTGCAGAATGAATCTGTGACTGTCATTACAGAGATCATAAAGGACTGTGTGTGTGATTGTGTTGACACTTGGTTTATTTCTCTGATAAAGCCTTTAGGTTTGCCACCACCCTGTGTAAGATGAGAGAAGCAAAAATAAATGGCTCTGGAAAATTGTGATAAAACAGATATCATTGTTGAATTCTTCAGGGTCCCTAGTTGTAGCCCAATATTACTACTGTTTTGTATAAGTCGTAGCTCAGTGGTTAAAGCCTTGGATTGCTAATCAAAAGGTCAGAAATTTCAGTCCTAGAACCATTAAGCTGCCACTGCTTGACCTTTGTGCAAGGCCTTTAACCCCTCAACTGCTCAGTTGTATAAATGTAAAGTTTTAATTGTTTCCTCTCACTATTTAAACAAGCATGTGGATCAATACTCTATTGTCAACACTAACCTGCCAATATGAATGGCAGCATAAATCTTTGTGCATATTTTACTGTGATGAACTCGTGTCCTTGGGTCAGTTCTCCCACCTCACATCAACCTCTCATGAGACTTGTTCCAGACCCACTGGACCCACTGGACTGCCTGAACATGATAAAACAGCCTGTGACGCTACAGATATTCATTGATATTCCTAACAGAACGTGTTTGTTAATAAGAATTCTTTGCATTCCTGTCCTTTGGCAATATTGTAGCTGTATATGGCTATGTCAATAAGGCTTATTGGATTGAATTAAAGTAAATTGAATTGAAAAGAAAGAAGAGACAGACAAAGAGAGAGAGAGAGAGAGAGAGAGAGAGAGAGAGAGAGAGAGAGAGAGAGAGAGAGAGAGAGAGAGAGAGAGAGGGAGAGAGAGAGAGAGAGAGAGAGAGAGAGAGAGAGAGAGAGAGAGAGAGAGAGAGAGAGAGAGAGAGAGAGAGAGAGAGAGAGTTTTAAACAAATGCTGTGCTTTTGTCTCCCCCTATTGGTTAGTTGTGGTGTAATAGACATTGTGTTAAGAATTACTGGCTGACTTTAAGGATCTTTTTCTAAGAGTGTACTGAAATAATTCTCTATTCTTTTGAAGATGTGATTGTGATTGTGAGAAGTTACTTAAACAGTTACAATAGTTGGGTAAGGAGGCATATGCTGGGGTGTATGCGGTATTTCAATTCATCCCAAAGATGTTTAATGGGGTTGAGGTCAGAGCTCTGTGCATTTTTTTACTCCAAGTTTAGTCTCTTTATGGCACACAGCAGTGTTGTCTTTGTGACATGTGTTAGGGTTTATTAGTTTAGGTGTTCAAGGACATTTTAGACAGAGAGACAGATATATAGCTTTGTAGATAGATAATTTATTTCCTTTGTCATTTTAATTTCAGAAGGAAATTTGGGTTTGTTGAGGACAGCTAAAGGACTGCCAATAATATACATACATATATACACACAGGATGATCACAATCGGTACGGTTCTCTATGTAACAGAAGTTCTAAGAAGTATGATAACTCCTCATAGAACGATTTCCTGTTCTTATTAACTGTGTACTCTGCAAGGCTTATGTTGTTAGATTAGATCATACTTATATTTAATCTGTGTTTTTAAAGCTGATTTATTGCAACTATTATAACACAATATGAACAAACATTTGTAGACGCACTTATGATGTGCTGTTGCCACAAAATGGAAAGCATATGGTTGTCTAAGATGTCTTTCTATACTGCATTAAGATTTATCCTTACCGAAACTAAGAGGCCCAAACACTCTTCTGGCATGACACTGCCCCTGTGCTGTAAACCCTCCAAGCTTAAAATTGTTTTTTTTATGTTTTGCCAAGGTTGGTGTGGAATAACTAAAGCAGCCTGCACAGACCCCTGACCTCAACCCAACTGAACACCTTTGGGTTCAACTGCTGATCTAATGAATCATTTGGTGATTAAATGAGCAAATTCCCACAGCCATATTAGGAAATAAAAAGCCTTTTACATAAGTCTGGATGGAGGTTATTATAGAATAGGTGGGACTAAATCTGAAATAGATAAAAAAAAAAACAGATGTCTGTCTTGGTCAAGTTTCCGAACACTTTTGGCAAATAGTATATGTGGAACAATTTTCAAATACTGATGGAGGATTAACTGTGGGCTGCAACTCGATGTAGAATCATAGCCATACAGACTAGTGCAGTTCTCTCATCCAAAATTCCAAGGCTTTGAAAGGTCGAACCGGTCCAACCTGTCAGCTGGATTTAGTAGTGATGTTTTTTTCACCAATCAGTCTTAATATACTACCTTTATACACGTCAAACCTTCATTAATTCAATATGTTTGTTACTGAAACCCACAATTATGAGAGTACAGATCTGAACTGCCAAGATTGTTTTGCTTTATTAACACAACAGGTGGACCAAAAACATTTACAGATTGAACCCTTAAACTTAAATTCATTTGAGCAGTAAATATAATTCCTAATTCAAAGTAACGCTTATGAAATAAATGTATATTTAGTGATTTTAAATTTTAGAACAGTATATGGTCGACAGTTGTGTTTTTCTATGACTAGTTACCTGCAAATCTTTAGCAGCATGTAACTAACTGTAAATGTAGTATAGAAAAATAGGGGCTATAAATACACAAGACTAACCAATGGGAACACAACAAATGGACAAAGGGATCATATTACAGGAACAAATGGGGAACAAAGATCACATGACAAGGACAAAACAGGAAGCAAATAAAGACATGAACGAAAACAGGAACCTAAAAAAACAAGATAAAACATCATAAAAGAACATATACCAAAATCTTACAGCAGGCAATTACATAGAGTATCGGCTTTAGTAAAACTGCTTTGTAGCTTTGTAAAAATTGTGGGCATCATATAAAATTGTGAATAGATAAATATTATTTAGACAAATCAAGCTGCAGAGAATTGATCATACATGTGTACCAGGCCACAAGAACTTAAAGGTACATGTTTAAATAATAAAACCGTCAGACATCAATTGACACCTCGAATAGTACACAGATGTCCAAAGAATCATGTCTTCAGTGTGTAAGTAATTAGTGATAGGAAGATTTTACATCAATCATGGATTTCTCTGAGGCAGAGATACTGTCTCTTCACATACTGTATGTGTTGATGCTTGACCCAATCAGAAAGAATAAGGATTCTAACAATTAACATATTTACATATAAACAAATAAGAAATAAAAAGTTAAGAATAAGAATCGTTCTTTCAGCACAAAGCATTTTAAATAAATACACTTTTACCACTAGGTAAGACATCTAGTGTTCTTGTTGCCAACTTGTTGCCATTATATGCCTGTAGTTCTGCACCAATTTAACAAAAAAATGTTTAGTCTTCATAGAAATTGGGAGGCAGAGCTGAGGGAGTTGTTGAATTATTGTTAAATGTTGCCCCCTAGTGGTCATATGTATACATAGTATCATAAATCAGACAATAATGCTAATTTATATTTACAGTATTTGGCAGTCTCTTATCCAAAGTGGCTTACATTTTTTTTATACAGTTTAGAAATTGGTGGTTAAGGGATTTTCTCAGGGGCCCAGCAGTGTTAACTTGGTGGTGGGAATCAAACCCCGATATTCAAATTACCAGTCCAACCACGGCAATAGCAATAGGGCGGGTCGTTCCCTGGGGCTCCACATTTTGAAGAGGGGCCCTGAAAGCTGACCATTTGATCAATTGGAAATGTTATTATTAATATAACATGGAGCAATATATCTACATTTTCCTTTTCCTGCGGCTTCCTGTCACATTACCCTGGCTGTGTTGAACTTTTCCTTACTTGCATTGAGAATGCAATGCAAAGGCTCAGGAATAATATGACAAATGTTTTTGTTG
Organism: Bagarius yarrelli; assembly: GCA_005784505.1. Taxonomy (NCBI): domain Eukaryota; kingdom Metazoa; phylum Chordata; class Actinopteri; order Siluriformes; family Sisoridae; genus Bagarius; species Bagarius yarrelli. The sequence continues at coordinate 593,547 of VCAZ01000161.1, read as the reverse complement.
TTAATTCCAACTTATTTTTATATAATTATTTGCAAGATAAATTACTGGTAATTAAAAAGTTAAAAGTTACTAATAGGGTTACAGAGAATTTAGCAGCAGCGTGTATTGTGTAGTGTTTAGCATGGGACAATCCGTTAATGTAAATATAAGGATTGTACTGTAACTTCAAAAAGTACTGTATCTCCTGCCAGAAAGATGAAGATTGATATTTTGTTTAAAACAAAAAACACTTTGTTGTTGTTTTTTAAATTATGTTCTATTATATGTATTGTATGTTGTGTATGTTGCATAAATATATATTAAAGTAACAAAGATATATTAACAAAATAATCTTTTAGAAGGGCTTCATCTATTAATTATGCCTGGGGGCCCTTACTTCATCTTGGATTGTGTGTGTGTGTGTGTGTGTGTGTGTGTGTGTGTGTGTGTGTGTGTGTGTGTGTGTGTGTGTGTGTGTGTGTGTGTGTGTGTGTGTGTGTGTGCATGCACATACGGTTGGCTTTAAATGCTAGACCCTCTCCAGGTTTAAAACCTCCTCAGAGCACCAGAGCTATTTATTTAGTTAACATGCATTATGACATAGATAGTCTTCTACTCTTAAAACTGAAGGTATAAGTATTTTATTGATATATGGCATATAAATATAATTTTAAAAAAGGTTTATGTCAGGTCTTAAAGGTCTTAAAGTTAAATGAAGCTTAATATGGTTTTATATGGTAGGCACTTATTGGTTGCTTGTGTTTTATGTTAATGATGTAGCTCTTTTCTTTTGGGCTTTTCTGTGACTACACGTGCTATTAGCAAAAAACATGTAAGGTTGACTTCAGACTCTCTTTGGAACTTCCTTAAAGTTATATAACATGGGAGTGTGAAGAATTTTATTTAGTAAGTGCTCTTTTTTATAGTTTGGAGTTTAAGATAGAATCAGATGCAAAGGCTTACAATTACTAACATAATATTTGAATAAGTTAATAGCCAGGACTATATATTTAATAGGACTTTTATATTTAATTAGGAACTGATATTATTTATGGTTTACACTATATGGACTAAAGTTTTTAAACCCCTTTTAATGTATTAATTTTTTTTTCGAACATAACATTCCACATTTAGTATCATTCTTACTCCTATAATAAACTTTTACACTTCTTTAAATGCTTTTTAGTAAATAAGGGTACATAGCTATGTTCATTTAATCAATTATCCACAAAATCAAGCACTAATGTTTGATAAGGTTGTTTGGGGTGCAGTCTGTGGTCTAGTCGTTCGGAGGGTTTGAGGTCAGGGCGGGACATATTCCATAAAACTTGCCAGAACCTTTTTTCTTTTTAGCTCTGGACTGTTATGGCAACAGAAACTTACACATAGAGATAATTGATAACGGTTAACGCCTACACTGGGTACCTACCAAGGCATTTTGGTAGTTCAATGTTGATTGCTCTCAGACGATAGTAACTAGATTACACCAGTGACATACTGGTTATTAAACATCCTAATTCAAAACAACACTAAGATAAAATCAGTTTTTAATAATTACTGAGAGCTTAAAATATATTTCATACTTAATATACATTGCTGTATCCTACACAACTAAGAATCGAATCGCGTGCTTATTTCTTTATATGAGCTTTTAATAAAATATATGCCACTGCTGAACAATAAGGTAAAGCCTCTAATTTTAAGGGAGGATTAAAGGCTCTCTGCTATTAGTATGAGTCATTTCCGCCATTTTTCAAGGAATGCGAGAACATAATTTTTAAATGTTATGTCTGCCAACTAGAAGCTGCTTCCTCAGTATGTGAATACTATGGAACACCAGCAGTGTTTTTCTTTTAGTACTTTAGTAGACATTTTTTACAGCTTATTTAAAAATATGCAAATATTTAAGAAATATTTTGAAAGAGTGTCTTTATATACACATCCCAGAAGCCTTTTTTATGAAAAACTATAATTATCGTACATTTTTACTGTATACAAAATATATTGTATGAAGACCCTCATAACTTGGGTGAGAACAGTCAAGGGGTGTCTTTTACAAACTGCAGCTACAAACAACAGAACTGTGTTGGTATGTTTGAACCTGTGTGAATGTGAAATATACAGTACACACCCAAAGCAATTACCTCGGGTAATAAAGTCTCTCTACAATAACTCGTTGAAAAAAAAATTGTCGTACAAATGTGTTTTCAGTATATAAAGACATATCTGCATATCAGAATACAGTCCTGTTGTTAAATTGATTTTTAAAATAAAAACATCTTAAATTTACATTCATTAACATTGGAAAAAATATTTACTTTATGGTACTTTAGATAAGAATATGTTAAACTTGCTGGAACAAAGACACTGCTGTGGTCATCATTCTATGAAACCTATAAATGTCACGTTACCAAACAATTGGACCTATAAACCTATAACAACAGCTAATGATGGGGGTTATAGTGAGTTATACCATAATAAATGGCAACTTCCCTTATTTAGCTTAGCAGAAGGATTAAACAAGAGCCTTAAACATTGACAAACTACAGAGTGATCAACTTTCACATAATCACATGATTCGTACAGTTTAGAATAGATAACTTACAAAACCATTATTTAAACAAGGAGGGAAAACAGGATAATCACTAATAGTATCACTTTTTCAACATCTGCATGCAATTTTTTTCAACTCCCTTTATTATATAAGGTTAGTGAAACATTCACTTGTCTAATTTTAAATGTGTTGAATGTTTGCAGTTTTGTTCTGTAATAATAACACAGCACTTGTGCACATACAGTATATAAAATATACCTATAAAAAAGCAAGAATCAAAGAAAAGTGTAAAAAAGTGCGGCAAAGCATGTTCATTTTTCCATGTGGGCATTTAGCATTAAATAACCTCATAGGTTTCAGGATCAATCGCTTATTGTAGCTGCAAACAGATGACCGGGTTTGTGTACAGCACTAAAAGCTACCTGTTCCGACAGTAAACACATACACACACCAGTTTGCTTTTCAATACCGAATTACTGCCCCATTGCTGCCCCCACCTTTCCCCCTGTCACCATGTATGGTGTCCCACCCTCCAGGGTACCAGCTGTTTAAACACAACAAGTGTTTCCAAAAATAATCTGTTTACTGCTATTTCAACCCTGATTGTTGACACCCCTTTTAAATCTCAGGCGAATTTTGCATTAGGTCAGATGCAAAAGAAGGAAAAAGTAAAAGTATTCAGTGATAAATAACTAGGGGTAAAAGTAGAGTAAAAAGCGACTGCTGACTGCAGCATTTTAAGCTGCTTTGCTTTGCGCAGCCAGCAGTCGGACTGAACCAAAGAGGAGGGGAAGGACTGGTTGTTTTTTCACATGGACTCAGGGCACTGAGTACACTGCTAAACACGTGTACGCTCTGTCTACAACACAAACACAGCGTGGAGTAGGAGGAGCCTCATTTCTAGGAAATCTCAACCGACTAGAACAAATGTTATCTCCACCCATAAAACCTTCCTTCATTTCTTTTCCTTTTCTCTCACTATGTCCGCCACTAGAGTGAGAGTTTTCAGAAAGATTACTGAGATGTTTACTTCACACTACAAGGATAGGTTGTAAAGCTCACACGCAGCCTAACAAGATTATATTTGGCATAAAAACCTGAGTAAATATATCTACAATGAATTCGAGTGTGTCTAAAACAAAAATAACAAAGACAAACAACAAAAAGAGAGTGGGTAGACAATTCAACTTTAAATTATTCTTTATTTACAATATATATAAATTTTTATTCTTGCTTCAACATGATCGGGATTTTTAACAATCCATTACCATTACAACTTCCACAAAAGAAACTGAGATGTAAAAAACACAGACATAAATAGCAGACGAATATTTAAAACAAATATGGGCAGAATCAAACATTAAACTCACACATACTAGACGGGAAGAAAGGTGACACCAAGCAGCTAGAAGGTCTGTGCTGTTGTTGTTACAGTGGTGGAAACCCTAATTTACCTAGAGATATTATATGTATTGTTGAGTTACTAAGAAACAAAGCTGTTATAGTTGTGTTGCCAACTTCACACCTCCAGCATCCTGAGCTCTGGATACTGTCTGTTTGGCATTGTTGTGCCTGTTCTTCATGTGTCTATATGGGTTTTCTCCAGGTTTTCTCCTCTCTATATCACAATTTATTTTCTAAATAAGGTCCTGTGTGTATAGTTCCCTGCAATAGACTGGCATATTCCCACCTCGTGTTCAGTGTTTCCCTATGTATGGAAGACACACTGACTAGACGACATTGCTAACTAAAGGTTTAATCATTTTGACTTCAATAAGTCAAAAAAGTAGACAGTTAAAATTAATCAGAGCAGAAATTCTAATAAAAATTACATTTAAAATGTGTAAAAATATAAGCTGTGTGCACATATCCATACGATTAAATCTGAGATTTAATATGGTCTGTATTTTAATACAAGCATAACCGACCATGAACAAGCATAACCGACCATGTGCTACTCTGAAAGTCTGTTTCAGTGTTGTGCTCACTCACACTTTATCCTCCCCTCCCCCTCACACTCACCAGTTACAGCTCAGGCACTCCATAATGGTCTAGGAAAGAGGTGACTACATGATTGTAAAATCATTTACCTCGGTGTAAGATGACCATATAATCAGAAGCTAATTTTGACGCTCTCAACAAACAATTTCTCCTTTAATAGTTTAGCGGTGCATTAAAGCTGGGTTGCCCGACTTGGCTCACATCCAATACAAAGTACACCGTGCCCGAATGTCTCAAATTACATTTTGAAAACAGTTGCAAAACAGTTTAATGAATAAAGCAGTGAGACGACAATGAAATAAAAATAAAAACATAGATGTGAATATAGGACATTTAGCACTTTTTATCCAATCTCTTCTTTATGTGCACAGGAGTGCTTTAAACAAGCACCTTTTTTCCCCTTAACTGGATTCACAAACTAGTACAAAAACAATACTTTTCTGAATTCTTTCCAACACTGTTGCCTGGCCACACATGTGCAGCACATTAGGTATAATGATTTGTTATATTTTCAAATAGTCTACACTGGCATTGTGATCATAGAAAAATAAAAATTGCTTTTCTTCTCTCGCACAGCTAGATACATGTAGGAAATAAGCAAGCAAATCAGCATTCCTGTCAGGGCAGGTTCCTCAGTGAGAACATGATAGACTCTTGCTGGATCATTTCCCTGGTTATAAAAGCTGCTTCTATCGTTTTATTGTGAGTAACCTTTTCTTTGTATCGACCCATCTGTCACACCCTATATTTCTATGTGGAGAAGGCTGACAGTTCAAATAAAACAGGACTCACAACACATTCCAAACAATAATGTATGTACGATACTTCCCTTCAGCATTCCAGACGGTTACACAATGTAAATATATTTCAGGTGTCTGTAGTAATGTGATGACATATTTACATAATAGATACCTGACATGATTTGAGATACAATATGTAAAACACATATTCATTCAACATTTCTACTAACCAGGCTAATAGAAAGCGTGGCCTCAGTGCCAGAAACAGTACAGTGTGTCTTTGTTGTTCAGGAAGGACAATACTGAGAAGAAGAACCCCCATGGTTTTGCTGATTAACAAGACATGGTGAGACAGCACACCAACTGTTACCCGGTTGCCCCTGGTCAAAATGCCTTGTTACAAACAAGCACAATTGATCGATTCATTATCCTGTTTACATTGTACATTCTCTGAAATATTGGTTACACATTTTCAGCAACCAGATAAAAACTGGAATGTTGTAAATATTCAGATGTATCATAGTTCTATAAAGGAGTAAAGCTGAAAAGCTGCCATGTGTATAGCAAACAAATATTGATACAAATTGTCAACCCACACACAGCCACACACAGCCATATCTGAGACATCACAAAGGTCTGGAATGTATATGAGAGCTGAATTAAAAGTCTGTAATCTCAAAAGTGCCTCATAATCCAGTATCAAATGCATTAGATCTCACAATGGAATAGTATTAAACAGACTTAGAGCCAATCATAAACAGGAATTTCCAGTATAAATATATAGACATGTTAGACTTCCTGTTCCTGTATGTGAAAACCAAGAATTAATATTTAATCGCTTACTTTCTAAATAGACATAAAAATATATCATTTTTTACGATTTATAACAGATCTTAAAGCAGCTGAATAGAAACTGAATTATTGTAGTGAGCAAGTTCTGAAGAAACCTCTAAAAACTCCAACAGGAAGGGGAAGTGGTAAAAAAAAGTGTGTTGTGAGCAGTGTTGATTACAGTGTGAGCTTAAACAAATTTATTGGGATTTCATTATTTGAAACGATCTTTATATTTTAGGGGAAAATACAAAATAAGAAAATAGGATAAGATTAAGAAAATAAGATAAGTGCTTCCCAGTTTTACACATTACTTAAAATATTTTGTTCAGAACTGTGCTTTTGGAAGTATATTAAGTACATGAAAAATTGGTTTATTTAATAATGATAAAAGCTCCTAAAGGTTAAGTCAAACCTTTAAATGAAAGAAACATTCATATATATATAAGGCCATTGTCTCTGTCCACGGCGCCCCTACACCCTGCAGTTCCGTTTGCGTAACGCTATTTAGTTTGAAGACGTGGGTATCACCAATGGCGTCGAACCTGGGGGTTGTAATGTTGTAATCTGAATAAATATTTTAACATCATTGCCTTAAGAGCCTTGTTTAAAATTAGCATAGTTACAAAGTCTACAGGTAGTTTAAAGTGATTTATTGATTTTAGTTATATGCTTTATGTTAAGCTACAAAGCAAATATTAATTTAGATACAGTCCCCCTGTGCAAATGGTACAGTCTAATAGTTGCGTCATTCATTGTTTACAAACCAACCCTAGCGGCTGCTTTTCGTTGGGCAGCGTGGTGGCCGTGGACGCCGGTGAGGTGCCGTCGTTTTATCTCGACAGAATTTAAGCCCAAACGTTGACCATTCACCCGAAAATGCCTTGTAGAAAGGAGAACTACATATTCTTGGAGCAGTCTGTGACTGTGGATTCTAAAGAGGTGGACGCTCTTGTAACAAAAATTGGCGAAGCTCTTCAGCTGCACAACAATAGCGCTACACAGCAGACGATGTCGCGTCTTCACGGTCTAAGCAGCAGCAGCAGCAGTAGTAGTAACAACAACAACAGCAGCAGCAGTAACACGGGCAGCACACAGAAAAGAAATGGCTGCTGTATGCGTCTCCGGAGCGGCCGAAAAGCGACCCGAGCGAGTCCCTACAACATTCCCGGCTCCAGCGATCAGGAATGGGACCATTTCTCAACGTGGAAACGAAAAGAACTGGACGGTTCGGGGAACGAGGACGACCCCCACCAGCTCCTCCAGGAACTGATCTTATCTGGGAACCTTATTAAAGAAGCGGTTAGACGACTTCAGTTTTCATCCGAGTCGCACCGCGATTTCTCTAAACAAATCGACTGAAATTGTGAGCCTTTAGTCAGCTAACGGACAGGAGGAGGTCGTGGTGGGGTAAAACTCGCTATCGGATCACTTCGGTTAACATGGTTCGACACCGAGGTCACCAGCTACCACGATTATATTTGTATTTTTTTTCCTGAGAGTTTATAAAGAAAAGAACTTTACTAAAGAAAACAGAACCCACAACGTTAAAATTGTACTATTATTTCGACTGGTAGTTAGCGCTGTTGTGTTTAAACGCTGTGGGTCTTGTCACTAGTACGGGGACTCTTTCTTCTAAATGAAACGAAAACGCCGAATTATTATTATTATTTGTCCTGAACTCCACACGTATTGTGTTAACATTGTGTTTTGTAACGGTATTCCTGTTTGCAGGCTAGTAGACCAAATGGTCAGTGCACCATGTTTAGTAGCAAGTAAGAGGTTTAGCATTGTGCCCTTGGCGTGTGCTACCTTTGTTTACAGTCTTGCTATCAGTAGCTTGAAATGGGGTTGGGCCACTGGTACAACCACACACACACTCTTCTTAAATCTTTATTCTCACTAAACAATAAGACCGTAACTGGACTTTCGTACAGTTTTCTACACGCACACCTGGACTTCTCCATCGAGTCTCACCTGAAACACCGGACCTGTTGTGTATTTTGATGAGAATATTGTTTTGTAATGGGAGAGGAGTGTGAGAGACACGGAGATCTTTCCATCAGACTCTCTCTGGTGCTTTACTGAATTCCTCAGTGGAGTTCGTTGGTTTCTCTGCTTTCTCTCTTAATGTCTGTTTGCTTCGTAACGAAGCCGTTTTATCAGCCCTGACTTTTTCAGGCAGTTTGGTCTATAATAAACACAGTGGATCTTTTTTTTTTCTTCATTTCATTAATTTTTATTTCCTCACTGAATAATGAAAGCACACACCCAGGAAAAACAAGGTTATGAAACTGAATTTTTCAATGTCACTGGGGTGCTATAACCTTAAGGGTTCCTACTTATCTAATCACTTACCTAGAAGCTGAATAGTTTACTTTACTAACTTAATTTACTTACTAAGCTTTGGGTTAAAATGTAGGTATGGCCCATTTATTTACCTCTAATTTGTTTAAGGTACATTATGTCCATGTCTAGGTGAAAAGTTAGAGATACGGGCACTGTTTAGGATCTTTTTTTAAGTGTAATAAGTTAGAGAATTGTTTTGTACATGGGTGTCTACATATTATCTGATCTTCAGTGCTCAATGCTGTAAGCAGCAGACGTACTCTGTGCACTCATTCATCCTCTAGTTCCTGGTAATAGAAACTTTTTCTGAAAAGCTGCCACGTGTGTAGCAACTGCCGATTACACTTCCTCTATATGCCCCTTTACACACACACTGTTCTAATTTGATCTAATCTTTTCTCTATAACAGATTGAGTGTAGTAAAATAATCTCTTAATGTCCATACATTAAGAGTTAAACATTTATTATAACCATATTAACTTGTATTATTAATTGCGAGTCTTTAGATCTTAATTATAAATGAAATCCTATTTTATGGTGATAGCAAAATCTTTACAGTTCAGAAAGTAATATATGGAGCCAAGAACGTGCAGTTGTAATCCTAATGCATTGTCAGTATAAAATTGATGCATTACCGTTTCATGCATGCTTATACATGACAGATTTCTTATTTAAACTAGTGCACTCATTTTTATGGCTTTTTTTAGGATTTTAGTAAACATAACATTGCACTCTTTGATATACATTTATTAACCAAAAATTTCTGACTGATTACAGGCAATCTTGAAAATTAAGCACATGCAGTATATTCTTCTAAACAGCAGCGCCAATACTTGTTCTAGATTGTAAATTATTTAACAATGTCCCCATTTTTAAAACCCAACATCTAAATACACATTCTGTCAACACAAAGCTGTAGTCTGCTCTTAAATTGTGAAAGGCAGCTATGAAACTACTAAAGACTTAATGCCAGTAATCTCCTTATGAATAACTGAAAATGGTGGTCCGGTTTTGGCACAGCATGCATACCTCATGCCAAGACTTAAAAGTCATATGCTTACAATTAAAGTTTGGAACGTCGGTCTAAGTATTCCTTGCCTTGTTACACAAAGCTAGGACATAATTCGGTGTTCTGCATCTGAAAATAGTCCTATGGATACAGTGATTGATAGTATACCATCTTGTGAATGTTACCCAGAGCAAAAAAGGGCAGTCTAATCTCGCCAAACCAAGACCTTAAAATATGTCATGCTGAGCAGGAACAATATAGCTGCCAAAATAAAATACACTGTTCTGGACAAATGAACTTTCCTTAGTTATTGGTTTGATAATGGCGGTAAAAAGCTCTGTTTAACATTCTCATAAAAAGCCAAGCCCACCATAAATTACTTAGTATTTTATAGAGGACATCTGCAGTGACTTCCTTCTAAGGGATCAACTGGTCCCAAAATGATGCCTGATGTGTATTTCTGCTGTTTAGTTGTGCATTTGTTTTTCATTTTTGTATAATATCGTGAAGGATCATCAATTACATGTCTGCTTATTTTTAGTGGCTGATCGAATTGAGATTTAAGATTTAGTAAATGTGCTGTAGGTGAGAGCAGAGTAAATTGTTAAAAAAGTGCTTTTGTCTAACACCAGAGGCAACAACTTCACACATACAGTAAATATGGCTGTTCTGTTATTCTTTCTGTTCTAGGGTAAATTTCCTTTTTATGAAACTATGTGTATAATTAGAAGATTCTCCACCTAAATGTCCTAATACCACCACTATCACGTCGCAATTACAGGAACCATCAATCCCATACAAAAACCGTCATTCTGGTTTAAAAATCTGATTGGTTAAAAGAATAACCCTTCATTCATTCATCTTTTATACCCGCTTATTCCCTAGTTTGGGAATCTCCTGGAGCCTATCCCAGCTGTCTCCCAAAGGGTGTAAGGCAGGAGGGGTACACCCTGGACAGGTTGCCAGTTCACCACAGGGCCACACACTCACACTCACTCCTATTGGCAATTTGGAATCACAACCAATTTAATAAAATTAACCAATAAGCAATCTGCCACTGCTAATATAGTTCAAGTTACATGGGCAGCACTACTGACTATGAAGGCTTTGGCAGATTATATTAACATGGCAGCAATGATTGGACAAAAAAAATCTAACATCCACATACTGGAAGAGGTGCAGCAAGAGAAACACTACGAAATGAAGAGAATAAAATGTCAGGAATAAATGAATACAATTCAATGGAACAAATATAAGAATTTAGTTGTAAATATAGGTCAGCTCCTGATAGTGTTTAGGCAGCAGAGAAGACCTTACTGGCCCTGACTGCACACCACTGAAGAGCTGTATAATGCTTCAAAAATCTCTCAGGTATAATTCATAAAGTATATTTAAATCACAGGTCAAATGGAGACCTTGCTGCAATATAAGAAAATCACAGCAACTGTGGAAAGAACTTGGCATGTTTACATTCTGCGCACTGAGACAAAAACGAACACACCCTTTAACTGCTAATTTAAGGTGGCCCAGTGGTGCTTTTAAAAGCAAACATGTTCATAACACAAGGAAACGGAAATGCTCCCGACCAATAGGGGCTGCTGGGCCGCAGAAAGGGGCAATTGTGAGCAGGGGTTTAAGCTTAATGTTCTGGATGATTTACTGTAGCTAGGATTGCCCTTAAAAATAGCGCGTCTCGTTTTGGGACGGGCGGCCCGTATTTTCGGGTTCCGCAGCATTCATGCAATTTATCGCCCCCTCAGACTCGTGCTATTCTTACTCTGATTGATCAAATCATGTCGGTCCAATCACAGTCAAATGGGGGCGGGTCTTTTGCAGTAATGCAGTAAAGGTAGAGGTGCGGTGGCAAGAGAGTCATTTCAAACTGATAGGAGAGGCAGCTGCAGATCCGCATCCAGCTCCGAAAGCGAATGCACCATCCTTCATATTTCAAGCATCTCCAGGGGCAGGTAGTGTAATGACACCTCAAGAATTTTCTGATTGTTGACATTAAACCTTATATGCTGATTATTTGTTAAAAAATCATGTTAAAATGTAAATAAGTCACATATGATATAATTTATTTATTAAAGTTAGACACATTCATTTAATGAAAGATAAGATATATCACTTTGATAAAATAAACTATATGTTGTGTGTGTGTGTGTGTGAACTACGTTTATGTATATAAATCTAAATAATTGCATCTTTCAATACTATTTCACCAGAGGATATAAAAACTGAATAAATAATTACATAAATTTTAATTCCAATAATAAAGATGGTATTGTTTGTTAAGTTTGAGCCTTAATTCATAGTTGATATGTTATGGATTTGTTTTAATATGTTATGGATTTAATAAAATATGGTTTAAATCTCGCATACGGTTCTTATCTCACAAGTTTCTCTATGTCTAATGTTTTGTGGTCTCACTTTCACTTTCTTATTATTAACAACCCTGCATATTAAGCTATGACAATATGTCTAGTTGTTGAGTTGGAATAATAAAGAGACAGTGCATCTGTTCACACTGATTTCAACCAAATAAGGGGATATTGTAATGTCCATCGGTATCAGTTTTATTATTATTTTTTTAAAAACAGGCAACCAAAAAAAAGTCACACAAAGAGAGTGGGAATACTTGTGTTACAGTGCACATAATTAAACATACACTTTGATATGTATTATTAAATGTCGTGTTGATTTTTAACGTCCAGCAGAGGGCAGTATAACATAAATCCCGCTAATTTCTGCTTAAATAAAAACAAGTGTGTGTGTGTGTGAGAGAGAGAGAGAGAGTGTGTGTGTGTGTGTGTGTGTGTGAGAAACAGAGAGAGAGGAGAGGAGAGAGAGAGGGAGACGGAGAGTGAGTGATGAGAGAGAGAGAGAGAGAGAGAGAGAGAGAGAGAGCGCTTTTCTGTATTATTGCTGAATCAGAACTAACATTAAACTAGGTCTTTGTAACATGGATCAGGACGCCGGTACGTGATGTCCTTAACAAACTACAGCAGTGGTTCCCAAACTGAGGTCGCGGAAAAACTAGTGTTCAGTCAGCAGATTTTATGGGGATATTGAAAAGAAGAAAACGGTGGAAATGAGGCGGAAATATATGACATGCCGCTACCCTTAATATTCAATGCGGTAAATCAGCCACGCTTCGCGGAAACTCGGTTAATTGAGCCGCACTTATAACCACGTGACGCGGCGGCTTTCACATACTGTACATAGCGGTAAAACGCAGGAATAGAGCGTTCTGAGGGGTACGACAATGTACAGTATTGATATTAAGAAACATCTTTAGTGCTTTAATAAGGATTAAACAGACCATAAATGTAAAAAGACAAATAAAAACAGTTACGTTATTGTTTATATTCAATATAATTTCTTTTTGTCATATCAGTTATTATGGTTGCACCAGAAGCTGATTTTGAATCATAATAAAATAGATATTTTAAATTGTTAGTTGATCAAACCAATTTATATCTCTTTAGGAAGACTCATTCTAACCATTTACAAATTCAGCATAAATCTCAGTTTAATCCCCTCGAAGAAATGTGCATTCTGTTGACATACTTATGGTCCATATCAGAATCAGAAGCAGAATTCGATTTATTCACCAAGTATGTGTAGACACACAAATAATTTGTTGTGGTTTTTGGAGTATTTGGTACATGCAACATACATACATACATACATACATACATACATACATATAAGACATAAATTATGATTATGATCAACTATGAGACAAAGAATATGAATAGTTTACTTGTGTACCGGTCATGTTTAATGGAAAAGCAAAGACTGATCAAATAACAGCAAATTTCTAGTATACATGCTCCTGTTTGTAATAACGCTACTGTGCTGTATAACATGGTGTCAACGCTGGTAAAATGACGCTACCCTCTGCTCACATTCTGTAATAATAGATTTGTAGGACGGCGCATTATATGACTAATTAATATCTGAGTTATAATTCACTCTGTTTCATAGAACTGAATAAAAATAACATTTGTCACTTAAAATTAAAATATTTTCTGTCCATCTATCTATTGCCTATACCCACTTATTTCTAAACAGGGTCACTGGGATCCCAGCTGTCATTGGGGGAAAGCCAGGGGTACACCATACATGTTTTTGAACTGTGGGAGGAAACCAGAGTACCCAGACTAAATATGCGCAAACACGGAAAGAACATGCAAACTCACGCAGGAAGACCCCTGCTGGGGATATGAACCTGGACCCTTTTTGGTTGGTGTGAGGGAGTAGTGCTAACAACTAAGCCAAGTATTTTTTATTTATTTATTCATCACCTTTTCACATGCTAAAGGCTGTTTCTGTCACATTGCGCAAGGCACAATAAATGTATGCATGAGCCTTATGTAAGCAATTTTTTTAACCTGTCCTATATTGTGACCTAAATCACAAAACAATAACGATTAAAAATAGAAACTCAAAAAACAAGCCTTAGAAATGTGGATATTTCAACAAGCTCAATAATTTTCTCACAATGAAATCTAGGGCATCGAATCCAGGCTTCTGCTTAGTGACAGACAAGCGGATATTATAGTGACATTTAAAATATCAAAAGAAAAATGTCCTCAATCTTCACAGCATAAGCATTACATTATCTGATTCATTATTGACATTACAATAATATTTTTCTGTATATTTATATTTATGTTCTTGCAAAAATCTGTTAATTCCACATCCTGTACCTACAATAACACTCTTTATCACAATTTTCCTCACCATATTTTTATTTAACCTTCTTTTATTCTGTGGAGTTTTCTTTGTTTGCTGGTCATGTTTAGGCAATATGTATAGAAGTAAGCAGGAAAGTAAACTGAGGAGTCCCATGGAAATGAAGACCGGCTTTATTGCATTGGTACACAGATTAAAGGAGCTGGCAGTGGGCACAGAAAAAACAAGGCCTGTTTCCAGAAATATAACAGAGTGTTGAAGTGAACTGCTCACAGAGACAGACTGGGATGTGTGGGATCAGTATGCACCTTAGTTAGGTTTTAAGTATGTTTAAACTATCTAAATATTTTTAACATAACATTTTAAAAATATTTTCTAAATAAAATAGAAACGGTGGCTAATCAATGGCTACATAAAATCCTAATTAAAGGTATCTGTGTTTTTATTAAGCATCTTTTTAATTTGGGGAATGAAGTAGACTGTAAAATACAGAATGTTCTATAGGTCTAAGAATACAAAGATTTTGATATACTAATTATAACATGCATTAAATTAAAAATAAACTATATACAAACAAAGTTTGGAGATGATTCTTAGAGGGTTTTTAAGCCATATTTTTTTCCAGATGTAAATATTAAAAGTATACATTTTCCACTAGTAAACAACCCCATGATGATAATAGGCTATTTGGTTCATACCCCTATATTGAATGTGTCTGTTAAACGTGGTTGCTCGAATGGCTCTGGGTTGTTGTTGTTGGGAAGATCAGGGTCTAAGCCCCAGCATCACAAAGGTGCCCCTGTTTGGTCTTTAAACAAGGCCCTATACCAACTCTGCTCCATGGAGGCTGCACCATCTCTAACCTCAATTTTAGGTTGTTAGGCAAAATAAATATATTTTACTGTTAAAATAGACATACAAGCTAATAACTATTTCTTCGTAGTTATTATGCCCACTTGTTTAGAGTTTGCTTTCTCAGTAATGTTTAACCCACCGCTGTTTAAACAGTAGATTTAAAATCCTGGCTTAAATGGAAAACAAGAAGGAACCTGCCTGGCCTTAGTGAATACAGACTGTTAGAGAAAGTGACTTTAAGGATAGGACAGATCTTCTTTTTGCAGATCATTACACCTCAAGGTCTAGCTGCCAGTCTTCTCCTTTAGTAATTCCTGCCTGTTGCTATGCAGGTAAGTGACTCATGGTTAGCTGTAACTTCAGTAGATGTTGATAAAGACGGTGTTAAAGTTTAGCCTTCACGCCCCCCCAAACCCTTTCTTTGTGGTCCTCCTTATATATTGTAATGTGTTGTATCAGTTTCATTATTTTTAGTATGACTCATTTGCAGTAACGTTTAGTAAGTTTGTTACTGCTATACACCCGGCAACTGAATGACATTCAGTGATTGTATTTTAAAGTTTTGAAGTCTTGTGCTGATATTTTCCTATGCAAAGACCAGGATGACCAGACAATGTCCAGTAGGTAAATGGGAAAAAATGCATCTCCACTAACCACCAAGCCAGGGACTGACTCATATTCAAATTGACTATCACATAGTAAAGGCTGCAAGTAGATTTTACATTTACAGCATTTGGCAGACGCCCTTACCCAGATTGACTTACGTTTATCAATTACTTTTTTTATACAACTGAGCGTTTATTGCTTTATTTGCATATAGGGCAACCTATAACCATATTTGAGTTTAGGCCCCAGTGCTGCCCCTGTCTGGCCTTTATTCCAGTTATCTCAGAGGGCACTGTATAATGGCTAACCCTACACTTTTTTAACAACATTCGACTATAAAAAAGGGTTTCACTGCAATGTATATGTGATAATATACATGTGATAATAGAAGCCTATTCTATGAGCCCATTTGACGGGTTGTAGTATCATTTTCAGTCTGCAATTGTTACAAATGTTTTAGATGTGTGTTTAAGTCATGTAATGGGTGTAAAGCAATAAAGCAAAGCTTCTAAAAAGCCAGGAGATGTTTGTTCTTTATAACCATTACATTTGTCCCCTATCTGGTGTTTTCAGTTTTTTAGTTAAAAACTGCTGTAAGCCCTTACCATCGCAAATATTAGCCATGAAGGAAGATAATCCTCAGAAAAAACAGAGTGGATTTAGCCATCCTTCTGTCAGAAAACAAAATCCCCATAAAGCTAAGGGGGGAGCACACATGAGAGGACATGACAGTTTGTAGTCAATAATTTTTTCTAATCCAAATGATCAAATAATCTTTTCTACCAAAGCCTACTCAGTCCGCCAAAGAATGTATGCACCTATTTGACTCACTAAATTTAACCACTTACCCTGCACACTGTGTTAACTTGTACCAGAAGTAAGACATACAGACTGTTATTTGTGGGTCCTACAGTCAACTGTGTAGAAAATATATTTTATTATCATAAATTAAAGGTAATATAGTATAGTAATATAGTTTCCTTTTCTCTGAAAGCTATTACCATGTTTAAAAATGGAGTGTTAAAAAGTGATTTGACTGCAGAAAAAGGCTCTTCGACTTTATGGAATTGCTCAGTCTTACTCACTTTGGTGATTGTGCTAGAATGTAGTTCCTTTTTTAGGATACTGACCAAAACTGATATAAATCTGGTCTTTTGTTCCTGTAAATGAGGGTATTTATGCCTGGTCTTTTCATCAGACAGCTGTCCAATCAAAAAAAAATAATTAATGAAGTGACCAGGTGTAAACAGGCCCCTAAACAAGCTCTCACACATATACCTTGATCTTCGATCACGCAATTAATAATATTTTATGGTAGTTATATTGTTTTCCGTTTGATAAAGGCTGGCCTTGTTTTTCGTCCCTTGTGAATAAGTTGAAATAAAAGCATCGCCTAAATAAATAAATATATTTAATATATTTAATAAATAAATGTACCTATAAATTTGGATTGAACTAAGAGTTAGGATTTATATGTAAATTTTATAATTTTAGCTACATAAGCACCTGCCTGTCTCAGACCAGACACATTTTTAATTAGGGTCTATTGTATGATTCTAATCAGATAGCGGCTCTAGAAGCCACTTGAGGGCACACCTGTGAGCAACACGGACACAAGAGCTATTCAGTCTGCTAATGTGGGGCTAAAGGAAAAGTTAATTAGTGTCATCACCAGACTCGGCCTGTGAACAATAGAAACTAAAGAGTGGACAATCGCTCACATGTGATAAAGGATAAGGCTTATTAATGTTTTATTTCGCCCAGCACATTAAAGACATAATGATAATGCAGACTGTTCATACTCTGTCCAGTGTCACTGCATCTTGCTAATGTGGCATACAGAGAATTTGCCTTATATTTGTCTTATTTGAATTTTAGAAAGTAAAAACACTAAACTTGTTACAAATGTACAAATTTACTTGCACAAGTATAAAATAAGTGTAATTCTGCAACTATTTAGACCAATGAAAAGAAAACAATGCAATACAAATTTATATATAGCACATTTTAAAGCAACTGCATGCTGTTAATCAAAGTGCTTCAATACATACAGTCAAACACAAACACAGAAATCACAAATTCAGCCCTGTTCACTCAATTCTAAAAGCTCTCGTAAAAAGATACAATTTCAGTCTATACTTAAAAGCATTAACAGATGGATAACATTTAATATAAAATGAAATGGGTTCTTTTGGGAACCCTGAGAACTGAGAACGTACTATCACCATTTGATTTTAATCTAGTTTTAGGAGCATGAAGAGTTAACTGACTCGAAGATATTATATTCCTTATATCGTGATAAAGAATTAAAAGGTTAACAATATATTCTGGCCAATACCATTCAGTGCTTTAAAAACCATGGATATTACCTTAAATTCCATTCTAAATTTTACAGGCAACCAGTTTTAAAAAAACAGGCAAGTTAAAAGTCTGACATCAGGATTTTGTACAAATTAAAAACAAGATAATTGACCCTGTGAAATTCCTATACAGTATATGAATAAGAAAGGAGGGAAGGAACCTATGAAGGAAAAAGGGAGGTAAGTAAGAAAGGAACAAAGACCAAAGTAAATGAATAAATTGCTGAATGTTTTTATAATGTTTTTGGAGTGATTGTTCCCAACAATTAAAAGGCAACATTTTACCACTTTGGTATGCATCACTTCACCACAAAGTGTCTGCATTTGTAAGCAAGTCTTCATGACACATTCTGTACAAAAACATAAAAATTCAAGTCTTTTTACTTCCAAAATGAAAAAATTACACAGAACACACATCTGCCAGTGTAAATGTCCTTGCATTCCACTGTATTGGCTCCTTTGTGTCTTACACATGTCCTCCATTTTGACTTTGCTGCAGTCACACTGCGGAGTCTTTTTATACTGCTGAATTCTTAAAAGAAACTTTTATACCGGTTAACACGTTTCCCTGTTTTCTCTCATAACATTGAGCCTATTTTAATTTTTGCATACTAAACTAAATTTTTTTTTTAATGTGACTATTACTAAATGATTCTAAAATGTACATAATTGTGTTATGGTAGTAGTAGGTTGTTAAATAAGCACAATTATGTACAGCATTATCGAGTTATATTAAATGCTAAATTTTGTAAAGCTTTGCAAATCGAAAGGTCAACAATGACAACTTTTTAAGCTGAACACGGTTGTTTAAATTCAATATAATATTGCTGAACATTTAAACTCTTCCCTGCTCTCCAAGGACACGCTGTTTTCAGCCCAATGCCACTCTGTCCTATTTGTGAGATACCACATTGCTCCATGGGCTGCTTTAACACTTATTTTCACAGTAGGTCAAAACTGGTCTCTGTAGAATGAACAGCTTGAGCAATGCCCTTCACTTACCATAGAAAGGATTTATGTCTATAAACTGTTAAAAAAGCTGTACATCTATCTATCTATCTATCTATCTATCTATCTATCTATCTATCTATCTATATATAGAGATATATATATATATATATAGATAGATATATATAGATCTATTATATTTCTCTCTCTCTCTTCTCTCTCTCTCTCTCTCTCTCTATATATATAATATATATATATATAGAGAGGAGAGAGAGAGAGAGAGAGAGAGAGAGAGAGAGAGATGTCCAAGCCCCATCTCAAGTCTCTAGACCCCTAACCCCTCCTCTCAGGGGCGCTATCTCTGACCTCTCTCTCTCTCTCTTATATGGATATAATATATATATATGGCTATATATATAATACATATATATATATATATATATATATATATATATCCATCCATCCATCCATCCATAAAATAAACTAAAGAACCAAACCTTATTACTGTATGATGCTACCTGGTATCACATCTTTAACACTACGCAGGTTTATATTCTGTTGCGTTATTGTTGTTGTATTGACAGAAAGTAAAAATATTTTAAATACAGAGGAGCACACAGCCAGATTTTCTCTCGGACATTACTAACTATATAGTTAACACAGCTGCTAGCCTCAACATGTGTGCCAGCCATTTAACGATGTATGCTAAAGACTTTGGAATACTGTTAGCCAAGGAGTCCATTCCCACCATTTTTATTCAACTGTTTACAGTTCTAGTCAAAGTCTTGTAAAATATGAATGGTGCCTCTTATTTGTGGCATCAGCATCACATTGTTATTCTTTACAGGGACAGGGAGGATTTAATGCTCTAGCCTGGTTAATTTCTCATAGGGGGAAAACAGGAAGCATAGATTACAGTCTGCTGGGTCAGGTCTGTTTATTGTGTATGGCCTGAGAATATTCTCTACAAAGAGAAAATACTTTTCAATAACAGATCCTTTCTTCTTTTTTTGTCTTTTTTATCTTGAAGTTTTTTTTAAGCATACACATTTCTGGCATCATCTAATTATATAGTCAATGTTCTCTTGTTGGTGCTGCTTAAAGGGCAAGTTGAAGAAGAAGGGGAAAAGATAAATCCTCATCTTTGTGCATCAAACACATTCAAATGTGTTCTATTTATACCTCAACCTGGGCAGGCTGCCTCTTCAACCACCATCCTCTGATCAGTCTTATAGTAAATTTCTGCTTTGCAGAAAATCAAGCGGCGCAGGAAAATTTCCACGCAAACAAAAAGATTTATTGCACTATATAAAAACCTTTATTTATTGCATGTATGACTACCGAAATACTTTCAAGGTTCTACTTTTTATTTACATTGTGACATATAATGATATAATTCAGCATCAATTCATAGAATAATGTGAACTAAAGTGGATCCAAATATATTTTGGACGATATCTCTTGCGACTTGCAGAAAAAAAATCCTAATTTTGTTATACCTATACATTTTTAATGTATTAAATGAGGAAACGTATATAAAACAAAAAATTCTTGTACCATTTTTAGAATTTTTACTGCCTAGCATCTGTCTTTAGGTTCTGGCACACTATCATGGATGACTATCTGGCATAAAACACAATATTACAAATGGAATGAAAATATCACTGAATGATCAGTCCTTGTTCATCATCATCGGATTCACTAAAGACAGTTTATACCACCAGTATACAAAATGTATTGAATCCATTTTCAAATACATATCAAACAAATATCCTACAAAATTCACTTCACTTTTTTGTGCCCTACTATCACCAGGCATCTTCTCCTGCGCTGCTTCGTGTGCTTGTTCTGTCTCTGCCGTACAGCCGCAGCAATTCTAGCATGCTGCGAGCGTAGGCATCACGCAGGTTTAGCCCTACTGCTGGCTGCATCCCATCTGAGGCGGAGTTGCGCTTAAGACGTTTCAATGCCTCACTGTGCCGGAGTGCGACCTCCTTCATCTTCAGAGTAAAGTAGCAGACGGAAAATCGGTCATTGATGATGGCAATTGGAAGGGCAAGAACAAGGATACCTGAAAGAATGCAGATGAAGGCTATGACTTTGCCAATGGCTGTCTCTGGGCGAATGTCCCCATAGCCCACAGTGGTCATAGATGTGGTAGCCCACCACCAGGCGCAAGGCACATTGGTAAATGTAGTTTCAGGCAGGTCATGCTCAATGGCATACTCCACCATAGCAAAAATGGAAATGCCCACGGAGAGGAAGAGCATCAGCAGACCCACCTCCTCATAGCATTGCGCGATCGTCATACCTAAAGACTTTAAACCTGTTGAGAAATGTATGTCATACATGCAACAATTAAGCATAATTTCTGAGCTACACCTTAAATTTAATTAAACGAAGAAAACAGCTGGAAATCATATAGACTTAAAAATATTTATCAGATACCGCTACAAAGCACAAACTTAGTTGTTTTAACATTAAGTTACACACAAATAGTGACAATTTAATAGTGACAATGTGCATAACTATATTTCTATCTTGTAACTACAGGCCTCACTACTGTAAAATATATTTTTTAACATCTTACTTGGTGATACTTGTACTAAGGATCTAATTGTGACTCTATGTTTTCTTCACAGGGGAGCAAAATGACCTCAACTTAATATTTTGTTCTAACATTAATTATGTGCACTATTAGTTGTCTAACAACTAATAACAAGTTGTGTAACAAGTGCCATTTTAACATCTTACATATACATAATTTAAGTTAAAAGCACATTGTTAAGTAAAATCAGCTGTAACATCACCTAAAGTAGTGAGTAAACATTTTCATAATTATCCTACATTTTCTCGTTTTCTTTCCTTTGTTGGTGTTTTACGGACTATAAATGTATAAAATTAGTTTACACAATTTCTAACATTGCAGTGTTGACTGCCTTTATTGGCTGCTATATAATCTGTGCTTCCCTAATCAGATTAACCACAGCCAAAGATAAGCAGAGTCTGTGAGATGTAGTCTGCATACAACCTCACACAATAATAAAATGCTATGGAAATAATGCTGGCTGCTGTTTTCATATTGAGTTGCCTCCTCATCAGCCAAGACTGGAATGTATTTGATGTGTGTTCTTAATTTACCAGGCAAAACAGTGATGTGATGGATATAATAAAAGCATAAAATCGTATGATAGATGATAAATGCAGATGTAATGGCGTGAAATAAAAATCATTGTTATATTTAAAACAGCCTTATACTTTAACCTAGTAATGTTTATTTGAGCTTTTTTAATGAAATTATTAAATCTCAAGCAAGCACCTTTTTCCCCTCAATTAAAGCTATATGCATTAGTCTCTGCTCTACCTACTTCTGTCTGTTCGGAAATATCATTTTCGTTAATTATTCAGGACTCTTTCAGAACCCTCTCACCATGACGTTCACAAGATCAAAGCTGGTCTTAATGTGCACTGAAACTTTTTACTTTATTCCTGCCAGTCTTAATGGGAGGAACATCCGAATGAATGAAAAAATAAATGACCTTTTTCTGTCTCGCATTCTTTTTTTTCTTTTTTTTAAATAGTTAAACAAAAACAAAAGATAAAGAACAAATTTTATCAGCAAAATAGAAGCATATTTTGCAATAAGGATCACTTACCAAGCACAAATGTGACTACTTCTGAACATTTCTCAATTTAATGTCAATTTAGGTGGTCAATTTTTCTTCTTGGTCAATTTTAGATCATTTAGACTAATGGAATGAGACATATGCTTATACATGATATTGTTATAATCCTTTTAATGTTCATCATTTTAACCTACAAAGAATAAATCTAAAAGAAACTTATAAAATCAACTATTCAGAAACTTTTTTTCAAATACTTTATGTAGATATTTTCTAAGAAATATTTTCAGTGTAAATTTAAGTTTATATTATTTTTAAGTGAGATATTTGGCCTTCTTTAAAGAAATAATTACTCAAGTTGCAGTAAACGTATTAATGTTTAGAGTTAGGTATTGTGTGATACCCTGAAGAAAATCCTGAATTCAGAAAAAAAAAGGCAGTGTGCAAGATTTTATAGTAACTTAAAGTGAGTTTAAAGTGTCCATAGTTGCAGAATCTCTCTTAAATAGCCATTATTATGAAACTTACAGCAACAGGTTTTATGGTGATATGTCACTTATTTGCTCATTCATATATTTTGGTGCACATATAAATACCACATTGCACTTCTTTGGCCGTTATTTTCTAATCTAAGTGTGCTTTAAGAAAAAAGCAGTTTTCATATATATACTTTAAAAGGCTGCAGCCTATCGTAAAAGTTTTAAACTCATTATACGTAACATAATGGATATAAATAATTAAAACTATATTTATTCAACATTCAATAGCAACAGAGAAACTCCATCAAATGTAGTGAAGTAAAAGTAAATTCCTGCAATTAAACATATTCCACATCAATTAGTTTGTGTTAAATGTGTAAGCACAAAAAGTTGAGTTTAGGAAATAGAATCTCATTGAATTTAACTTCATCAAAAAACTAAATTTTGACTATAAATCTTGTCCCCTAAACATGATTTAACTTTGAAATTACCTGTGGAATGGCGTCCAAGTTTAAGCATTCTGAGAGACCTCATCAGTCGCAGGACCTGCACTACCCGTCCCACATTCTCCAAACTTGTTGAGCCGCCATGCAGATTCTCCACTGCTAGCGTGATATAGAAAGGCAGGATTGCCAGCAGGTCAATGATGTTCACTACACTTCTGCTGAATTTACACTTGTCCTTTACACACAGGAACCTGAGCAGCAACTCTCCTGTGAACCACACAATACAGATGTACTCAAGAATATCCAAGGCAGGTGCACCAAATATAGTAAAGTCCAGAGAGATCAGAGCCATGTTTACAATGGATACAATCACAAAAAACATAGACAACGTCCCATATGTTTTTGCTGCCTTTGACGAATCCGGCTTCTCCATGATGTCCCAAAGACGCCGGCGAATGTCCTCACACAGCACTCCACTAAAATCATCCTCCACACTATTTATTTCAACATCGTTTTCAATTTCGACGGATTCCCCCATCTCCTTCTTGCGGTAGTACTTGTCCCTGCAACAGTGGTCTATGCGAAGCTCATCAATACCCCAATATTCAATTTCTTGCAGGAAGGAAAACACACACAGTTCCTCTCGAACATGTAAATGTCCTGTCTTGTAAAAGTTCATAATGTATTGGAAGGTTTGAGAACTGCGGTCAAAGAAGTACTCATTTTCCAGAAAGTCTGCATCATCACACAGTTCTAATGCTGAATCTCGCGTGGAGAGTGCCAGCTTGCCCAGGCGTGTCTCTGGGTGAGAGGCTAGCAACTCCTGAGAGAGGATGTAGCGACTTCCTCCAACATTAATGATGAAGAAGTTCAACGGAATGTCAGTTGATGGAGGAGGTTCACTAAAGAACACACTGGAATCCTGAGACACCACTGAGGTACTGTCCCCGTAGAACTCTACTCCACTTGAAGCATCACTAATCATAGTGCTCTGGATAATGTAAAGCCTCTGAAAACAAAAAACGAGAATAATTTATATGAATGTGATAAATAAATTACATTAAGTTTGGAGAATGTCCGAGCACATAAGCCTACGTAGAATTTTTTCTCATGCATAATAGAGCAACAGTCACTGAATGAGCACATCCCTTCAACATTTTCCTCCTCCACCACCATTACTTCATGTTCACACGTTACACACCGAAGAAGGGAGGAAGCCCCTGGCAGTGTCCTACTTCTTCCGAGTGCCTCAATGAGATTTAAATATTTTAGCTGCCCTTCCTAATGAATCGCTAAAAAGCTACTATTCTTGTAATCATTAATTTTCCTAGGTAACTTCCTCTCTATAATTTTGTCTTGATAGTAATTTTGAGGCTTGCATTTTTAATCAGATCCCCGGAGAGAGCATAAAGGATGTCCTATGCCATAGTAAACACACAAATGTGCTGCAAGTTTATTAAACAAATTTACCAGACTTTGGATGCAAAGTTAAACAGCAGGAGAAGCAGTATACTCATAGTGGTAGTAGTATTTTCTATTTTTGGAACATTATTTTAAATGTGTTTTTCAATGAAAATTTAATGAAAAATGTTTAAATGCATTGAAATGCAATATTTTTTATGTATAAAAACATTAAAAATATAGTTGCAAACAAAATGATAATAGTGCTAAAATAAATGACTATATAAGACGTCATTATTTTTTTAAAGCAACTAATAGGTAATTAGTACTGTTCAGCCTACCTACACAGATTTAGATGTATGTTCTTGCTCCTCTTGGCAGTTTCCTGTAGTATCAGATACTTCACAGCACAGCCGCAGGTTCATGGATCTGTGATCGTTTCATCATGTAACTGCGCGTTATGCCACCAGACTTGTGCCGTGCGCTCTCAGGTCCACGCGCAGTTTAAAGGTTTGAAGCGAACGAGGGCTTGTGATTGGCGATTCATGAACGAATCATGTCTTTAAACGACTCTTCTATGTGTGTCAGACAAATCGAGCACGAGAACGAACCAATCTTTTCCCCACTGCACAACCTGCGGTGCCCGATGTTCGGGATATGGATGGATAAACATCTGTTAGATTCTGTGGCCACATTATTGCATGGATAAATATTCACTTCCACGCCACTGTCTTCATTTTGGATTGTTACAACAAAAAAAATCGGAACTTTTTTGCTATTCAGATTTAATTTTGCTATTCGAGTTTTAAGATTTTAAAAATATTAAAAACATATTAGTTAATTTCTTTTACATTTTAAATTTCTGACAATAATATATATATATATATATATATATATCATATGATATATATATATATATATATATATATATATATAATTAAATTCTCCGGGTTCGATTCCCGGTCAGGGACCTTTCTGTGTGGAGTTTGCATGTTCTCCCCGTGCTTGGGTAGGTTAGGTTTACTCGCGTGTACTCCGGCTTCCTCCCACAGTCCAAAAAAAGTATGTTAGGTTAATTGGTGATTCTAAATTGCCCGTAGCAGTAAAAGTGAGTGTGTGGGGCCCTGTGATGGACTGGTGACCTGTTTAGGGTGTACCTCCCCTGCCGCTTGCCCTTTTAAGAGACGATAGGCTTCAGCAGATCCCCGTGACCCTGAATTAGGGAATACGCAGATATAGAATATAAATGAATGAATGAATGAATGAATGAATGAAACTGATACATATGTGTTTGGATGATTGGTAAATAAACTCATGGAGTCTATTCTAGCTTAAGTTCACACATTCATGAAAACTTTTTTTTAACATACTAAATGTCAATGAATTCATTTGCCTAGGATGGAGTGGAAAACTGGGTTGTGCTCCTTGTTACCTTGGTAAAAATCGTACTTATGGTTATTTGAATGATATAGATATATAGCTGTCTACATTTTCCATACGTGTAGTTTAGATGGAGGTTGCATATTTATTTATTAGAATCGGTTGACGCAAGTGAATTATTACGTCATTTTAATACAGAAGCCTTAAAAAAACTACAGCAGTATCAAAAGAATTTTTCTAATAAAGTTTTTAAAAAGGATATATATTTTATTTTAAACAAAAACGATTATAAAATGAACGTCCTTCGGCATACTGTCAAATATAATAATAAATGGAAATATGCCTTCAAAGATCAATAATCAACAATATCCACCTAATGTCAGTAGATGTGGGGGTGGGGGTTATTAAACAGAGAAAAAACATTGGTGGTAAACCAAAAAGTGGGCATTTGTGAGACGACTAGTCACTTATGTACTGAATGGTTCTAGCTCCATCTACTGTTTCTTATGAGATATGCAGCTATAACAGAGTTCCAGCAGCTGGTTGGTTCTTCTTTGAGAATGTAGGCTACTGTATTTACCACACAATTCAGAAAAAGTAGTTTAAGATCATTATATGCATGCAAAAAGCTTTTATTTTCTTTATAAGCATATGTAGCAGGGGCAGTAATCAGGATCATGGTGCCACATAAAAGAAAAGCTTTACACAGAACTGGTCCCAGAAGTGTGCAAATTTGTAAATAGAAACAGGAAACAATGAAGAAACAATTTGATTCACTACAATAACACACATCTTAAAACACATCTTAAAACATGGGACATCAGCAGTTTTATGGAATGCAAATGGCTCCAAAGTTTGTGAAAGCAAAATAAAAACGTTATTATTCTATGTAAAAACTGAAATGCAAATATTTTAGTCTGAGTATACTGAATTATAAAACTCAAATAATCTGTTATTTGCAAATATAGTTAGCAGGAAAAAAAACATCTCAGCTTGCACAAAACTAGGTTTTGTGACTTTAGATTTTAGTTTGTGACTGACATGATTGTAACCTAATATTGAATACTGCTACTGTAGTTTTATCACCTTGAGTGCTGTGGTTTTAGAGATTGCTTCTAAACGCAGGTATAAATACTGATTTTCTTTCTGGCAGCTTATGTCAGTCTGGTGAATCTCCTACATCTTTCTTAGGTTTTTGTGTGTGTGAAAATTCTAGATGACCACCAGCATCTGAACTGGTGGCTCATTTGGTAGCAACATCAGTGCCTTGGTTCAAATTACTGATCACATTTACCTCATGATTGGAATTAAACATTTAATAAATGTCTTTCAAACCCATAGTGGTTTAATATATATATCAGGCCTGGTCTGGTTCCAGGTCTCTATAACAGCGTATTGAAAATATTGTCTAATGCAATTATTTACATCATTTGGCAGACGCCATTATCCAGAGCGACTTACATTTATCTCTTTTATACATCTGAGCAATTGGGGGTTAAGTGCCTTGTTCAGAGGTCCACCAGTGGCAACTTGGTGATGCTGGGAATCGAACCCGGGCAGTCCAACACCTTAACCACTTTATTTTAGTATGAGTTTAGGTAACCATTTTATGGTTTGATGGTTTTGACATCAACCAAATTACACAGTCGGCAGGGGTGTAAAAAGTATAGTTGTTCCCTTTCTAGTGCACTTAATTATGACGTTTGGAATTCGACCTTTGTGGCGATCCTCAGTACTGGGTAAGCAGGTCACGTGACCACACGCCCACACTTTTCAAACGCCATGTTGCAGCTCTGTTCAGTTCAGTTTGAGTGATTTTTCTCCCGCAGATTTTGTCCAGTGTTAGACTGTAAGTGTTTTTTTATTAATACGCATTAAATAATAATAATTTTATTATTAAAATATTACGACTTTAGTGGTTCAGTTGGTTTTTCCGGTATTTTTTTCTATTCTGTTAAGTAAACTATCATTTGTTTTGGTTCGGCTTGTGGGCGGGACAGTTAGTTAGCCGCCTAGCTAGTACGCTATGCTAAATGTTTGTAGTTGTTGTTAAAAGGCGTGAACGCAGCTATTAAATTATAGTCTAATGGTATAAATGTGAACAAGTATTTTAACTTGTTCAAACAGTTCTTGTTTTATGAACTTGTCTGCTTGCTTTTTGGTCTTATTGTTATGTAAGCAGCAGAGCAAGCTTATCGGACCGCTAGTTACTCGCGCCAAATTTTTTTGAACTCGCAGACAGCTGGCTAACGCTAGCTACAGCGCTGTAGTTATAGATTTCTGTATTTAGGATGTTTAAAAGCATAACGTTCGGGTTAACATGTGCCAGTTTGTAGTGTATGGAATATTTCGTATGTTTTCTAATCTAAAAGCTTTATAATAATTATCCTGAGCACTAAAAACATTGTTTTATGGTTAACGTTCAGCTCCGTGTTTGTCGCTACAGCACTGCATCGTTGTATCCTAAAATGATGTAACAGTCAGTTTAGTAACAATGGCAGTCTCTTATAAGAAGGCGAAGACTGTTGTTTGAAGTAATTGTCCTCTGCATCTACACTTTTGTCATCCTAATATCAGTTTTGGACCAGATAAGTGCTCGTTTAAACCGATTTACTCTGTGTGTGTGTGTGTGTAGCAGGTCTTTATCTCTCTCTCTGAGATGACTGACATTGTGGAAGTTGAGATAGACTCATCTGCTACACATGAAGCCATCCATGACGCGTCAAATCAAGAGGAGCAAGATGAATCCGGGATACACAAACCCAAGAGTGGGATATGTATGTAAAGCTGCAAAATTGCTTCATTGTTAGGAAATAGCATTCAGCGACAGGATATTTAACTTATATTTTTCCATGTGGTATTTTTCTGTTAATGACACAACTTGGGGGAAGTGGTGGCTCATGGTTAAGGTGTTGGATTACCAACCCGAAGGTTGTGGGCTCGATTCCCAGCTCCACCAAGCCGCCACCACCGCTGGGCCCCTGAGCAAGGCCCTTAACCCCCATTTGCTCAGTTGTATAACAAGAAATATTGTAAGTCGCTCTGGATAAGGGCGTCTGCCAAATGCTGCAAATGTAAACTTGCTAGCATATAACATTACATTTACAGCATTTGGCAGACGCCCTTATCCAGAGCCACTTGCATTTATTTCATTTATATAACTGAGTGATTAGTGAGTGATTGAACTGGTGGTTTTGGGAATCAAACCTACAATCTTCTGGTTAGCAGTCCAACCCCTTAATCACTTTACTTTGCACTGTTGAAAAATCTAATCTATGTAAAAGTGAAGGTCTTTAAGTAATATTTAGTATCTTTATTTTGTTGTTACATAATGAACCATTTCCTTTGCTATTGTTGAGTAAGACAAATAGACTGAGATCCTCAGCAAAAACTAGCATTTACATCATCAGTTATGCACGTTTGTAATAAACAGTAATTGACGATATTACAATAGATCTCTGCTTTTTTACTGAAAGATTTTTTTCTCCTAAATATTTACAGTAATTATTATATTAGTAAGCAGAACTAATCAGAGGGTAAGTTAAATACCCCTGTGTTCCAGTTTTCTCTTTTTCTGTGTGGTTTTTGTTTTTATGTACATTTTTCATGGTTTTCTTTGCATCTTAAACCCAGTATATATTACTACATCTTTAATAAATGGCAGAAACAGTGGGGTATGTGTACTAACCGTAAATCGTATGATGTCCACCCTGACATTTTAGAGACATTCAAACCATTTTTTAAAAGAATTTTACAGACCAAGTCTGTTTTTTTTTGTTTGTTTGTTTTACAAGCTGTTGTATTGGGCACCCCAGACTGACGCATAGCTTTTAAACCACCTTCATGCATGTTCTCCTAATTAAAGATTATTTGCTGAATTGTCCAGTTATTAAAAGAAGTAGAAAACTGTTATTTTTTTTATTTATTTAATAATAATGTTTTTACCAGAAAAGAATTCTAGATTTTGAAAACCATATCTTAATTTAAAAACCTTTTTTCATTTTAATTACTGTACATTCTATGGTTGGCTATTTTTGATGCAGGTTTTGTATAGCAACTTTGTAATAGAACTGTTATGCATAGTTTGTATCATCTTGCCATGAGAATGGCCCTAGCTGCTGACATGGCATTAAATGAAGAAATAATGATAATAATAACGTCCCTCTTTGCAGTTTCAGGGGATATCATTGAAGGAAAACGAGAAAAAAAGACAGTCCAAAGACTTAATATGCAGATGGGTAAACCAAAAGAAAAGCTGAAAATTGAAAGTATAGGCCATGGGGACAAATTAGGGGACATTGCTCGCATCAATCATGCTATCGGAAAGCTCAAAGCCCCACAGCTAAAACCTCTACACAAGATTCTATACGATCGTCCAGGCGCGGTAAGCTTTTTACGCAGACAATTACAGAAAATACTTATTGGTACGATTATTTTTATATATTTAAATATTTAACATATATTTTTTTAACTGTCTTAACAGGTATCTTCACTAAGAAAGCATCTTCGATTGTTCAATGGATTTCCATTTGATACAGACAGCGACCCGTATAACAAAAAAAAGGAAAAATTACTAAAGTAATGATTGACAGCTTTATTCTATAAACATATACATAAGTTTATATAATATATACACATTTAAAATGTTTTTTTAGCATGGTCTATATGCTCTTGATGGTCTTCCAGGCATCCTAAAATACAGCTCAGGACTATTTGTCAAATTCTCGATCTTGAGCGAAGTGGCACTCAGAGTGTTTTAGTTGATAGGATCATGCAGTTTCTCACCAATCCTACAAATTCAGGCAAGGTAAGACATTTATGCTGTCTTTTGGAGATTAATGTAAATTTGCATATATAATAGGGCTGCAACAAATGATTATTTTAATAGTCCATTTTGCAACTAACATAATGTTTAATAATCACCAAAACGAATAATTATAAATAAAACATTAAAATCACTTTAGCTTTAATTTTTTTTGTTAATTTAACTGCAATTATTTTGCTGATAATGCAGTATGATTTGATCAGTTATTCCGCTTTTGCAATTAGTTAAAATATGAAGTCACACCAATTTATACTAATAAAACAAGGAAATCACTTAAACTTCTAAAAATGTCAAACATTTATATTACAATTACTTTTTAGGTATATGATTTATAATTTTTTTTTTCACTTTTAGCTAGCAAAATAATGAATAAATAACAGAAAAAACAGTTATAATTCTGATTAAAAACTGCTTTTACAATGATTTCTATTAAAATGCTTTCAAAAATCAAAATAATCTTGAGCTGACTAAAGTTTTTCTTTTGTGTCGACTGCAGATGTGCTGCAAACATACACATCGCTATGATAAGATGGGGTTTTTTTGGGGGGGGGGTTACCGGAAAATTAATAAAAAGCGTAATTTGTGTGTAGTTTTGTGAAACTTGCCCCCTATAAACTGGTTTGGCTTTGATTGCACTTATTCTTATAAGTAAATCTTCTTTTGCATGATCACCAAATTATTTTTTACATATTTTCATTGTTGATAATGTTGACTAATTGTTTCAGCCCTATAATATGATGATTATTTAGATAAACAATAGTGTAAACCAACCTGACTTGACAACTGTTTGTGGTGTTTTTGTTTAGCCAGTAATCTTAAAAAAGAAAAGAAAGAAGAAAACTGCAAAAGATTCTAAACGAGAAAAGAAAAGTGCATCTAAGAGCAAGCAGCGGCAATTAGAAAGTGGAAAGTCTAAAGCAATTGTTACGGATTCCAGCAGCGATGAAGCAGATGACGAAGAAGAAGATAAAAGTAAAAACGAGGACGGTGAAATGTCAGACAGCCAAAAACATGAAGGTGATGAAAGCATTTCTGAAGAGGAGAAAGAGAACATAGATTCAGATGATGAGGATGAAGAGGTGGGTACATTTTAAGAGAACTGAAAATGATAAAGTGATACAAAAAGGAAAAATGTGGGTGGTTTTTTTTGCTACATCAAATCTTACATTTTTAAAATGAATGAGAATCTGACCACGTATGTTTAAAGTATGTTTAACGTTTTTTTATTGTATTTTTGGTACTAATTCTTTATTTTATTTTTTTGACTTTTAACATTTACTTGTTTTACACACATTGAAGAAAAAGAAACCTAAGAGTAAAAAGACCACCACAAAGAAGACTGTTTACTCTGACCAGGCTTTATCCGATGAAGAAGATGACGATGATGATGAGTCTGCTGGAGACACACCTCCAAAAAAGGTTGGTTGCTGTCAATTTATTTCCAGTGATTATACAGCAGTTGTGCTTATCTGATATGGTCATGCATGACTTTATTTGACATTAGGTTAAAAAGAAACCAGCTACCCAGAAGAAAGTAAAGGCCAAGCCTGCTCCTAAAACAAAGAAAGCAGACAGCAGTAGCAATAGGAGGAAAAATGCTTCAAGCAAGACCAAATGTAAGTTGGCCAGGGTTTTTAAGATGTATATTTTGTATAAAACACCTTTTTGCATTACCAGTTAAAATTAAGGACAGTTGGTAGGGATAAATGTAAAAATAAAGTTAGGTTTGCGTACACCCAACCAACAAACCCACATTTGATCCTTGCCTGAACGAGTGCCACAAAGTGTATAGCACACAGTTGATGTTGGTGTGCTGTGGCATTTACATTTCGTTGGACTGAAACCAATGGGTTTAAATGTTCTGAATAATTATGCCATGTGCATGATGATGATTAGTTATGATTGGGCTTAGCAAGTTACCAGGGTCACTTTCCAAAACCTAGTTGCTTTCTTAATAAAGTGATTGGTATAGTAACGGGGCATAAAATCTGGAATGTGATGTTTTGAAAAGACGTGATTTATATTTAGGTGTCCAAAAACCTAATATCCTTAAATAAATCATCATATAAATGTGTGCAACAGATAAATAGTGGTGGGGGAGTGGTGGCTTAGTGGTTAAGGTGTGGGACTGATACCAGAAAGACCAGAGTTAGATTCCCAGCACCACCAATCACCACTGCGGGCCCTTGAGTAAGGCACTTAACCCCCAATTGCTCAGTTGTATAAATAGGAGATAAATGTAAGTCGCTTTGGATAAGGGCGTCTGCCCCAAGAGTTGAGTGCCAGTAAGCACCTGGCTGTTTTGTCATTGTCAGAGAGCTCTAATCTACTGTAAAGTCAGTGTAAAGCTTGAGTCATTTGAGGCCTAGTTCTGATTACTATATTACAAAAATCTTGTTTTACAGGGTAGGATCTTTTGTATTCATGTGGTTTAAGGTTTTAAAATTACAGAATTACAATCATCAGAATTATCATGTATTTATTTTTAGTAAAGATCGAAAGCTCAGATGATGAAGATAATGAACCGCTGATTAAAATGATTAAAAAGCCACCAAGCGATGAGCAGTTAAAATCATCTATCAGAGACCTCCTGAAAGATGCCAACCTGGAGGAAGTGACTATGAAGCAAATTTGCCAACAGGTGAAGTCTTAAACACATTTAATAGAATAAACAAAAATATTCTGTATTCTTAGTAATTTTAATTTAATTTTTTATCGGTTGCGACTGTTTTGTTGTGTTTTCCAGTTTGAGATCATTGTTTGAAGCACTAGGGGATTTTTGTGATTGCAATATTCTCAAAAAGCTTTTCTTTTTTTTCCTGCCTAAAAAATTTAATGCTGTGACAGTGATTGACACCAGATGTGAAATGACACACACTTTAAAAAGCATTAAATACAAAGTTTTGCATACTAATGTCTAATGGTGGTACCAGTTGCAGTAGAACTCAGTGTTGTGTAGACTATAAGACTGTTAATTTACAAATGACCTCAAACTGCCATACATAGCATTTCCTTTATATTAGTGGGTTTGAACACATAACTGTCTGGCAATCTTGGACCTCTATTTGGTCTAAATCAAGTCTGCTATTTCACTTTAAAAGAGAGCATGGATGACTGATCTCACTCGGCTACTGATGTGTTTGAAACAGGACTACATAAAGAATGCAGAATTTACGTGTTCTGTCTGCAGAAATAGAATATCTTCAGAAAAAGAACTAACTAGTCAATTTGGAAGTAGTTTGCGAATCAAGAGGTGAAAGAGCAGAAAGACTATAATTAGGAAGGGATGAGCCAAGAGCTAAATCCCACTGGTACTGCTATTCAGTGAAATGAACACAATAACATGAAATCAGTCATTAAGGGTTACTTTTAACATTGACATTTAAGAATCAGGATATTCAATAGCACATTATTAGCGCATTATTTTTAACTTTTACACTTCCCTTCAGGTTTATGACCTTTATCCGGACTTTGACCTGACACCCAGGAAAGACTTTATCAAGGACACAGTAAAGAGTGTGAGTAAATATAAATTTTTGAAAAATTATAGCAGTTTTTGTGTACTGCCACTTTTTAATCTAAAAGTATAATTTATAAAAATTAAGAAGATTGGATATCTAATGATTTATTTTTTTTCCCCTCAGTCACTGTCCTAACAGGATGAAGCCGGGTTTTGTTTTTTTTTGAGAACAGTTACAGATGAGTTTGTGCATAGTCATGCTATTTTCATAAATACAATTGTTCATTATGTTGTCTTTTTATTATATTTTTTGCAGAAATATCAAATGTTTGTGCATCCTTTTTGTATAGCTTTATATTTGAGAATGCCTGATTTTGTATAGTACATGTACATTTATATTGCTTTACATGTACTTTTCCCCTATAAAAATGTTGTCCCATATTTTGATGTATATGTATTTTTACTATTAGAGAGGCATCTGACATTGAGTTTATTTTTAATACTTGTTTGATCAATGTACAGTTTTTTGTTTTTCTCCCCAACTTTGTTTGGTGTGGCTTTGTTTCTTTTTAATTTGTGTAGTTTACTTCTGTTATTTATTGCTTTTTTGTTTTTATAGAAATGGTGCAGGGGAGAAAACAGGATGGCAAAAGTGGTTGATCAGCTGGATTTCTGGTGCAATTTTATCTTGCACAAGAGTTGGAGCTAATGAAAGGGTTCTGACCACAAGTTAAACATTAGCCTAACTGCATGCTAAAATTTTAACACGCTTAATAACATAGCTGTTTGAGCTATAGGTGATTGATAATGATTAAGTAATATCGAATGTTAAGGGTTGTGGAAAAAACAACCCACATCTGAATTATGAATCAGAGACATTTACTTTGATAACTTTCTCAGATTCCATGTAATTTTCTCCGATATTTAGACAACAGTAGATCATTTGGTTAACATTCACATGATTTAAGAAAAGCTTATGATGATTTCGGGGTATGAGTGGCTTGCCTGGTTAAATTAGGGTAATTGTGAATTTTACTTCCCAATTCAGTTTTATTGTGTGTATGAGATATATTTGCATTTGTTGTTTTTGTTTATATATGTGACTTATTTTCTTAGTGTTTTGACTATAGATGAATGATTTAAAAGTATTTTCATCTGCACATTATGTTTCCGAATAAATTTTTGATATAAAACAGCAAATAACTGCTCAACTAAAATCTAAGGCTTTTTTGGTTTTTATATTTAACAATACACATTTTCAGTAGCAAACCATCTAAACTGCAGGAGCTCTTCCATGTATAATTCAAAATTACATTGTTTCCGGCATAATTTAGGTATGCACTTCTTTACTATGCATGTATGCTTGTGTAAAGAAATGTCATAACTAAATAAAGGAAAACCTTTTTGAGTTTCTTTTTTAATTCTTATTTTTACTTAGTTATATGTTTGAGTATTCTGTCATAGTTAAACAATACTCCCAGTTTTGGAATCCCTACACCGGCTCCGTTAGGTTTAGTAGTGATTTTAAAGTATTTATGCTTGTATTTATGTATATTTAAAGTATTTATGCTTGCATGGTTTGGCACCTTATTATTTAGCGGAACTCTTAAATGTTTACTCTGCGTGAACAACGCTCATCTGATTCTGGCCTGCTGATTGTTACAAAACACCTACGCTCTTGGATGATCAGGAATTTTCCGCATATGCTCTTAAACTCTGGAACTCTCTCCCCTACAATATTAGACAATCATCTCTTAAAACTTACTTTGAGTTCTATCCATGATTTCGATGTTTTTGGGGTGCTTTTTTATTTTTTTATATGTAAAGAGCTGGTGCTATATAAAAATAAATGTAGTATATTAATTATTCTCATGCTAGAAGAGTGATGGGGCCTATTTGCCCCAGTAAAAGGAGATTTTAATGCTACAGTATACAGACAGACTAACGTGTGCTCGAAACTTTGGGACAAAAGCCAGTGTGGCTGAAGGTTTTCATTTCTAGCAAACATGAGCCATAAATGATTTCACCTATTTACTCATTTATTGGTGGCTTTCTTTAGACTAGACTGGTTGGAAATAAATTCTGCACTTATCCAGACCTTTGATAACACTTTTCCTATGTTTTACTTGTGTGAAAGAAGAGCTTGAGAGCACTGGGATGTTTTATGATGCAAATTAGCCATTGCGTAAGTTGTGACATCATGACGTTGGATGGTGTGTGGAATGAACAGCGCTGGACTCTGACAGGCTTGTGTAAAAGCTCGGTTGGTTGTTCACTGTTGTACCCTGATTCGTGCAATGGGCAGCCTCTGTCTTGCAAATAGTCGACGTTTTGTTCGCCAGATCTTTCCTGGTTTTCCACGCATGCTGAGCCGCCAGTACAGCCTGAATATTTCCACGGAGCTTCTGCGGACGCAGGGCTTCATAAATGGCAGTTGGGTTTCGGCCTCCTCCACGTTCCCCGTGTTGGATCCAGCCACTGGACAGGAACTGGCTCAGGTCTCTGATTGTGGACCTCAGCAGGCTCAGGAAGCGGTTCAGGCTGCATACAAAGCTTTTCACTCCTGGAAAACTAAAACCGCAAAGGTAAATACAGTAAGGGGTTATTAGTGTTATTTATTTTTACACTGTGTATTTTAAACATCGATTTCAGTTGTCTTGTAGTTACACTTAATGAGCTTTTCTGTATTCTAAGCGCTGATCGGCGCTGTGCTGCTGAATGAGCTAACGTTAGTAGTAAATGTTCACTGTTCCTGATGCCTCGCTGTCAAACATTAAGTTGTACTAACGAGCAGTTAGCAACAAGCTAACGTCACCTTTTTAACGTCAATAATAACACTAATGTTTCTTTTCTTTTTTAGGGCGATTTGAATGGGCTTTGTTTAGTTTTATTTTAGTATTGTATCTAAAGCCGATAGAGCTTAAAATTATTATAAACGCGAATAATCTTAAGAGCTAAGCCGCCGTTTTCAGCAGTGTATTTTAAAAATGGCGTATTGTTTAGTAGTCTACGGCGGCCGACAGCGGTCAACGCGCAGAACACTAGCCTATTGTACGCGTTTTGCCAGTTTGCTTCGGTATATTTTGTATTGATAACTTTATTATATTTTATTACAGCTCTTTTTTCATGCACTTTTTAGGAAAGAAGTTTTCTGCTTCGAAAATGGTTTGGTTTAATCAATCAGCACAATGATGATCTGGCCAAGATCATTACAGCGGAGTGTGTAAGTAACACTTATATTTGTTTTATGCTTCATCTGACAATAAAAATATCACACATCCTGACATGATTTCTGTCAATAAAAAAGCCAACCTCTGCACAAACAGGGAACACATTTATATAACAAGACATATATTTTTACCAGTACTTTTTTAATAGGTAATGTCATTTTTCATTATCATGACAGATTTGGCCCTGTAGGTCTTATTGATGTCAGGCTAAAAAATGCTGTTGTGGTCTGCTTGGACATGAGACACAACAGAAAATTATATAGATCATTCATGTATTAATTACATTAGTCTATCTGCATAACATGGAAACACCAGTCTACACATCCTGTGTAGTATACAAGTGTATGATTTTATTCCATAACCGTTATAATGGAGTCAATAGAGCATAGCCAAATGTCTCAAAACTTATGCTTTAAAAACAATACAAGACTCTTTTTAAACATAAAGAATTAAGCCCTCGCCCTACCAAATTACCACTGCGGGGCCGCTAAGAAAGACCCTTAACCCCCAGTTGCTCAGTTGTATAACTAAGATAAATGTAAGTCTCTCTGGATAAAGGTGTCGGGCAAATAACGTAAATGTTCCTCTAATTAATTACATATTAATCCAAGTTATTTAACGAATATGTGTGGATCTTTTGTAATTCCAGGGCAAGCCCATGAAGGAGTCCCTAGCTGAGATTGCATACTCCGCATCCTTTATTGAGTGGTTCTCTGAGGAAGCCCGACATGTATACGGAGACATTGTGGCCCCGGCAGCCAGAGATCGCAAGCTACTGCTGCTCAAACAGCCAGTGGGCGTAGCCTCTATAATCACACCAGTGGGTTACTCACCTATCAGCTTTAGCATTAACTATAGAAGGTGACATATTGCCTATATCTGACAATTTGTCTTTACTCACAGTGGAACTTTCCAAGTGCCATGATCACTAGAAAGGTAGGAGCAGCTATGGCGGCCGGCTGTACTGTAGTGGTGAAGCCAGCTGAGGACACACCCCTTTCTGCTCTTGCACTTGCTGAGGTTAATTCTGCTGTCTTTTTCAGTAGTTGTTAATTTTATGATGTTAAAACTTAAAATGAAATTGGAAATATTTGTGCAGCTAGCAGTGCAGGCTGGAATCCCTCCTGGAGTGTTGAATGTGGTTCCCTGCTCCAGGAAGAAGGCAGCTGCTGTGGGTGAAATCCTCTGTACTGACCCTCTGGTGGCAAAAATCTCTTTCACTGGTTCCACTGCCACTGGCAAGGTGTGTGTACACATTTGCACAGCTGTGAAGTGTACACTAATGTATACTGCATATAGATTGTTTAATTGGATCAACTAGTATTACCATCAAGCTACTAAAGAACAGGCGACCATTCATTTTTTCACATAAACTATATAGCCAAAAATTTGTGGACACGTAGGTAAACCCATAAAAACTGCGTCTTATTTAGGTTAGGTTACCTTATTTATATTTGCAGGTAAATTAGTTCTGCAGTAAAATGACGGTGTCCATTCCTGACACACAACACAAAAATAATAATAATAAAAACTCCAACAACCTACAGCATATTTAACTCAGTTATAACAGCAGGAACTAGGTGTTTTTATACAGTCTATTTTGACATGTTGTGACTAAAAACCTCTGTCCTGAGGGGGAAAAAACTGAAACTCACTGTGCAACGGGTGGGATTCATCATTTAATATAAAAGTAGCAATTCGCTGTAACTGTTTGACATATAGGGATGCTGGATCCAATTGTGACTCGCCAACCGATTAACTAAACAATTTACCTTTAATCTAAGTTATTTGTTGCTTTTAAGGTTGAATGACCAATCCATGCAACCAAAGAAAAGAACATAACTAATTCAATAAAAGCATAATAAGGTGTGATATTAGCATTTGGTCGATGTGAAATTACACAATTGGCTTTGAAGGTCATTTTTGCACATATCCAAGACCTAATATTCCACTTCACTGGAACTAAGAGACCCAAACACTGTTCCAGCATGACAGTGTTGTGGAAGAACTTAAGTGTCCTGTGTGGAGCTATAACCGTATCCCCACAACATCTGTTCCCCAAACAGTGTCTGAACTCGGTAATACAGTTGTTGGTGTATGGGATAATTTTCACAGCCACAGTTCATGATCTAGTGGAAAGCATTTCTAGGAGTGTGAAGGTTATTATAGGTGAGATTAAGACTAAATCTGGATTAGGATATGGATCTAATGGTCTGCCGTCCTAATACTTTTGTGCATATAGTTCGCATGCATTTCATGGAGCCACATTTTTAGCTACAGTTAAAATGTTCTGTTTTATAAAAATCATTTGTTGTCGGTCAATTATTTGGTCCAAAGTTATCGGAATTGTAGTCAGGTTTTTTTTCATTACAATTTTAAATAAAATAAAAGACAAGCGCTTGGATTTTTAAAATAATAAATATAATATACCATTAAATTTGTATAGAGACCTTATAAAATCAATAATTGATTACAGAATTTCCATTTTTGGGTGAACTATTCCTATTCCTTAAGTCACATATTGACTTAAATACATGTAGGAGATAAAACCAAATAAATAAATCACATGAAATAAAAAACCCTTCCTGTTAACATGTGAGTATTGAATTAAATGCAGATCCTGCTGAAGCATGCTGCTGAAACCATTAAGAGGGTGTCGATGGAGTTGGGTGGACACGCTCCCTTTATTGTCTTTGACAGTGCGGATGTGGACAAAGCTGTAGCCGGAGCGATGGTCTCCAAGTTTAGAAACTCAGGCCAAGTAACACACTAAATTGAAAAAAAAATCTAGTACTAAATTTTTTTTTCCTGCTGCCGTCACATCTAGTTATACTCACTTCTGATTTGTGCTGTGTTTTAGACCTGTGTATGCTCCAACCGCTTTCTGGTTCAAAGTGGAATTTATGATGTGTTTATGGAGAAACTGGGACAGACCATGGATGCAGAGTTGCGAACGGGCCATGGATTTGATCCCAAAACCACACAGGGGCCTCTCATTAATGTCCGTGCTGCTGAAAAGGTACTTTTCACATCATAAGTCATCAAAAATCATCCTTAAATCTGTCCTTATAACGTTTTCAATTTCTTTCAGGTAAATTAATTGCTTTAGTTTTATTATTTTGAACTTTTAACAATGAAAATTGCCACACAAAAAACATTAATACAGATATTCAGATATCCATTCAAATCTTCAATCGATACATTTTTTGGATGATTAAATCTTTTGCATAATAATTAAACAGATGAAGCAGATTCATATTTTCATATATTTAAGCTATTTATTGTGTCCATGCTTGCTAAAATTAAAAAGGAAGCTGGCATTGGATGAGTGTCGTGGCCAGAATACAGTTTAATCAATGGTTTAGCAGCAGCAGCAGCACATTGTAGACAAGCTTGTAAATGCAGGTTTAAGAGCTACAGATAATTTTGAAACTAAAGAGCAAAATTTGCTGTTGGTGATTTTAACTCTGGTATTGTTGTTGCTGATTTGTGTTATTCAGAAAATGTAAATGAAAGGAAAACATGCCTTGTTGATGAGAGAGATCAGAAGGAAATGGTCAGGTGCTTAAAGCTCATAGAAAAGATACAGTTAAGGACTAATCTAAACATCTAAGAACATTCCTTAATGTCTAAAGAGAGAATAAGGAGATAAATTGATCTGGCGATAATCTAATCTTTAACTGTCCCATTTTAGTGAGTCTGATTCGAGTTACTGTGCTTGTTAATTCAAATCAATTTGAACATTTGGATGTTGTTGGACAAGATCACATTTTTCCCCCAATTATGTACATCAATCATATAATAAATTTAAATAATTGCATTAACAAGTACAGTATGTGCGCTGGTGTTCTGAATGAAGCCTTTATGGAGTTGTAAAGTAAATAAAACAGAAGCAGTTTCACATTCTGTTATTTGCTATTTGGCAAGGTGTGTGTGTGTGTGTTTTCTGTTTGTTTGTTGTTGTTTTGTTTTTTCCTCTCAGGTGGAGCAGCAGATCACAGATGCAGTTTCACATGGGGCTGTAGTACTGAAAGGTGGAAAGAGACTTGAGGGATCTTTCATGGAGCCGACACTACTGTCTAATGTCACAACTGATATGCTCTGTATGCAGGAGGAGACTTTTGGTCCTCTGATACCAGTTCTGAAGTGAGTCATAAAAATCTCATTGTTTTATTGTCTTATCATGCATTTATCTTTTACCTATCATGCAGTGTTTGTGATTATGATTAGTCACTAGACACTAATTAGTTTTCAATAGTTTCTACTGCAAGGTTAGTTGTGTGTTATATATTAATGTTCTTAAAATGCTTGTATAAATAATGTGAATTAGCATAAATAATAATAAATGATAAATAAAAAACAGGAGATATTGGTTCAGCATTTTATGAAAGGAGTCTTTATTATTAGCAATTTTTTAAGTCAGGATAAATTGGTAGCTGGACTGTTGGCTGCTGAACCCTTGAGCAACTCTCAACCGCTCAGTTGTATAGTTGATATATATTTTACAACATAGTATATATACATTTGGACATGTACAGAGGAGGGATAGCGAATATATTGGCGGGAGGATGTTAGAAATTAAGCTACCAGGCAGAAGGCAAAAGGGAAGACCAAAGAGGCGGTATTTGGATGCGATAAATGAGGACATGAAGTTAGTGAGTGTGAGTGAAGAGGATGTAGAGAATAGGGTTAGGTGGAGACAGATGATTCGCTGTGGCGACCCCTAAACGGGAACAGCCGAAAGGAGAAGAAGAAGTGTATATATACACTAAGAGGAAACATTATTTGATCCCCTGAGTATTTTGTATGTTTGCCCTTTGGCAAAAAAAATACATATAATATCCCCTCACTGTGAATATAAGGTTGGTAAGAAAAGACTGTTTAAAGCTGGTAGTACCTATAATAACAGGAACTAATCTTTTACATCCAGGGACAATAACTTTGCATAGTGCTGCACTATATTGCTATACGTTTGCAGACACCTGACCATCAGATTCATATGTGGTTCTTCTCCAAAAGGTTGCTGGAAGCACACTGTTGTCTAGAAGGTCTTTGTATGTTGTAGCGTTAAGTTATTTCTTTACTGGAACTAAGAGACCCAAACGCTGTTTGTTCCCAGCTAAAAACCCCCCTAAGTTCCATTAAGAGTGTGATATGTTAGCAATAAGAGCATAATAGCAACATGGAGAATAAATCTGAAATAAGATGTTAAAAAACGTGTTTATTTTGATTAGGTGTTCACTAACATTTGGCAATATAGTGCATGTTATTCATGCAGTTGTTTTAATAACCTCTTTGTAGATTATAGTCAGTAAATTCTGCAATGCCTCATAAAGCATGGGCTAGCTCATCTTGATGTTAATGCTATACTTTTTTTTAGGTTTAACACAGAGGAGGAGGCGCTTGCCATTTGTAACGCATCGCCGGTTGGATTAGCAGGTTTGTGTATTTTAAGTAAATTTGACTTGACTTGTGTAACAATTAAACAATGTTGTATATTTAAAAATCTATGATAAGAACATGTCCTTTTGGTTTAATGAGTATGACCGCAATAAACAACTAACAAGTTCTTTCTTTTCTCAGGCTACTTTTACTCTCAAGACCTTAGTCAAATCTGGCGAGTGGCCGAGCAGTTGGAGGTGGGAATGGTTGGGGTGAACGAGGCTCTTATCTCTACTGCAGAAGCCCCATTCGGAGGTGTTAAACAGTCAGGCCTGGGCAGAGAGGGTTCTAAATATGGCATTGATGAATATCTGGAGGTGAAGTACATGTGTATTGGTGGGCTTAATATCTAAGCGTGATTCCGCTTTTAAAAACGCAAGAGTTATTATTGAAGCACATTGATTAGATTGCTGTGAATAAAACCAGTAATGTGGCTCATAACAAGATTAATGGAATTAAAGAGATTTATACGTGAAACACACATTTCTGAAAACAATTCAACTAGTAAGTATATTTCCAATCATGATTAACTTGTAATAACTAGCAAGTAGAAAGAAAATACGGTAGTGCAACATATGCTGAAACTACATTTCCCTCCTAGTGGTACTGATCTCGTTTCCTCCAACTAATGATCACTGGACTGTAAAAAATCTGTTTGTGTTTCGAGTTTTATCTTGTAAAGTGTAGTTTACAGTGTAAAAGCACAGAACCAGGGTGATGTTTATACAAATAAGAATAATCTTTGTCAAATGCACAAGTGTCTTGGTAAATGTATGAATAAATAGTGTTTGTGCAAGTGTATGGCTAAAACACTTGTAAATATTGTTGTATTAAGGACTTATTTTTGTAAAATTTGTTACTACCTTTAATTAAAAAAAGCTAACATGCAATACACCTAGAAATATAATGTTTGTTGTGTGTTGAGTCAAAAAAATTCAATTGCCATGGATCTGTGAAGTGTTTGATGTCTTTCTGTTTTCTATAACTAAATAAATGATGTCCTTAAAAAAAATAATTAGCTCTATTGATCTATCGCTACAGTTTTTTCATACATGAAATAACTGTTTTTCCTAAATCAAAATTATTTGTCATGTTTCAGTCAAAATTAAAATGTCAGCCAAACCGGGTTTTTTTTTGTTTAAATGAATTATATTTATAGTATAAAATATTGAAGACCAATATCTTGATACGACATTTATAGAACTTTCAGTGCACAAATTCCCTGGATACATTTCACAATTGATGACAACCTACACATGGCAGACTGCATGGCAGATGTTTTTGTTCCACAAAAAAAGTCAAGTGCTCAAAAATTAATACTTTTTATAATACAAGTAATTTTTTAAGACAACTAAAAAAATAAAATGCAAAAGTGAGCATTGAGAATGTATCGCTAGTAGTAAAATTAGCACACAACCATGCGGAAAACCATTGCAAGATTAGAGAACGTGCCAGGAGAACCAGACAAAAAACGTACAGATCAGTGAGTGCGGGGTAAAAGAAATCAGTAATTGTGTTCGGGCAATAAAAAAATCTTATCGTTGCATCCTTTAAAACAAGCATTCATATGTGTTTGGTTCTCGAAAAGACAACTCAATGAACTGATACAGAAACACAGATACACTTTATTTAAAAAAAAACCATCAGTTTCGAAAAGGAGCTAAATCTCAACTACGGAGATCAAATCAGAATTCATACTACATTCTTAATAAAATTGTGAAAAACTGCATCAGACTAGTGACAGCAGCCATCACCACT
This sequence comes from Bagarius yarrelli, assembly GCA_005784505.1. NCBI lineage: Eukaryota > Metazoa > Chordata > Actinopteri > Siluriformes > Sisoridae > Bagarius > Bagarius yarrelli. Next base: position 548,570 of record VCAZ01000161.1, on the reverse strand, counting down.
ATCCAGCCATTAGTACATTAAATGTCCAAGTGAAATGTCAAAACAAATCACAGTGTGTCTGTGCGAGCCCTTAAGAGTCTTGTTTTGGTCTGAAACCATCAAATGTAAGATTCCTAACATTCCTGTAAATTTCAATTGAGGAAGTTTTTATAAGAAATAACCAGTTTAATTCAGTGTACCAGTAGTGGGATGCTTTTTATTATCAGACTTAATCATGCTAATAAAACATTAAAAAATAATAAGCAGCTTTCAGTTCTCCCAACTGGCTGTTCATAAATAAGTGAGTTTAGTATTATAAGAACTAGCCCATAACCTTTAAAGAATAGGCTTTGCATAATGACAAAGACTATTTAAATTCAAGCGTCTGTGCTCTTAACAAACCATAGTCTTTTAACATGAAAGTATTTCCAAGTCTAAATCTCAATCAGTCCTGTGCAATAATATTTTCATCAGAGAAAAAAGGATCGTTTCATCCTTCCACAGGCCGGAGGCTGTACGTGTCTCCATTCATCATGGCTCCGTTGGCTCGGTTTCTGGTCCTGTCCGTCCTCTCGTAACTGAAAATGGTGTCCTGCTCACTATCAATCTCAGACTCTGACATCATTAAACTAGAGTTGTGCTCTGTGCTCCTGTGCTTGATATCTGAAAGAGACCAATGCATTATTTTAAACTAAAGGGTATCCCAAAAGTCACAATACAGTATACGATAAGGCCAAATGTTTGTGGACATCACAACAACACACTGACATACAGTAAGTATGTTTTAGTATTTACATTATTCCTTCCCTGGAACCAAACAGTCCAAATACTGTTCCAGCATCACAATGCTTCTGTGCACACTGGAATGCAGACTGCGCCATAGAAATCCTTACCGACATTAGTGTCTGATGACCAATTAAACTATTGTGGCTGAATAGGACATTATTTAAACCCCTGCTGAAAAATCTCTAAAACTGTAAATCATATTATAGGAGTAAGAGTGAGGCTAAAGCTGGAATAGGATATTTTAAAAAGTCAACAGCGTATATTTCTAATATATCGAACCAAAATCCAAATTTGGCGACATACTGTATTTTGGCCGTAGTTCCATTCTCTCCTGTTCATCCATATTGTCCAGTATTGTGTACTTGGTTTTCTTTCTTACTTTTGTACGTCGGCTCCTGGACATGGTAAAACAATAGCATGTCTTAGTTAAACAATGGAATATCAATAACTAAAAAACAATCTTTCATATTCCACAATTAACTTCCACAGATGTGTCAAAAGTTACAAGGGTAAATAATGAGATCAGAATTACCTTTTACACCAGGCCCAGCTTGAAGACACCAAAAAAATGATCACCACCAAACAGCAAACTGTGACATACAATACACTCCAATCTGAAGAAAAAAAAAGGTTAAATTCAACATTTTGTTACATCTGTTAATAAAATGACTTTTGCCAGAAGGTTACAGTGATTTCTCACCACAGTTGCGTTCATCATCTAGGAATCGTTTAAAAGGGTTCTCCATCCACAGAGGATCACAGGAACAACTTCGAGTGACAGGATCACACTGACCATGACCAGAACAAAGCAGCAAACACACTGCACAGATTTGTCCAAAAAGAAATAGTGTGTGAATGTGACTAAATCTTGGTAAGAAAGAAATGATATGGTTAACATATATGAGGAAGCGTGTTGCTTTGTGTCACTCACTGACTGTGTCCACGCGAAGGACTTTAAAGAGTAGATAATCTGTTTTCTCTTTCAGAAGCTGATACCTGAGGAGACGGGCCAGTTTAGGGCCAGGGAATGTCCCATCAGGACCCTGTACTGAAAACCTAAAAACGGTGCTGTTCACAAACATATACACACATTCAGATGTAATGTTACAGAGTTGACTATGCTTAAATTTATCTGCTGTGTAATAGACTTCATTAATTCAGCATAGCCTATATTTCCAGCCCATGGTCCTGACTGTTTCTTACACGAGTTTCTCACATGAGTGGCCCATGCAATGTTAGCATTTTGTTTAAACACTACATCTGTTTATACTCCAAATATAAAACTTTTTGGATATTCATAATCTAATATTTTACACAATACATTTCTGAAAACCTGCATTTTCAGATATTCGTAGTGTCAAAAACTGATAAATAATTAAATAATTATTTGTCCTAGTAAGATACATTTGTAAACCCTCATTCTTCCAATTTGGTTAATATATTTTAGACATACTATTAAAACATTGCATTATTTTACAGTGTACACATTTGGCACCACAATTTAGGATTAACACCAGTAATGCTAATCCTGCCTCAAAATAACGTTTCCTTAGCCTCAGTAAAAAGCAATCAAACATCACGTCTAATATAATTTACATAACTTGTGTAAGTTTCCCCCAGCTGGGGTTTAATTTTGTGGTTAAGAATGATGATAACCCAATGTTAAATGCAAAGTTTGTAAAGGGTGTTTCATTTTTTTTTTGTCTCTATTTTGTCACCGATGCCGCTGTTGCCTCTGGTTTGCTTAGTTGAGGACTCTTGATTTACAGATACTAGTTAATTTGAACTGAGTGTTTTAGTGATTGTTCACTACTGTGAACACTATTCTACTCTTTGATTCTGTAAAGCTCCTTTGACACAATCTCTATTGGTAAAAGTGCCATATAAATAAAGATGACTTGTAAAAACAAAAGGCATTTTAATATTTGTTGTATTTCATGGTAATTGTAATAGGAATATTTCTGAAACTGCTGACAATTTTGTCTTATTTGCATATTTTCCAGTTACTAAGCAACGATGTTCTAAGACTGATTAATGAAACAGCAAGCAGGTTATATGGTATATAGCCTTTGCTTATAGTAAACAAGTTCCAAAAAACAGACAACTATACTCTGTATATAAAGATATGTACAGATGGAGGACAACAGTCTGTCCCACAAATTTGTACAGAACAGCATAAAAGCATTTTAAAGCATATAAACCCGGGGTAGATTAGTGCACCTGATATCAGACTGGCCATGTAGACCCTTTAGAGTAATATCAGCATCCAGCACATGCAGCAGCGCAGCCAGTTGCCTCACCACTGCTGCCTTCTGCTGCTGACTGACCTGAGGTAACGGAACCTGCAACTCCAACTCCACTTCCTCTCTCTCACGCACATCTACACACACACAAACATTATACCCTACAGGTTGTTGGCACATGACATCATTTTCGTCTCACGAGATGCCGCTGGCAGGTGGGACATCATTTTTTTATATAGGAATCACTAGCATAAACTCAAACTGTTAAGGTTTGGCATTGTTTACAGACCGGTCAAACCGAGAAAAAACGGTCAAACCGAGAAAAAATGAAGAGCTTTTATAGTTGCTCAGAAGGGGGACATTTTCTAATGTCTAACATTACAATTATGCTACAATTTTGGCCAATTTAATAGGAACACCATTACACCTGTTTATTTATAAAATTATCTAATTAATAAAAAAAATTGCTTTAAATCTTTCAAATATAGTTTAGCAGATAATCTTTACATCAAACATCTGTATGAAGGAAAATCTTAGGATATGGTATGCCATGACATGTTTGTCCACTAGTTAAAGGACTGGTTTCTCATGCATTCTTATGCATAACAGCCTCTAAAGTTTCTCTATAAGTTAACATTTAGTAAGTGGCAGTTATTGATGATAAAAGATAAGAATGGCCAAACTGCATTTTAATACAACGTGTAAAAAGAAAACAGCAGAACAAGACATGGGGTTCCACTTTTTTTTCTTACTACATCTTCTCTTACTAATTCTTTTTTAAATGACCTTAAATGGTTAAAGCTTAAAGCTGCCTCGCTGATTCCTGAAGCCTCTCTGTTCCCTAAACTGTCTTTGCTTTTTGAGCCTTTTCTGCTCCCTAAACCCTCTAGGCTCCCTGAACCCTCTCTGCTCCCTAAATCCTCTCTGCTTCCTGAAGCCTCTTTGCTCCTTAAAGCCTTTCTGCTTCCTTAACCGTCTCTGCTCCCTGAACCCTCTTTGCCTTATGAACCCTTTTTGCTTTCTGAACGCTCTCTGCTGCCTGAACCCTCTCTGCTCCCTGAACCCTCTCTGCTTCCCAAACCCCTATCTGCTCCCTGAACCCTCTCTGCTCCCTGAACCCTCTCTGCTCCATGAACCCTCCCTGCTCCTTAAAACCTCTCTGCTTTTTCTTCATTCTGCTTTTTCTCAGAAATGCAGCTCAAAATCATCCTACCTGGACGGACTTCCACTGTAGCCATAGCGGTGTTGGAACGACCCTGACCATCACTGACTCGCAGCTGGAACAGGTAAGTGCCCTCTACAAGGTTGGCAAGGTATAATGTGGCCTCATGATCTGAACCAAACAGAATGTCCTGCAGAAAGAAACAATTCATTAGAGAATGAAGGTGGTGCTTAATAGGGTGGATTATTTAAATCTGACTCACCCCTGCAGCTGGACTTTGCTCATCTCTGACCCAGAGGAAGGATATGTTTGTGGAGCCACAGTTAGACACAGAGCCTCTCAGTACCAGGGAGTTATTGGGTAAGGTAAGTGTGTGGCTACCACTTGCATGGGCGGTGAGAGGCAGGCTTTCAGCTGAGGGGAACACTAACTTTTATATAGGCGGAGTCAATAAGTGAAAATGACATGACCAGTGAATTATTTGTATGTGTGTGATGAATAGTGATGGAATAGCAAAAGGATAACAAAAATTACAAATAACATTTAAATCAAATGCAAACCCTGTACAAACCTAGCGCTATGCCACAAATGTCACTAAAGTGGTTTTTTGTTTTAAACAGAAAGTTATATATGAAGTTACATATGATATATTTAAATGTAATTTTGCACATCTGCAAAACTTCACTCACCTTCTTTAATTGTAACTGTGAGAATAGTGCTGTCAGATGCTCCCTGCTCATCCTTTACCATTAGCTTAAACCTGTAACTCCCAGCTCGCAGGCCTGTCACCAGCGCAACTGCTGTGCTGGCATCCTTTACCTCTGTTCCAGAAGGACCACTTTAAATACAAATATATACATGTATCATTTGCATTTTTAACTTGTACACATTAAAATAAAGTGCTAAGATGTATTTAGAGAATAATATGCAATAATATGATCATGGAGTTGTGTTTTATTTCATTCAGATGAAAGCACACAGATGCGTCAGCAGAGACACACATTTTTAATTACGTTATAATAAATAAAACAAACGATTAACAAAGACGTAGTACTTTATTTAAGCGCTTGTAACAATTAACATATGCATATTGTACATGTAAACGTACTGTTAGTGCAGGACAAGAACAAAAGCATGTAAAATAACAATATGAATAAGAATCATAGATCCCAGACTGGGTGTACCTCAGGATTTCCCACTGGTAGCTGGTGATAGCTTGGTCATCAGTGCTGGCACTTCCATTCAGTGTGAGGCTGTTTACTGGAAGAACCAGTTCTCTATCAGGACCAGCAACAGCTACAGGAGCTTTGTTATCTAAAAATCAACACAGATCAGTAACGTACTTACAAAACAGCGATGGAAACGTTATGTGCGTACAGTGTGATGGAAATCTATAAAAAACATCTATTGTTTTTAATAAAAAATGCATTTTAAACGTATAATAATTGTATCTATAGAATAATATGCAATAATACGCTAATGAATTGGTGTTTTATTTCATTCAGGTGAAAGCACACAGATGCACCTAAAGAGACACAAATTCTAACTTTAACCCCTAATCATAACTCTAAGGTTTATAAAAACTTTTCATAAACCTTATTTAAATCCCCCAAAATGTGAATAATTATAAAAGAGAGATAAATCATAAAGCACGGCAGGCTTAACTGTAGTGTTCCGTCCCACTAACACAATTAACAGAAACAGCAACAAGTGGCCAACAAATAATGTTGTTTTCCAGGACTCCACCTTCTTTACAAGTGTGTATCTCAGTGTCTAAGAAGTTACATTTAGTTGCTTTTTTCGTACCTTTTGCCATTATTCAGCACAACGGACCAAAAATGAATGCCACTATTTTTGGCTTTAAGGCGCATGTACACTTTTAGTAAGGATCCTACACACAGTTTTATAAATAAAATTCCTGGACTGTGCATCATTTTAATGTTCAATATTTTTTTAAAAGGTCATAAAGGAAACTTTTACAGTATTTACCCGCAAGCACAGAGACTGAGACTATGTCTGTATCCTTTTGTCCACTGGAGTCAGTGACAGTTAGCTGGAAAATGTACACACCCTCCTGGAGATCAGAGAGCTGAAGAGCTGAAGATGTGGCACCCTAGGGAAGTGTGGCACCGGAAGGAGTTAAACATGTGCATCTACAAATTTCACTTGCCACAACATTTTCAACAACCATGATTGCTTTAAGTTTCTTTGTTGTTGTTTTCTCTTTATTTTTGTGTGTTACACTTTTTCTTAGGATGTAGAAATGTCAATTAATAGCTATAATTTTTAATATACTTGTGTAAAGCCAAATGTTTTCAAAATGGGATGCGTGACTCCTTGGCGGACGGCTGAAGACTAGTGTGAATCAGCATTTCTATAGGAATGCTTGATTTAATCTGCAAAACGCTTGTGAACCTAAAGCTTATTATTTTTACCTGTATTGTTGCTGATTTAGCTGGGCTGTTGGGCTGAAGGCTCCACAGGAAGCTGCTAATAGTGTGGTCATCTGTGCTCTGATTGGCCCACAAGGTAAGATGGTTCAAAGGAAGCCTAATGACCTGGTCAGTGCCTGCTATAGCCACCGGAGGTTCATCTTTAGGACTGCTGACTTTTACTGTGGCATTAGTAGAGTCACTTAGTCCCTCAGAATCCACAACCATAAGCCTGGACCAGGAAAAATAATTAGGAGAGGAAACCAGAGGCTGTAAACCAATCAATGCAGTACAACTTGAGCCTGGGAGAAACATATACTACAAAGTGAGTCAGAGGAGACAGAAAAGTGGTCTGCTATTAATGTTGGATTGTAATTTAAAAGGTTAATTAATTATTGAATTCAGACTATTTGATATTTTTCAGTAATTGTTTTGTGCCATGAGTCATCTAAGGGAGCGAATTCACAAATGCACCCCTGATATATATGGATGTAAATGACTCTTCACCTGAACATGTAGTCTCCAGTAGAGATGTTCTGCAGCTTGAGTACAGGTGTGTTCATAGGTCCACCACTAGTCCACAATGGTCCATCCACCTGTTTCCACAGGTAACTGACTATACCTGAATCATCAGTACTCTCTGATAATGGACAGAATAATAAAACCTTGATTTAAAACACGATTTGTGATTTAAGAAGCACCTTGGCTTCTAAGAATTCATTGTTAGATTGAATAAAGATAGCGGAACCTACGGCTGCCATTAATAAAGATGATGGTATCCATGGATAGAGACACTTCCTGGTGTTTCGGCAAAGCAACCGATTTAGGTGGCATGTTTACGTGAAACTCTGTAAAGCAAAATTAATTTAGCAGACTGGAACTATAAGTTCCACATGTGCTCAAAGTGCATAAAGGTTAGTGTTAAGACAGAGAGGTGTTTACCAGGCAGAACTGTGAAGTTTAAAACACTTTCTCCATAGGCCTGTTTCCCTGTCACACTTATTTTGACAGCATACACACCTGCAGAAAGCTACAACATAAAGGAAATGTAATAAAGTACAACATTATAAGCCAAAGTGCATTTTAATCTGTTCAAGTGCAAGCTAAAGCGTTCAGTGCCCAAATCCTGGAGCTCAGGCATAAGGTCTCACCTCAGACACTTTCACAATGCTCTTGTTTTTACCCTCCATTACTCCTGGATGTCCAGTTGGTGCACTAACAAAACTCCATTCATATGTATAAGGGTTCTCTAAGAGTAAATACAATAAAACATTTTTTATAAAGTACAAAGTGTCTTCAAAAACAGTAATTTTATTTTTATTTCTGCTTGAAAAGGATACAAATGTCACTACACCAGTTTCAGTCTGTGATTCGACTGAGGCAGTGAGTTCTACAGCATTCTCAGGCAGTGTTATATCATCAACATCACCAATGGACACCACCAGGGCTTTTACTGAAATATAAAGTATTATAAATAAATATATAAAGAAATCACATGTAATGGCTACCGGTTATATTATATTTATGAACATAAAGCCTTAAATAACCTTGATAGCAGACTTTTACATCCAAAACCAAAAGCCATGCAACTAACATGGTACAAACTATACACTTTTCGTCAAATCTACATAGCAATTTAATTATGGAAGAAAATGATCCAATTATACCAGGATCTCATTTATAGGAATCATTTCAAAGCAAGGACATGTGGCCAAAAGAGGATGAAATTGGATAATGTTAGTCTTTCTTTTTTCTAAAACAACAAATTCTTGTGTTGGTATTTGAGCCCACAAGAATCCAAAAGCAGCATTTCAGAGAGATGTGATGGTTTAGATGTGATTGACATGACAGAAAAAGCACATTCTATAATTCATAGGTGTTGTGTAAAGGGTTAAGGTGTTGGACTAATACCAGAAAGACCGGGATTCGATTCCCAGTGTCACCAAGCCACCACCTTGGGCCCCTAAGCAAGGCCCTTAACCCATAATTGCTCTAAAGGAGATAAATGTAAGTTGCTCTGGATAAGGGTGTCTGCCAAATGCTGTAAATGTAAGACAGCTAGAAGATAACAATACAAATTATTTAAGGTTAAATCTTAATTACCCTCTAAAAAGAGTCTTGCTTAAGGAATGTGTCTGAACATAACTTAAGCCTGTACCAAAGCTGCAGCAAATGTTATGAATTAAACTACTAACCAATACCTATTAAAAGCAAAATTTTGAATGGAGAGTGTTTGACTACAAACCAGAAGATTGTGGGTTTAATTCACAGCACCATGAGTTTATCACTACTGGGCCTCTAAACAAGGCCTTTAACCCCCTATTGCTCAGTTGCATAAGATAAATATAAGTTGCTCTGAATAAGGGCATCTGCCAAATGTCCGAAATGTAAATGTAAGGTTTACAAACTTACATATATGTATTACTTGATCATTTTCTCAATAGATAAATAACTTATTGTAATATATTTTGTATTTTTGAATCTGATGATATTTTGAGTCATATTTAAAGCATTCTAAAAATGTATAAACGACAATCGTTCATTCTTTTCAACTGTAAAAAAAACAATAAAAAACATAACTATGTGACATTTCTTTACTGGTGTACCTGGAAGTAAAGAGGTGCTGGTGGTTGTGGATCCTATGTTAGGTAAAGGGCTGTTATCTGGGTTCAGTTTAAACATATCTGCACTTATCATGTCTGGTAAGGCTGTTGGGTCCAGACCCGTGAAGGAGGTGTTAAATTGATCTTCTTCATCCTAAAGAAAAGTAATTGTCAGGTACAGTAAAACAAGACCAAACAGATTCTAATAACTGATAACAGTGTGGTTATTTCATTAATCAACCCAAAATAGTATAGTAGTATAGCTTTTTCTATAGATTTCACATTAGCAAAGATTTATCTAGGTTGTTTAAGAAATCTCCGAACCCTCTTGTAATCTTTTTTTTTTTAATTTTATGAACCAAATGTAAATACTATCTCTACTTGCTTTATAAAACCTATTCATTGTTTTTGACTGGCACTAAAACTTATTGCACATATTTTTATACCCTTAAGCAACACTTTTAACTGTTAAGGATGTTGTATCATAGATCTGATCCCAGATTCCTTACAAACTGGAATAAAATGATCAAGAAATGTGGTTAAATTAGATTAAATAACCAGCACCACAACATCACAAGAATATCAGAGATTGTAATGGTTAAAAGGCAAAAAATATTGATGTGTATGATATTTACGTTCAGTCTAAAATTCTAGTGAATTCAGGCTATGATGTAGTTTGTAATCTTCCCAAACATAATATAATATACCCAAACATAAATACTTATGACATACCTTTACAGTAGGCAAACTAAATGCTAAAGGACTCTGTGAAGGTTCCACAGGACTTGTTCTGCTTCCATTTGTTGCTGCTGGAGATAAGCTAGGCATAAACTGGGTGCCCTCAGTGCTCTCCAACACAGAGAGTTTTATTTTGCCTCCCTCTGTCTCTGAAAAATTAAATCCATTTCTTTCACCAAGAGCCCAGTCGAGTAGTCCCTGACTAGTCCTGTAGTCCTGTTCCAAGTTTGATGCACTCCTTTCTTCACTAATGTTATCTTCAACAGTCCTGTAACTTTCATCATACTCCATTGCATTGTTGTCCAAATCTTGAATGTCTTCTAGCAGATCCAGGTCCCTCAAAGGGTTCTCTGGACCTCTGCGTCTTGTCAATGGCCGCCAGTGTCTGGCATAAGGCTCGCCCCGAACCAGTGATTGCAGGACCAGGGTCTGTGGGCGTCGACGCTGTAGGAAAGTCAATTGTGAGTCTGTGCCAGGTCTCTTTTTTGGCTGGCAGTTTTCTTTTTGCTGGCAGTTAAGAATGTAGCATCGCTTATTAAAAAACCATGCCAGGTCACAGCCTGGAAGATCACAGCAGGCACCTACACACTGGGCAAGAGTCAACACCTCAGGGACCCTTAGGATGCTGCTGCTCCTTGGCTCGGGAGAGACTACCATCTCCAAATACGTTGGACCCTGCCAGCACTGGCGTGTTAACACATCTACAGTATGAAAAAATTGTTTATTTAAAAAACAGCAATCTACTATCTCAGTTTAAAACAACTTTATCAACTAAATCCTCTATATTTTATAAACTTGCTACCATCATGCCACCATTTGAACAGTGAAGAAAAAAAACTGATAAAAAACAGAGACAATAATAAGTGCCAGGATGAGTGGTAATTATGTAATTCTTACCCAGGTGACTCATAATGCTTACCAGATGGCTGCACTGATTCATAAATGACCGAAAACACACTTAACAGAGCATTTCCTAACAACAAAAACCCCAAATGCAGCTCCATTTCATTTTCAAAAATCATTGTTTTGGGAAGTAATCCACCGATCAAGTAATGAGATGAAGAAAACTGTTTAGAGATATAAGCCAGCAACTACTGGGTGTTTTTTTTATTATATTGTCAGAGGTAAATAAGTTAACACTTAAAGATAAATTATAATAAGAAATGTAAAATAGAATATTTATACCTCTTATATTGTGCAGAATCAGGTAGAGTAAAAGAAGAGGTGCAGAGTTCATAGTGCCAAGGAAAGTTTCCGCACAGAGTTTGGTCCTGTTTATGATCAGTTCAATAGGCTGATTTCTTAGAAATGTCAACCAGAGAAAGAGCGTTCTAACAACTCAGCAACGTGTAGCCGCACTGTATGGACAAAAGAATTAAAACACCTGAACATCACATTAATGTGTTTTTTAAACATTCCTTTCCAGACTTTATTTCACTTCTATTTATACAATAACTTCAAAAATCCAGGAAATGCTTTCCACTAGAATTTGGCGCATGGTTGTGGGAATTTATCCACAATAGTCTTACTGAGTTCAGATACTAATGTTGGATGAGAAGGTCTGTACGGCAGTCGATTATTTAGTTCATCCCAAATAAGGAGTTTTGCCACTTTAAGCTTAACACACCATGTCTTTCTGCACAGGGGCATTGAGTTTTGCCACATAAAGGAATTTAAGCTTAACACACCATGTCTTTCTCATGTGACTAAAGCCAGGGCATTGACATGCTGAAACAGTAGTCTTGTCTGGGATCTTTGTCATCCTCTACTAGATACTAAAGTAAAGAATAATAAATGAATAATGTAATGCCCTTGTCCAGAGCAACTTACATTTATCTCCTTTAAACAGGTAAGCAATTATGGGTTAAGGGCCTTGCTTAGGGGCCCAGGGTGGTGGCTTGGTGGCACTGGGAATCAAACCCCAGTCTTTCTGGTATTAGTCCAACAACTTAACCCCTTAGCCACCACTTCCCCTGTCTGTCTCTTATTATTTCTTAGTTAGTAAGATGATGTGTTTAATGTTAAAAGTAACCAACACATAGAGTCTTTGTTTTATTATAAGAGATAGTCGGCTAATGAATAAGCACCCTCTAGAAATCTATAAACCTAATTATACCTGTTTATAAGAGACGTTTTCTAGCAACTGCGATTATATAGATTTTGCTGGCATCATTAAAAGCGCTGCTACACCAAACACAGAGACTGAATAAACTAAACTGCGCTAACAGATAAACTGATGTGATATTAAATAAAGAAGATAAACAATTTTTTTTTTCTACAGACATCAGCATACACTAGCGTGACCGATAGTGTAATAAAACAACGCGATATCATTTCCCAACATCTAATAGCTTACCAGCATGTACAGGGAGGCTGAGGATAAAGCGACATGTTAGGACTGCGCAGATGAAGATGCGCCAAAACGAATGCAAGTGTGTGTGTCTGTGTGTGTGTGTGTGTGTGTGTAAGGTAGGGATGGAACAGTGAGGATGGAGGGAGTGGTGATGGAGGGCGGAAGGACACATTATGGAAACAGAGAGAGAGAGCGAGAGAGAGAGAGAACGAGAGAGAGAGAGAGATAGAGAGAGAGAGAGAGAGAGAGAGAGAGAGAGAGCGAGAGAGAGAGAGAGAGAGAGAGAGAGAGAGAGAGAGAGAGAGAGAGAGAGAGAGAGAGAGAGAGAGAGAGAGAGAGAGAGAGAGAGAGAGAGCGCAGCGCACTGCGTTGCATTTTGTATTGTTAAAAATAAGAAATAGTTCCTTTTATTATTCTCAGCCAAGGAAATTTTAATTTATATTGACTGAATTCTGGAACTACAGACTCCTGACCATCGCAACGCCGTTATGACAAAATGATTAAAGCCATCTATGGTAAGGGCTTAACAGATGCTTCAGATATCAAGCCAAAAACCGGCCACAAAACGCTTCCAGGATTTTATAAATCATTTCGGATAATTGAGTTAAACCGGAGTTTTTTGTAGAAACATCGATTTAATGCAAAACGAAACAAACTGTGTAACTGGTTGGGTTACACGTCAGTCCGACACCCTCTTGGCTAAGGTGCAGTCAAAATCAGGAAATCGAAAGCAAAGAGTCCTTCACACACACGCACACACACGGACACGGACACACACACACACACACACACACACACACACACACTGTGAGCTCCAGGTAAGACAGCAAGCTTTTCCTAAAATTAACTTCTGGTCGCTTATTAAAACCCCGTACGGTTCGGGTGACGTTATGGTTATATTCCGAGTATGAGTTATTTTCTATCGTTGCATAATTAATGTTGATGTACTGTGTATAAGCTATCAGGTGGTTAAGGTGTTGGACTGATACCTGGGAGATTGGTTATTTTCTATCTATCGTTGGGCCATGCATAAGCCTGGTTAATGTTGATTGTCCAGCACCACCAAATAAAAGAGTCAGGTAGCCCTGAACCAGAATTTCAGGTAGTGTGTTAAGTGTTTCTATTCATCAGATTACAGTTTAATTTAATTAACAAAAATGCTTTAACTTTGAGTTTTTTTGTTCACGCAGAACTATTGCCCAAAATGTTTTCAAGCAAAAAGTTCTTGAGAATTCAAACTTTATGTAAGGATGGTAATTGTGTCAAGCAAAAACAGTTTCCCCTTCAAAGTCTATAAATTTTAAGGGTATGGGTTTCGTTTTGTGAATTTTCCTTTATGTACTGAAGTGAGTATTTTGAGAACCCAAAAGTGCGGTTTATTTACAAAGGTGAACACCTAGCAAAACAACAAGCAAACTAAACTAGGTATAAAACGTTTCCAGGAAGTAGTAGAATACCCTTACTGGTGGCCTGGTTGCCGTCTAGATGTGATAAACTTTGTCAAAGCATGTATTGTCTGTGCTCCAGCCAAGACCCCTTAACACCTACCTGAAGGTCTTCTGGAGCTGTTACCCCTCCCACAAATAATAGACTTAATCAAGGGTTGGAAGAATATCTGAGGTCAGTATGGAGTGTTATGATTCATGAGAACAGGCGAGAACAGGAGACTGTGCTATTGTTGCAATACACTATTTAAACAAAGGTGAACGCCTTACCTGCACACCCATAACTGTGTCTTTACAAAACTGTTGCCTGTCCAGGGCAAAAATCACATATGGGTGTGATGGTCAGGTTTCACAAAACTTTTGTCTGTATAGTTTATTTTTTATATACTTTCATTGAATACAGTAAACATGTCATTACCCCTTACATCCCAATTATACCAGCTGTCTTAATAATTTGCATCATTTTGATATATATGTTTATACTCATTTGTTATTTTTATATATGTTATTTTTAATTTATTGTTTGGTTTTATTTTATATTCAGGGACATTTAAATATCAGTTCAGAAACGTCTTTGAGTATCTATATATTTAATAATGGAGGACCAGAAAAACCATAATCAATGGTAAGGACCCAATTAATTTGGAAAATGTTTGTACTTAGTTTTTATCATGCAGTTTGGATTCGGTTGCACTTTTCAGTGCTTATATTTCTTTACAGTCCTGAATTCACGGAAATTCCACCAGGGGGCGACAAAGAAAGAAATAAAAAGCCTGAACCCACCCAAACTGAGGGTAAAGCTTCCAAGAAGAAAAAACAAAAGAAAAATAAACGCAAAAGTGCAGGACAAGCATCAACTGACAAGACTGATACACAGCATAACACATCTCATCAAACAACTGACAAAGAAAAACAGCACTTAGAGTCCCAGAACATGTCAACTCATTCGAAATGTGATCAGTCGACCCAAACAGAGGCTCTTACAAACCCATCTCAGAACCAGACCACACAAAGTCAATCAATCACCAAATCAAAATTAACCCAGACAAGACCTGCTAGGCTCTCATATAAGCAGTTGTATGAAAGACAGGTATCTGTAGAAGAAGGCCAAAGCGATTCCACTAATCAGTGCAGAAACCCAAAGCAGCTCACTGTGCTCACCTGGAACATAGACGGTCTGGATCCTAAAGATCTCAGAGAACGCATCCCAGGTCTATTGTTGCATTTAGGAAGGTAAGTATTGTTTTTGTGTATATCTGTTGCAAGTACTTATATGCATTGTTTGTTTATCCTTAAATAGATAAAAAAAATTTTTTTGTTCCCGTCTTTATAAGGTACCGTGCAGATGTGGTTCTACTGCAAGAGCTTGTCGTACCCTATCTGACGATTTTAAAGGAGATTATGACAGATTATGAGTTTTTGACAGGTGTGACTTTTTACTGCATTCATAAACAATCTGTAATATACAAGTTATTTTGATGATCTTAAAAAATTTTTTCTTTGTAGGCAGTGATGCTGGCTATTTTACTGGAATACTGCTTAGAAAGTGCAGGATGGAATTAGTTCAGAGCAACATCGTAAAATATCCCAGTACAGAAATGACGAGGAATCTGTTAATTGCTGAGGTGAGCCTCTAGGTACTGTATGCAATGATTTACCACTTAACCTATACAATATATCATCTTTTACTTTCTGCATGTCAGTTTCTCTTGGTCTGTCTTAAGTCATTTGATTTGGTTACACTCTTTAGAGAGCTGGGAACACAATGTCCTATAAGAATTTCCAAAATGGTGTCTCCATCGGTTAGTGAAAAGTGTGCCCTGAATGAACATGCAAAAAAACTTGTACAATGGATAGAAAAAGTTTACACACCAATGTTAAAATGGCGGGTTTTCATGATGTAAACAAAAAAAAAAAAAGTCAGATTATTGTGAAATTGCAACCTAGTTGAAAACAGTGAAAAAAGGTGAAAAATATATATAATAAATAAGTTTGAACGATCCTCCTTCATGCAGAGCAGGGCCCCAGGTGACTGCCTGTATTGCCTGTTAGATAAAAATACTTTTATGAAAAGAAAAAAATAATAATAAATGTACTTCTTTTGGGGTAAGAGTCAGTTCTGTTCTCTACCCTTCAAAAGGATTTTTACTTTCTTGAATTGCCTGGGCATCTCCTGTGAACAGCCCTTTTCAGTTCATAATGCAGTTTATGATTGTTGAGTCTAGATCAGGGGTCTGCAATCCCGGTCCTGAAAAAAATCAGCCCCTTAGCATAATGTTGTCATCTTCATGCTTTATTTTTTATCAATTTGAGTCCAGGTTTAGGTCAGCACTATTAATCTGCTCTTCTTAAAGTGCCAAATAATCTGTTGCATGTCTTCAAGTGTTCCTCAAGGCTCTGATCTTGGTCCTGTTTTGTTATCATTATTTATGCTTCCTTTGGGTTTAAGCTGTCAAAAATGTAATGTTGCATATTTAAGTTGTAAGAAAGATTCTAAGATGACAGCTTTATTGGCTTGTTTGCAGGAGTTTTCTGCAAATCAATTTGTATAAATCTGAAGTGGTGATCTTTGGCCAAAAAGCTTTCTGTACATCTAGGGCCCTTAGACACTAATGTTAACACTTAAACAAAGAACCGTGGTGAAATTTTTGCCTCAGAGTTAAAATTCGATAAACAAGTTAATGCCATGGTCTTAAATGCTTCTATCAGTTGCGAAGCATTTCGAAATTGAAAAGAATTCTGGCTTTTAATGACATGAAGGCTGTGATTCATGCTTTTACCTCTTTAAGGTTGATTCGTTGCAAGTCATTGTATTTAGTCTAAGACCATGCTAGTACAAAATGCTGCAGCTAGACTGTTTTCAGGCATAAATAAGTCTTCCAGTATTAGCCCATTGCCCGCTTCTTTGCACTGGCTTCCTGATGATTTTAGAGTTCAGTATAAAGCTTTGATAATGGTTTTCAAGCTTTACATGGCCTAGCTCCAGAGTAAATTTCATGTATACTACATCTGTACTGTTTGGGTAGACCATTAAGATCCTCACAGAGTTTGCTGTTACATGCTTCTTAATTATAGGGACCCAGTTTTTTTCTGTGGCTGCCCCACATCTCTGAAATAGTTTCCCTTTGTTTATTAGATCATGCGACTGTTTTAAAGCAATGTCGAAAACTCATCTCTATGACATACGGTGTTGGGTCATTGAACAGTAATGGATATTGTGTTGTGTATTTTGGGTTTGAGCTCTTTGGTAAACGGGTGTTGTTTTACATGTGCTGTATAAATAAATGTGGATTGATTGATTGATTAATTGATTGGAAGGGATACGAAGGGTGTTTCTTTAGGAATGTGCTTTTTTGTGCCAAACATACTGTATCTTTTGGTATTATGGCTTAAACTTCGAATAATTAGATTTTTGGTTCCACTCTGCCTGTACCCCAGACAAGTTTTTTTTTTATTTTAATTCTTTAAATCTTGAACATTAAGGGCTAGATATTTCAATTGTTAGTTTTGCCACTGTTGTCTTGTCACTGATGTTTTGTCCACACAAATACCGACATGTCGCATTAGGCAAATCCGTAAGGCAGTGTTACAGTCCTCCATGACCTTCCTCATACTGCATTATACTGTATAAACTGTTAAAATGGTAAACAGTAAACACCTGTGAAGACTGGTTTTGGTTTTTGGCTGATGAATGACCTTTTAAATGTGCCAACAGATGATGTAATGATTTTGTGAATAAAAGAGAATATAGTATTGAGCAAATCCTAGAAATGAAAGTCTACCGGCTGCCTTAAAAACAGGTGTACAGTAAAGTCAACTTGAAGATCATTTTTGTTTCTGCCTTCAAATAAATTATGTATTACTTTTGGGTTTAATTTCTCAAATCTTTCTGAAAAGATTTATGCTGAGTATCCAGAAACAGTTTGTGTTAAGGAAATAAATTTAACATTGAGACTTTTTTTTTTTAGCAACAAGCAGAGACGCCACTAGCCATTTTGGGACCTATGAAAGACTATGATTTCGGGTTCCCTTCTACACCTATATTGCACTGTTAATAGTAATTAAATAGAACACTGTGAGCCCCCAAAGTGTATGGTCCCCTTAGAATCATCTTGGCAACAGGCTTGTTTAACTAAAATATCACAAGTACCACAAGGAAAGTGGTAGCACAGTGGTTATGGTGTTGGACTGCTAACTGGAGGATCGGGGTTCGATTCACAGTATTACCAAGTTGCCACTGCAGGCCCTTAACCCCCAATTGCTTGGTTGTATGAAAGATTAATGTAAGTCGCACTGGATAAGCCAAATGTTGTAAATGTAAGTAATAATATCTAGGGATACGTTGGGCCATGAATATTAGATCAGGTCAATAGCACCATAGCCGTACATATCAGCTGATAAACTCGTATCACACTGGTGTGCCTGTGTTTGCTGTACAAAACACTTGCCAAGTAAAAACGTCTGTTGCAAGGCCATAACACTGCTTGACCAATCTGGATTTCAGTAACTGACTGCCGTGGTATGAGTTTATTGCATAGTTAAACCAGAGCGACACTAGGGCGACGATGTGTTAGCCTATACTCTTTAGCAAGGCTGACATAATTTATTCATTTAAAATATTTCATTTCACAATTAAACAATGAATGTTTTGGATTGGATTAATTTGTTTACACAAACAAAATGTAAGGCTTTGACATTTGTTAAATATAGTTCTGTACTTTATTGTTTATTTGTAGAGCTATTACTGCCCTGCACTGTAATATAAGGTGTAATTTGGCTGGGAATAAAACACTCCCTGTCTAAATCAAACAATTATATTTTTAGAAAGTGGTATAGGTGTAATTGTTACTTACCTCTGCTGCGTTTAACAAAGCTTTTATTTCTGTGTGTGTGTGTGTGTGTGTGGCCAGGTAAACTTCTCAGGCCATCAGCTTTGTTTTATGACCTCTCACTTGGAGAGCATGAAGGCCAGCTCACAGGAGCGCCTGAACCAGCTGCGCAGGGTCTGGAAGAGGATGCGGGAGGCACCAGACAGCCAGACAGTCATATTTGGAGGAGACACCAACATAAGAGACTGGGAGGTAGGTGTGTGTGCGTGCAGTTGTGTCATTTTTGGTCTGCACTAGTCCGTTCATGACAACAGCATGATATCTAATATTTTGTTTGTATCTTAATGTCTGTGACTTGGGATGGCTCTTGTGTTGTCTTGTGTACTAGATAAAGAAATTAGGGGGTCCTCCTGATGGGATTACAGATGTATGGGAAATGCTTGGAGAGCCCGAGGACTGCAAGTACACCTGGGACACCGTCACTAATATTAACAATGCCATCCCTTTCTCTGCACGACTGCGTTTTGACCGCGTTTACATGCGAGCAGCTAAAGAAGGTGCTCAGCTACGGCCAGATACTATGACACTGGTGGGCCAAGAGAGATTGACGTGTGGCCGTTTCACTAGTGATCACTGGGGCATTCTTTGTACATTCACTTTTGAGTCATGATTACAGTAAGAAATTCCTGTTAGAATTTTACTTTTAATTGTTTTCAGGAATGGGTTTTTTTTTGCCACCGTTTTCTTTTAAACTTATTAATCAGAATCCAGGAATACAGCGGAGATAATTATTGAAATGATGGCTATTGATGCAGTATTTTTATGATTCTGGTAATCTATTCTTGTTTTTCCACTGGAGGGCACTCTCTAGCAGTGACTTTCCTGCTTCACATTCTGTAAGCTGTTGTATTTGCAAGTCAACATTACCATAAATGTTAGTAGTCCACACAAGCCAAGGAATATAAAAGAGCCAGGCTGAAACAGGAGAATGCATCATATAATCAACAGTATAATGCTGCTGCTGTATACAGAATGGAAAAACACTTGTATATCTCAACTGATGTGTATTGTTGAGTGTCCTGACATATTAGATTCAATTCCCTGTTTTAATTGGAATAAATTTTGTAATCTTTGAACAGAATCAGCATTAGGGATTTTTTTTCAATATCCACTTTGCCAGCAACACTGGACAACCTTGTCTAAACAGATGGATGGGAATAATTCTTTGGTATAGTTAGGAAACAGGGACCTGTGTTTTCATTCGTAAAATCTATTTAGACCTTATCTTCACTGCTGCTTAATCCGAACAGAATTGAAATATGCCAGTAAAGTCCACTGAAAATCAGGAATGATGGCAGGCTGTCATTGAGAATAATTATATTTGTCACTGGGGTTTGGGGGAAATGGGTTAGCAAGGAGAAATAAGCTTGTGGTCAGTGTTTATCTCATGTGAATAGCAGTGTGTATGTCTTTCTCGGTTCATCACAAATGTGCACAAATGTGTGAGACAAAATAAAAGGTGTTAAATTAAAACAGATATTTACTGTCTAACATGTCATGTGTAATTATTCAATATTGCTGGTGACATGAGATATTAACATTATTTTCCTTTATTTCTGCTTTTGGCCTTTACACTAATCGAGGAAATTCACACACTTTATTGTACTCCTCCTTTCAAGTTTTTGTTGATTTTTATTGAAATCCCCACCTGTGTATGGCAATAGAATTTTGTCACAAAGTCAAACAGGGTGCTTGTTTATCAGCTTTATTCGTTTTTTACTTTTACTTAATTGATTTGGCCATGAAATTATATTTCACTAAAAATAATTTTGTTTTATTGATCTTATTAAGCCCTGTGATGGACTGGCGACCTGTCCAGGGTGTACTCCAGAATAAGCAGGTATAGAAGATAGATGAATAAATGATCTTAATAATTTACTGGGCAGTTTGAGGCAAATATTTATTAGGGTTATGAGTCTAAGTCACCAAGACGTATACCACATGCAATATACGCATAGGTGGTAGCTTGGTGGTTTAGGTGTTAGACTGCTAATTGGAAGATTGTGGGTTCGATTCCCAACACCACCAAATTACACCTGCTGGGCTCCTGAGCAAGGCCCTTAACCCCCGATTGCTTAGTTGTATAAATGAAATAAAAAATGTTATTCATTCTGGATAAGAATGTCTGACAATTGCTATAAATGAGTGTTATATAAGTGTTAAGTATAAGTTAATATTGTAAGCATGTCGAGTGTTATTTAGGTCATTTGCCAACAGCACTGTACACTACACTTTCTTCTGGCCTTTTTAGATTAAGACAAGTAATAACATGTATAACTGATAAATGCATTTATATAGAATTTCCATAATGTAAAAAATGCATTTGAATTACTGATACATTCATTTGCACACTAAAGCTGTAAAAACAAATAGCATATGACATTCATAAAAATGTAAATTATGAGAAATATGATAAAATTTAATCCTAATTGTGTTACTTGGCAATATATAAAAAGCAATCACCAGGGATCAGACGCACCGCCAGTCTATATCCATTAGTGTTTATGCATTATACTCTTACATAACCCTCTGCTATTACTTTACCCCATACCCACAAGGCCACAGTGTGGCATAAAGTCTATCATCAGGGGAAAAAAACCTTTCTGCAGGCTGAGGGAAACAAAGGCTATAATATCACGTGGAAAGACGGCTATTGCTTTGGAATTAGCATTTCTGTAATGGGAAAAGAGGTCTTGAATATAAGTCAATCAGTCAGTTCCAGCAAATCCAATAACCACAGAGTCATGATGAAGTATGGCTTATTGCTTATTTCTGCAGACACCCCTAATTTTATACATACAACAAATCTGTAGTTAACGCCCATGAACAGCGCAAAGTGTGCAGAATCCTGATTTCCCTTCACCCGAGACTTGCTGAAACTTTTCAGTCGAGAATTTTATGAACTTGTAAACTTGACAACTATTAAAATAAAGACAAATGGGGATTAGCCAATGTCCCAAGAATTTCTGGCCACCTTCAGATGACCAGATTAGCAGGGAGTGATTCAGCGGAAGTCTTCATATCTTTTTCATTAGCTATATATTAAATCTGTTCGATTAGTGCTGTCAGTAAGCGTAAGTTAATAACATGAACGAAGCAGACTGGTTGGGTGTCTTGCACTTAACTACAGACAGGTGGCTCTATATCTATCCAAACTCCATACATACATACATACATACATACATACACTATTAGGACACAGGTATTTGTAAAATCTTTGTAAAGACATCTTATTTCACATTTTGTCCCAATCTAACTATGAGAAACAACCTCCAAACTCCTGGAAAGGCTTTACATTAGATTATGTAGCATTCAGTTTAGACTCATTTAGCCATGATAGTATTAGTAGGTTGAGGTGCTAATGTCACGTGAGGAGGTCTGGGGTGCAAGGCTTTGAGCAGGACACTCAATTTACTCCACTTCAACTATAACACACCATGGCTTCATGGAGCTCAGGGGCTTTGAACACTGGGAATCATCATTACCGAGCCTCTTTATTGCAGTGAAGGAAAATCTTAATGCTACAGCATATGGAGACATTCTGGAAAATTGCTTTCTGGCAACAGTCTGGTGTGCTGGTAAAGTACCCTTTTGGCCATATTGTGTATGCATATCTTCGTCAACTCATTCTTTAGACGCTTCAGTGCAACATGCTAACTCAGCAACTGCAGGAATTTCCATACTGTTTTCTTGTGTATCCACACTATATTATGTATCATGCAGATAGATGAATAGATGTGAATTTTTGACCCAAATTAACAATAAGCAAATTTTTTTAACCGTGAACTAGACTGGATTAAATCACATTTTATTTCTTAAGTCAAGTGTTAAGGTTAGTTTGTGTGTTCTTTTTCTTATAGTGGTCTCATATTATATAATAAGATTTTAACAGGTATTATAAAAGTATAATAATATATTATAAAGTAATAATGACAAAAGTAAGTAATGTTCAATCCTGTTTACATTTTTCAGGCAAATGTAGATTAAACGTAAGGAAAAAGCCTGTAAAATCTCTTACTTTTTAGTAAGTTCATCTAATTCATTTACTGTGATGATTTTATCACCAACTAGATTGAAATGAATGGTGATACAAGACTGAGTTACAGAAATGTTAAAACTGACGATTGACTTTGTATGTTAAGTTAAAAAAAAAAAAAGTAAAAGTTAAAAAAAACAAGTAATAAGATTGCAATTAAATTTAGATTTACACAATTTGCCCAGAAAACGCATGTACTCCTCCTTACCAGCACACCCTTCATCAGTTTGTCTTCCCAAAACAGTTGTCTTTGGATAGTCGTGGCCAAAGGTTTTAAGAATGACACAAATATTAATTTTTAAAAAGATTGCTGTTATTATGATGGTAATTTGCACATACTCCAAAAGTGGTCAGAAGAATTTATTTACTTAAAAGTCCCTTTTTGGCATGAAAATGAACTAAATCCCATAAGAACATAGTTGAAGTGGTTTAGTGGTTAAGGTGTTGGACTGATACCACAGAGACTGTGGTTTGATTCCCAGCCACCAAGCCACTGTGGGCCCTTGAGCCCCCAATTGCTCAGTTGTATAAAAGAGTCAAATGTAAGTCGCTCTGGATAAAGGAAATGTCTGCCAAATGTAAATGTAAAAAATGCCTTCCAGCCCTTTTAACAAAAGGACCAGCTGACATTATATCAGTGATTCTCTTGTTAACACAAGTGAAAGTGTTGACAAGGACAAGGCTGGAGATCACTCTGTCATGCTGAATCAAATAACATACTGAAAGCTTTGTGCTTTGCATGAAAATGGATTCACAGGCAAGGATATTGCTGCCAAAAACATTGCACCTAAATTAAGCGTTTTTTAAAAGATCATCAACATCTGCAAGGAGAGACTTTTAATATTGTAAAGAAGGACTTTAGGGCACCCAGGAAAGTCCGGCAAGTGCCAGGACCCTCTCCTAACATTGATTCAGCTGTGGGATCGGGGCATCAACAGTGCAGTGTTTGCTCAGGAATGGCAACAGGCATCTACTTGCATCTTTTGCAAAAGGTACAGGGATTGGACTGCTGAGGACTGGGGTAAAGACATTTTCTCTGATGAATCCCCTTTCCCCAGGCATTGGGAAAAAAACTGGTCTGGAGAGGAAAAGTTGAGCCGTGTCATGTCAACAGTATCCTGAGAGTACTCATGTGTGGGGTTGCTTTACAGCAAAGAATGTGGGCTAACCCACAGTTTTGCCTAAAACACAGCCATGAATAAAGAATGATACAAAAATCATCCAAACGATCTAAGAACAATTTGGTTATGCAAAATGCCTTTTCTAGCATGATTAAGCAACCTGCCATAAGGTAAAGTAATAACTAAGAGGCCGGGGAAAAAACATCGAAATAGTGGGTCCTTGCCATACCTTTGTTGTCAATCGTTACGAGACATGTTGACAAACAAAGACCCACAAATAATGTCGAAATTTAAAGCACTGATTATGCAAGAATAGTCTATCATCAGTCAGGATGTGAAATTTTAAAAAAGCAGTGTCAACACTGTAAAAGGTCTAAAAACACTGTAAACTGTGTAAAAATAAATAATGTCATAAGCAAAACCTTTGGTCATGGCTGTATGTAGCATTGCATTACTTGTTCAATAGAACAAGGAGGCCTAAACACTAATCCAGCATGACAATACCTCTGGGAACAAAGCCCCTGTGCTCCATGGAGACATCTCACTAATATTATTGTGGCTGAATAGGGACATTCTTAGAGCCACACTCCACAATCAAGTTTAAAGCATTTCCCAGAGTGTAGAGGTTTTTATAGAAGTAATTATAAGACAATTTTTTAAAAACACATACAGATGTGATAGTCAAGTGTCCTAGTACTTTTCTTTATATGGTTTAGAACAGTTGGGGGTCACTAAACTTAGTTCTGATGGGCTAGTGTTCTGCAGAATTTTGCTCCAACCTTAATCAAACAAACCCAAACTAGCTTATCAATGTCTTGCTAGGTATACTTGAAAGGTGTGCAGGTGTGTTAAGGAAAGTTGGAGCTATACCCAGTAGGCCTTCCAGGGCAGAGTCTGGTGACCCCTGGGGTAGAAGGATGAGGACAGAATGTGTGGTGTTGTGCATAATTCTGCATTTGACTCTTCTACAGCACAATAATACATATCACACTCTAGCTGTGCCAAGTTATTTTTTTAAATAATCTTAAAATTTGGAAACATTCCCTTCATGATTAGCACCAGCACCCAACCGAATTATAAAATATACACACATCAAGTGCCCAATTTGAGCATCACAATATGCCAAAAAATAAGGAAGAATGCTGGCATTTCCATACCCGTAATTACATTAATTTGTCAATTCTTTCCTGCCAAAATCAGGCCTGATAGAAAAGGCCATATTATCTCACTGATAACAGGGTGGTGATTAAGAAGGCTCTTGATGAAATGTGGCAGCTCAATTATGTACCGCATTGGCCAAAGTAAACACACACATGCTACCGCTACTCTTCATATCATGTACATGATGTATCATCTGTTTTATTTACTTTAACTTGCTGTTTGATTGCTTTTCTTGATTTCTGAACATTATGACCCACCTATCATTTGGCTTTAACATTTAAACTGTCTCTTTTACTCCCTCTGGTACATCAATACCCATTTCTTAATATGAGACATTTGCTGTGAGATTTGAGTAAAGCCACAAAAAGCAACAGGTGGCATGCATCAGGGCTATTTTTTCTCTAACCTGCAGCTCGCTGAGTGTCTTCTCCAGGGCTCAGTTGCCATGAACACTGCTGTGTGTCGTCTGGTGCACGGATGACCGCTGGAAAAAGGTTAGCAAATGACGTCCTAGGGCGGTTCAAAGCTGCCAGACGGTGCCACTCAAAACAACCACCGGCTGCTCGCTGTGTTGTTGCGATTTGCCTCCTGGTGATTAGTCTCTCACAAAAGCCTCAGGTTCAACTTTATATAGTTTCACAAACACTCTTGCCAGCTCAATTTACTAAATGATTATTTTTAAAATAAAAAAGCCTTTTAATAATACAATGTGTGAGAGCTCAACATCTGGCTGGAATTTGTTAATTATTGTATTGTGCAGTAAATTAGACCAGGCAAAAACAAGTCGAGAGTTTTAATTAATTCTTTCATCAAACATCAGAATTAAAAAAAAAAAATTTTTTTTATGGTGCCAGAGTTTTGCTATTTTAGTTGTTTCTACCCTAAAACTGAATTGCTGATTTTCATGTCTCCATAGAACAAAATTCAGCATTTCTGCAGGTAGATGATGAGAGTTAATAGAATAGAAAAGACTGGCTCATGCTAACAGACAACAGGTAATTGTAACAACAAACAGTAATTGTAACAATTCATCATCGGCGTACTATCGCGTGTGTTGTACTTCCATTGTCACTTCCAGTTCAGCTAGCTATATTGCAAGGAGACGGAGTGGGATCCATAATGCAGGTAATGGCTTTATTTAGAAAAAAAAAGGTGTAATCCAAAGAGTAGTCAAAGAGGCAGCCAAAGATCAGTACACAAATATCCAAAGAGAATGCAGACAAATCCAAAACACTAGGCAGTAATCAAAGTCGATGAACAGACGGAAAACTAAACCGTGAGCATAACCAAATGAGTACATAAACACTCAGTCGCAAGAGCAAACAATACTTCGCAACATGGTTAGCAATGTGGCTAGCTTATATATACGAAGAACAGGAAGTACTCCGGTGATGGCGCCCTCTGGCAGTTGGGAGTTAGAGTCCTCGAATATATAAGATAGTTGCTAAGACTTTTACATTGTGAAGTATTGTTTTGCTATGAGACATACTAAGCAGTTTCATGTGTTATTTGTTTTTTTTTTTCCTGCCTCTGCCTGGTTTTTGACTCTGCCTCATGTTTTAGATTTCTTTGCTTAGTTTCCTTTATTATTATTGTATACCGACTCTTGCCTGTTTTGTTTTTTTTGACCACATTACTGACCTGCTCTTTATTTAATAAAGCTTTTAACTGCATGATGGGTCCTTCTATGACCCCATTTTTACAGTAATATCTTAGTATTCATGCTGAACAGAAACAATAATAACTCATAACATGCTGATGTTTTAAAAGCAGAATACCACACTGGGTTCCACTTCTGCCAGCATCTACAGAATGACCATCCATTGGCTCCACAATTTTTCCACTGTTAACACAATGCCCACCCCCCCTTATATTTTGTTTGAGTATTAACTGAAGCTGTTGATGTGTATATGCATTATTTCATGCACAGTGATACTGCTTGATGATTAGCTGTCTGGATGCACTGGCTGATTGCATGGACATGTTCCTAATAAAGTAGACAGGTTGTACATATATTCAAGACTATAGAGTAGTATAATAATAATGGTGGTGTGTTGTTGTCTCACAGCATTTGACTTGGTGTTTTATTCAGAGCTCCGTTTCTGTATTCTGAAGTTTTCTCATTTTTTCTTGTACCCACATAAGTTCCCTCTGAGATATTCTTCCTTTCCACATAAAATGGTAGCTTGTTCTATTTGTTACAGAGTGTGGTTCGGCATTATAAAAAATATTTGCCCTTATCAGCTACAGAATGTACAGTGGATATTTGTCTAAACTCCTGCTGCACAATGCATCCAGTTATTATAATCATCATTATCAATCTGCCCACAGAGGCTGTAATTGTCTTCCCCCTACATTTACACTAAATTAGCCTGGCAGTCTTGCAGTCTATGATTTGGAGCCACAGGGAAACACTACAGTAGTTTGATTATTTGCCTATTAAAAACAACTTCCTATTGTTCACAGTTCCCAGGCAAATTATGAGTGTGGGATTAAATTAGTTATAAATTAATTATTAAATTAAATTATAACTAAAAAGGGGACGTGAACATGATAGTAAATAAAATATATGTAGGTCTGGAGGGTTTTTTTATGTGTATATACAATGTGCAATAAAATAATTTGTTTATCCTAAAAATTGATAATTATGGACAAAATTCTATAAGAGCACTCGACAAATGCAATTCTATTTGAGCATATAGATTATAATTAAAGGTTCTGTGTGTGTGTGTGTGTGTTTGTCTGAGACAAAATTGTGTGTCTCCACTGATGTGCTTGTAAACACTTGATTCATCAAGCTGAAGAAGGTTGAGTGTTTATATATTTAACTCTACATTGAGCTGCACCTCTGCAGCCACCTCATCTGGGTTTTACCTCACATGTCTTCAAGGTTACAAGCTGCTGGGATGATCCAAGTGCTCTTAATCTTGGCTCCATGTACATACAATGGAAGACTGTGTATCCATGTAGAATTAACCATTTAAACTTCTGAATTTTTTGTGTTACTGTTGTCACTATGAGAGGTGTCTACAAAAGCCTTATTATGGAACATCTGATCACACATAGGGTAAATCACCAGAGAATCTGCTTTAGATAATTGTTGTTTTGCCACTTTGTTCTTGTTTCAAAACATCTTGAAGTTTTCTCATTTGGCTTATAAAGATCTGCAGTTCTATCATAATAGACACTACAGACACTATAGACACAGTTTAAAATGACACTATAAAGGTAAAAAAAAAAGGGGAAAAGGTATACAATTAAAAAAAGTATGTATATGTATCTTCTTCTCCTTTCGGCTGTTCCCTTTAAGGGGTCGCCACAGTGAATCATCTGTCTCCACCTACCCCTATTCTCTACATCCTCTTTACTCACACCCACTAACTTCATGTCCTCGCATCCATATACCTCCTCTTTGGTCTTCCTCTTTGCCCCCTGCCTGGTAGTTTCATTTCTAACATCCTCCTACAGATATATTCACTATCCCTCCTCTGTACATATCCAAACCACCTTAACCTGGCTTCCCTGACTTTTTCCCTAAAACCACTAATGTATTTTTTTATGATTTCTATTCCTAGCTCACATGCATTTAAACTGGCTGGCCCCATTCTTTTTAATACAATCGTTTCAATGAATCAGTCTCTTCAAAACTTGTATAGATTTACGTTTTTATCAACCTATACACAATTTAAAAAAGAAACAGAAAGACATTTCTATTGGATAGTATGAGAAGAATTCTTATCATCTCAATAAACAGATAGATCTGCTCGGCTGCTTTTACAATGCCTGATGTGAGAACAAAGTTGAAAATGTGATTGATTTAATAAACACACACTCTCTGTCCTGGGAAATCTAAAAATAATCGATTGAAACATAAGTGGGTCTGGTTTCACCGAAAAGCCACCGGAGCTCTTTATAGAGATGATAACAGAACGTGTGCAATCCACGGCTTTCAGTCAATTTATAAGGATTTGTGTTTTTTGCCCAGAAAGATCACATGACCAGTGTTTTCTTTTTCACTCTTTTTTTCTTTCCTGTTTGTCGTTCCAACAGCACTATGTCTAAAAACTGCAAATAGGCAAGACATTGCTTAAAAGAAAATAATAATAAAATAATTGTAAAATAATGGACCAGAAAGAAAGGATAAACAAATCTTCTCTTTATAGAAGGAAAAGCCAGCTATTTTAAAGCTATTGTTAAATCAGACCTATTGCCTGCAAGCATTTGTTGTGTTTACAGGTGTTTCCGTTCCATGTTTTCTGTTAAACATTCCAGCTCTGTCATAGGCATGTAGACATATAGAGCAAAACAAAGAAAAATGGAGCCTGTGCGATAGCTGTGATACACAAGAACAATAAAAAGTAAATTAAACATTCAAGAAACTACTCCTGTCTACGCTATCTTTCTTTTTCACATACCCTAGAGATGTTATAACATTAAACATATAGATTGTCCTAAAATAATTTAAAAAAAAATAGTGTGCAGCAACAGCTTATGACAAAAAAATATTGTAAAAATTGTAAAAAAAAAAAAAAAAAAAAATCCCCCAAACCAACAGACTGTGATAATGTTTGGACTGAGAAGTCCATAGTGTAAAGAAAGAGTGATCCTGCATACAAAACATACAAGTTTATTGGTAAGTGATCAGTAATGTCATGGCTTAAGCCTGCACTGCAGTTTTTGGAACAGATTCACTCATGTTTACTGATGATGTAACTTATGATGATTGCAGCAGAACAAAACATTCTGTCTGTCAAAATACAAATTCAATCAATATTTATATTTAGGGCATTTTGGCAGATGCCTTCCTACAGCAAAACTATCACCTTAAACACACTCGCAGCACAACAAAGACTACTCCAGATATTATTAGAAAAATAAATTCTTTTGTTTGGTTGGTTCTTATTGGCTTATCTGCTTGGTGCAGTTATTGCAAACATGAAATAATTAACCAAGTATTATAGGGTGAAAATTCTCGTCTTCACCATAAGGTCCATACAGTATCTGGGTCTCCTTAGGGATGAAATCATAGAACCACCCCTAGAGTGAGGCCAATTTTAACAGCAAAATAGGAAATAAATCTGAATTGGAAAGTTCAAAATCACATATAGGTGTGGAATTTTTTTCATTTTGATTGTTATTAGTTGGCTGTAAAACTACTTGATAATCAAATTAATAGTTTGATTATGTTTTTAGGCTTAGTGGTTAGCACTGTTGGCTCACAGCAAAAAGGACCGGATGCGATTGCCTGGGCAGGGACCTTTCTGTGTGGAGTTTGCATGTTCTCCCCGTGATTGCGTAGGTTTACCCCTGTAATGGACTGGTGACCTGTCAATGGTGTACCCCTCCTGCCTTTAGATTGGTTAGAGTCCATCAGATCCCTGTCACCCCGATTTAGGGAAAAGGCGGGTATAGAAAATGAATGAATGAATGAATTATGTTCTTAGCAGCAAAGTTTAGATTTCTACCCTATGTTTTGGAAGGGAAGCACTTTGAAAAATGCTAGTCCTTATCTATCACAGTATTTTTTTTTAGTAAATATTGTGATCCTCACTTGGTATTGTGGGACTAGAAATTATTTCTCTTTTCCTTTGACCTTTATTTCAATGTACTAATGTTTTTTGGTAGTATAGGAGATTACCTATACTATTAATTATGCATTTCTAGGCTTGCTGTGTGAATTTCCAATCTTTATTTCATAGTCTCATTTAAGCTTGATGAAATTTCCTGCAAAAACAATGTCCATTCCTGTCAAACATTATACTTCTTGCACAACAAGCATTAAATGAAAGTTGATGCTTAGCTGGCATAATTGATGTCAGGGAGAGCGAATGTGTGTGGGAGGAAAGAGAAATAATTACAGACTCTATCGCCTTTTCCCATTGTGTTCACTGTTTTCATTCACCTCTCAGCGCCTGTAAATTATAAATCCCATCCAGAGTGCACCAGAGATTATCACCTTTAACAATCTCCCAAGATTTATGACCAGCATTATAATGTGCAATAGACTCTATAGGAAGGGGACAAGTGTTGATGTCTAGCTAAGGGTCTATTTCCTTTTAAAATGGTTTAGCTTCTCATGGGAAGGCCAGCCTTTCTAAGCGAATAGGTTACAGGGAAACAACCCAGATATCCGGCCATGCATGTCCAGATTAAAATGAGCAGATCTATAAACATTTAGAAGTTATAATAGAGCATGAAGTGTATTTCATTTTTATTCAGCTTGTTGGTTTTTCATTATCCATTCAGTAAATTTAACAGGATGTAGCGCATAAATTTGCTAGCATGACTAGCATACAGAACATGATTAGTTACATATATTCGAATTTATTAAATAAATACATTCCATAAACAGTAATGACTTTTTTTCAATTAAAATAATTACATTTGCATTCAGGGCATTCGGCAGATGCACAGATCCACAGCAACTTACAGAGACGTGTTAAAGTCTGTATGACTACATGAATAAAGACTGGTTCACTAGGTCACTGAAGATTTAATCAGTATAAAACACTTTTGAACATCTGGAACTGCAGCTCCTTTTGCAGACCAGCTAAGCATTGCTGGACAACTGGATGGAGCATTTCCAGCATAAGGTGCTGGTCCATTTTTAACTTTGTAGGCGAGTATCAGTGTTATAAATCTGATGTGCGCAGCTATAGGAATTTGTTGGAGGGAGCATAGCAATAAATAATGTAGGAGAACTTATCAAAGTTAGCAGTATTCACAGAGGTCAAATTCTGCTTAAAGGCAAACCTGCCAGAAATCAGATGCAGTAGTAGTCTTGAAAAGGCAAATTCGAAATTTCAATATTGAAGTTTATTAACTTGTTTAAGAGACTGAACAAGCACCTTTGTGGCCTGCATTAATAAAAATCAAAAACTCTTTAAGACGTTGTAAAAGAGAAATTGGAACTAGTGTGTCGGATTAGCAAATTAGAGAAATAAGAGCAGTTAAATGTTGATGGTAGAAAACCCCATATTCACCAATATGCAAAATGTCTGTAAACTTCAGTAAAAACCTAATCTAGTTGCACAATGTACGACTGTATGGAAATATAACTGTAAGACCATCAAGGTTTTCATATACGCTAGTTTGTAAAATTAACAACTGTTGTTTTTTCAACATCTGTCAACTATTTTACTATTAGAAAACATATGTTAAGTCAGCAATATGTGTACCATATGCCTTGACAGCATATGGCCAGCATTGTGTCACACAGTGGTGCACTGATAGAAGAGCAGCTTAGACAAGTCATGCATAAAAATGCAGAAGTAGACAGCTTTTCCTGCTGCATTATAAACATATTTGGTGTTCAGATTGTTTTACATTATTTTTCTCTACCAGAATCTCTGTCAGGAGGTGAATGGGGGACTTTGTGGTAAACATGTCTGCCTCAGGCCTCTGTAGTGTGTCAGACTTACATTACATTTACCATTTACAGAATTTGGCAGACGCCCTTATCCAGAAAAACTTACATTTATCTCTTTCTTACAAATCATCAATTGGGGGTTAAGGGCCTTGCTCAGGGGCCCAACAGTGGCAAACTGGTGAAGTTGGGAATCAAACCCCTTCCAATTAGCAGTCCAACACCTTAACCACTGCACTACCACTCCTCCGAGTGACACAAGACTTTTCTTGAGATACCGTAGATTGGCATCTTAAAAAGAGTGTCCCTGTTTCCCTGTGTGGGATAAACAGACGAGAAGATTAATGGTTGGATGGATGGATGGTTGGATAGGTGGATGAACGGACAGACAGACAGATAAATGGATGGAAAGATGAATGGATGGATGGATGGATAGATAAACAGATAGATAGAGGGACAGATGGATAGATAGATGGATGAAGAATACCTACATAGTAGCATCAAGAAATGTAATATTCACATTCTATTCCAATTACTTCTGTACTTTAATTTTTCTAATCGAATCTAACCTTCTTTTTATTCATACTATGGACTCTATCTGCCTGTCAGAGTTATAATATGGTGTTAAATGTTTGCAATTTAAAAGCACAAAAGGCCACACTCCCTGAACCGAGCAATGATTTAGGCTCCAACAAACTCTGTCACTAAAGGGCTGTAATCAATTTAAAGATATGCAAACTATGTGGAGCGCACAGTCAGATAAGCAAACAGAATGATTAATGTTCCTTAAACGCACAACCATTAACCTTTTCTGTCTTGTCAGTACTGCAGTAAGAGAAACATCTCTTTTGCTTTCATGGCCCAAGGATTGTGGGCATAGAAAAAAAAATGTATTTTATTGCTTAATCTTTGAAATAGACTTGAATACAGACAATGCAAGGCAATAACAAACAAACGAGGGTTGTCATATATATTTTCTTCTCTTTAAAAAAATTGCACATCGTTTAAATGTTTATAAGTAAAATGACATTCATTCTGGACAAATGCAGAATTATTACTATACATCTTTCTTGTCAGTGATCGGCATTATATCAAGATGCTTACTATATTATATTGTTACTATACCTGCAATAAAGACAATTAGAGGAGAAAGTGTTAGATGTTGAGGGGTTTCAGAAAATGTATGAATCTATGAAGAATGATCATTGCGCACACCCACAATCTGCTGTCACTCCCTGAACACAGATTGCCCATTCATTACCAACTCGGTCCACCTGTCTGAGGTGTATAACAGGACATGGGCAGATAACAGAAAAGATGAGGAGATATGAGTAAATGTCCTCTCTCAGTTGTTTTTTCCAATGTTATTTCTGAAATCCTCTGGGTAAATGCTGGCATGAATAATCTTAAATCTCAATAATCTAAATGTCAATTCAACATGATATTAAAAATGAGCGCAAGTCTATAACATTAATGATCTAAATCTATGTGCATTATATGGCTTAGAAATGACAGAATCAGAATTGTTAAAGTAGTCAATCTAATAGACAATATCTTTACAACAATATTTCCAATTGTAGCAAGCAAACACATAATAGCAGTACAAATACAGATGACCAATTATGTGATAATTCTTCATAAACATGTGTTTTGTTTTGTTTTTGCTAATATTTTTTTACATAATTGATAGCTTTTACCTGCCTGGCCTCTGATAATATTTGGCTAATTACACTATTAATCACACATACGAAGTTAAATTACAATTACTAAGAGAAAAGACAAAGAGAAAAAAACGGGATCAAATACCTCTTCTTAACAAGCTTGACAATGTAAGAAGAACTGGATTGTGTTAAAACATTTGGTCACTTTGGCATCAATCATTTTTGAATCAAGTCAAGTCAACTTTATTTATTATTTGATATAGAGTTTTTTAGCAATAGAAATAGTGTCTAAGCATCTTTACAAAATGAAATCAAATACTAAAATATCAAAAACTTACTAAAAACACTCTAAATTAATAACTTTAAATCTTAAATCCTAAACTAAGGAAGCCAGAGGCGACAGCAGCAAGGAACCAAAACGCCATCGGTAACAGAATGGATGCAGCAAAGTTTCCGTGGTCATGTTTGGATGGCTGTCTAGAGGATGAGGAAACTGCCACTGGGGCTTATTGTCGATCCAACTGGGCCAGATACAGAATGAATCTGGTGTCAACGTTGAGCTCAGAATATCTTAGTGTAGCTGCCATTCTACTTATGATAGACAAGTATATGTTATGTATGTTATTGGTGATGTTTCTCAGTTCCAGTTGACCTGATTATTGCAGCCTAACAATCCTTTAACAGGATTGGATAATGAAAATGTGTGTGTTATGTGTAGGCCAGGTTAAAGAGATATTTCTTTAATCTAATTTTAAACTGACAGAGTGTGTCTGCTGCCTGAGTTGAGTAAAGTATAGATATATAATTATTATTGACACTGTTTCATCAATAGACTGGGTGAACTTTGCACTGTATTATAGTAAAAGTGAAAACATTAAATCAAACTCTTTAGTTTAAAATTGTACAAGATGGATGTGCATTAATCCCATAATAAACATATGTTAATCCCTAATAAATTAAACACACTTAAACACCAGACACTTGACTGTTCCTGACCTTTCTCCTTGGTAACGCCCCATGACCCTTAACAGTGAGTAATAAATCAGCAGGCTGTGGTTGGACACCACTCATTGATCTAATTAACCCCCTGAAGCTGAGAATGCTGCTCTCTGTAGGGTGATTGACTGTAGGTGCTCTATGCCTCACATACACTAGCAGGTGTGCTGGGGTTAGTTTACACAGTAATTCAGCACTTTCATACCCCACAGCGTTATAGTGATAAGAATTAGCCCTCGCTGAATAAATACAGAAAATTCCAACGCTTTGAACATGTAAGTGTGATAGTTGCAATTTTATTTTTCCATTTCAACAATGTTCAGGTTGTTATTAAATAATACTCCTCAAGCAATATGCCACTACAATTGCCACATATAGCAATTGTTTCTTCTCCTCTTAATTTCTGCCTAAAATCACGGTGCGCATAAAAACAATGCTATTCTATCTCAATGTTATTGAGATCCTGATATATTGAGGTGCTGCTTTTAGATATTTTAGATGATTTGAGACAATAGCAAGGCCTGCTGCTTTCCCTTACACTCTCTGCACAAAAAAGGAATAAGTAATTGAAAATGAGGAGTGGTAGCTCAGTGGTTAAGGTGTTGGACTGCTAACCAGAAAATTGCAGGTTCAATTCCCTGTACCACTACGTTACCGCCCCTGAGCAAGGCCCCTAAACCCCCAATTGCTCAGTTGTACAAATTAAAATGAACGTAAGTAGCTCTGCATAAAACCGTCTGCCAAATGCTGTAAATGATTGACAATGCAGTCCTTTCTGCATAAAGTCGTAGCTTATATAGAATAAAAGTCATACAAAATTAAGCTTTTCTAACACATTTACAGCAATCTTTCAAGGCACATTGATAGACATCAGCTTAATAGAAGAATGACCTTTATAATAAGGATCTCATTAGTGATTTCTGGACACGTTTTTCAACATATTAAAAGGTGGCCCAATTTAATTGCTTTCTGTGACCCAATCACTCAGTTCTGATTAGATGTTTGATCTAATTTGAGAGAATGGCATGCTTTTGGCTGTAGATATTGCAGAAAAAATACACGCTAAAATGCTAATGTAAAATATTATTAATATAAACATTTTGTGGGATAATATAAACAAATTATGACACAAGATCAGCAGCAAAGTACTAAAAAATGCAGTGACAAAAAAACAGCTAACCATTTTTTATGATCTGTAATTAAAGCAAATCTGATAGATAGATAGATAGATAGATAGATAGATAGATAGATAGATAGATAGATAGATAGATAGATAGATAGATAGATAGATAGATAGATAGATAGTACATAAATATAGTATATAGATTTATTGCTCCCTTACTTGTTTTTGGGTCATATTATACTAATGACACAGAAGTTTGGGAAGGTGTTTCAGGCTAATATCTGACCTGGGAATATGTAGTTCTAGTTGTAGGTCATCTGTGTATGTCTGTTTATGGGTATGATCACTAATTGTCTATATAAAAAGTCTGGGATAAAACTACATTATAATTGGGTTTATATTGAATAAATTATAATAAATAGAAATAACAAGGTTACTAAAAGAGCTGAAAAAATAAGAAAAATGTTTTACATTGACACGGTAAAACCAAGCTTTTCCACCAACTCACTCAGGTTCATCAGGTTCCTCCATCACTCAACTCACTTAATCCTCTTATTCAGTCAATGGAGCTTATTTCCCACTCACTTACACTGCTCTATTTAAGAGCACAAACCACACACAGTCATTGTCTGATCTAAGCTGTAAGACAACTACACTCTCTCCATGTGGACTAGGTATCCTGTCTCCATGCTCCAGCGTGCCACGCCTTCCAAGCTCCTACATGCCTCTCTCCTACAACCCCATTCCAAGTTCAGCAGCCTTCACTTCGAGTCTATAAGCTTGTGGCTCTGTGCAGCCTCTCCTCCTGTCCTGCATCTCCCTTGGTCTTTAGTAACCAGTTTATTCATTTTTTTATCACTACTGTTTGTGTTCTCAATAAATGCACCTTTATCCTGTCTCCAGTCTGGTTACCTGTTACATATAAAATACAGCAAAAAATAATTGCATTAGTATGTGCTGCACAAATAATTGATGATGTATAACATCAGACAGGTGCTTATAAATGACTAATACATGTCCCCTAATACGTCTCTCATCCACAGTGATGGGAATAATTTTTTAGTAATGAGTAAGTAAACGAACTACTGTGTCACCCCCTTGACAAAGCCATGATTGTTACTGACAATAAAATGTGTCTGGTGTATGTGAGGTGGGTGGGACACATAACTAATGATGATTGAACCAAAGGCAAAGTATTGCAGGTGTTAAAACACAAGCACATGCACAGACCAACAACCAGGAGTCAGAGTGATGACAAGCCCAACACGTTTAAAGGTAACACTACTTTTCCCTCGTTGAGCTGAAATGCAAGACTGTTTATGTAATGTGCAACTTATGACCAGGAAGTAAGAGCCTTCCTACATCGGTGGAAAGTAATTCTAATCTAATAAAGCACCTCACATCGTCACTAATAGTTTAGATTAGTGTACAATGTTTTATAACGATATTTCATTTTATTTAGTGTAAATTTCTTTCATTTAACTTTTTTAATATTAGGGGTTCCAA
Source organism: Bagarius yarrelli (assembly GCA_005784505.1). NCBI lineage: Eukaryota > Metazoa > Chordata > Actinopteri > Siluriformes > Sisoridae > Bagarius > Bagarius yarrelli. The sequence goes on along the minus strand of VCAZ01000161.1, from coordinate 510,970 downwards.
GTTATTTGTCATATTTAAACATTTCTAAAAGGTAGCAGAATAGTTACTTTTCCTGGTAATTAGTTACTTTTATAATGATGTAAATCAGTTATTGTTTGTTTTTAACTAGTAACTATAATAAATAATTAGGTAACTCAGTAGCATGCACAACACTGCTCATCAGATTGTTTAGTGTTTCACATATTAAAATGGCAGAAAGGCACCCGATTATGCCTAAATATTTCTAGAAAGTGATATACCATCAAAAAGGTCCATTCAAGCATCATTATGCTTTTTCGAGAACATATAATGCTTGTTCTGTAACATTAAACATGAAATGTTGGAAATAGAGAACCATAAATTGAGGAGCTGCTTTCCACTCTGCTCTCCTGCCTTTTATCACTAATTTTAGAGTTTAGAGCCGCTGTCACACTTGTCTAGCTGTGTGTGTGCACCTGTATGTGAATGAAAAAGAGAGATGGAGTGAAAGACAGATGGAAAAAGCAAAAGAAAGACCACTGAGGGGAATAAAAGGAAAATAATTATTGCATCGGCCCATATGCTTCAATCATATAAAATTACATTCTGTAAAATTACCTTTGAAAATAGTACTATAATATTTTTTTCTTTTAAACAATGGCAATAGACCAGGCAATATATTTTATTCTAGTCACACTTCACAAAACAGAGAAACACATTTGGTCTGGGAATGAGGGCTGACAAAGCTGTAGCCACATCACAGTGACAGGTTTGGCATGGTCTATTCAACACCATGACTGCTAAAATCGAAAATGACGGCTATACATTTACTGTGTTGGAAAGCAAATAACAAACACATAATAAACATAATATTATAGCTGAATAACACTGGAACACTGGATGTTTAATTACTCAATATACATAAGAATAACAATAAAAGTATTATTAGTAATAGTAATAGTTAAGTAGGGGAATTGGTACCTCATTGGTTTAAGGTGCTGTACTGCTGATTGGAAGATTGTGGATTTAATTTCCAGTACCACCATGCTGCTATTACTGGGCCTGTAAGTAAGGCTTTTAACTACTCAGGTAGATGAGAAATATCAGAAATATCAGTCTGAATAACGGCTTCTGCCAAATGCCAGAAATGGAAACGCGGCAGAAGCACTACCTGTAGTAACAGGATGTACGTAAGTCTTTACTTGACACGTATGCATAACTACACAGTGAAATATTTACATACCCTAGCTTAGAAAGTTGGGGTCAAAGTGCAGGGTCAGACATGGTACAGTGCCCCTGGAGCAAAGCGGGCTAAGTGGCTTTCTCAGAGACCCAAGAGGAGGTGCATGAGCCCGTTCATATTGGATCGGTGGTACAGTAGCTCAAATGATTAAGTCTCTATGTTGTTGATCAGAGGATCCAAGGTTCTACTAGGTATTGCAGGTAGCAGTAACAATAGTAACCGTACAGTACAGTACATGGATGTTTTATATGACAACCTTCCTACGAGTTAGTAATAGGAAACTGTAATTAATTATAAAGTATGGCTCGTATTGTAAACTTTAAAGGCTTGTTTGCATAAGTAACATACAAAACTGATTAGAGAACAGGTCAGTAAATACTGCAACAGACTAACTCCCGAAGACAATGTTGTACCAGAACTTTAGTGGGACAGCATCCTAGATAACGAAATCAAATTAAGTTATTTTGTTGTGTATTTTTTTGGGTAAATTACTGCCACAGTCTTGCAGTCATGGTCAGATTGGTTGATGACTTATTGGGACTGTGGGCATATTTTCTTTTTACAGACCATTAACATTTGCCCTCTTGGTAATAGCGTGGGTTGAAAGTGTAATTATGGGTTCTATAAAGATGGATGTCAATCTGCTGTAATGAGGGCATCATGTTTAAAAAGGTTAAATGAAAAGGGGGTTATAAAAACTTACATTTAAAACTTAGTTTTAAGTTAAAAATAAGGGAAAAAACAATGGGAATATTTAAATTGTGTACTGCTAAATCACAAGAACAATAATCTCTTTATCCTGTCATTATAGTTAAACAATATTTTGTATTTGGTTTATTCAGCACTAATTATTCTTCTCAGCAGATGTCTTTCTTAGAAAGTATATATCTCATTTAAATTCCCTTTAGCATTCTACATTTGTATTTGTCTGTTTATAAGACTTTGTCTGTTAGGAAATAATCTGGGGAAGTGGTACGGTATTGGACTGCTGTTCAGAAGATTGCAGGTTCAATTCCCAAGATTATCAAGCTGCCACCGCTGGGCCCCTGAGCAAGGCTCTTAACCCTTATCAGCTTAGTTATATAGAGAAAAAAAGTTAGCTGAAATGTAATACGCTCTGGGCGGTGCAGTACATACAGCTTTTGCAGTCCCACCCCCCTGCTTTCTCCTTGTGGCTCTGGATAAGGGTGTCTGCCAAAATGTCATTAATATAAATATATCATGTAATTAGGTATGCATTTCTTCATAATTGTAAAAAAATATATTGTAATCTGCGATGCCTCAAGGTTACAAGCTTTCTAGGAATTTTATGCAATAATTACCTTAATTCATAGCCAACAGATTCATTCTCATTTATAACAGAGCGTATGCTAGCTGTCCTCTAAGGTGTCAGTTTTTTGGTATCAAACCCTAATTTAATTCTAACCCTTATCTTTTTCTTTATTACTAGTAAATAGTAATGTTTACAACAAATGATGTCCATGACATTTATTCAGTTACAACAACATATGTAAATATATAAATGTCTAATGCTCTGTATTAACTTAATTATATCTTCTTCATTAAAATAGTCGGTATACTGTATATTATTTTATCAAAGGGCCTCGCTAAAACACTGGCAGGGCCATTGCTTGTTCCACCTGAGCACCGAGTCCGTTACGGGTTGAAAAGATCAGGAATTCCTTGCTTCAATACACAATAAATACCACATAAAACTCATTGTAATTGAGCAATTCTAATTTTATATTTAAAGTCAGATTGATCATTAAGATATAAAACACCCATTCACACCCATGCAAATCAATTGTTTAATTTTATACATCTGATCAAACAAAAAAAAGAACTGTGTATAACTACAGTGCTTGAGTGTGTTACTTATTAACTGTTATTACCTTGGACCCCTGACACAGTGCTAACTCACTGCCTAGCAGTCAAACAAACCAAGAAGGCATTTCTAACAAAACACAATAAAAGGGAAAACAGGTGGTGCATTGCAGTCCTGAAGATAAGCAATCTTAAAGACTGATATAATGATTAATTTTGTGTTTATGTGACATTCTTACTGCCTCATGTTCAGCTTTTGCAAAGCTTTTTATATCATTCCATGAAAATGAGCTTCTGATAAAAATCCTAGTGTTTGTCAGTATGCAGCTCAGGTACAGGTAAAGCAGGTGCAATCAGACATATTCAAAAGATTCATAGCACTTCAATGCATGGGCCGTTAATCGCTCTCAGGGCTGCAGAATAGTTCTGAACGAGAAAAGATAACACTCCATGAGGTGCCAAGCTACACTCTGTGATCCCGTATTACAGCGTTCAGTACCTGAATAGTAGCAGATGTGGAAACGTCTGTTAATTCTATGGAGTTGTCTGACTCACTTGGTATTGATTGTTATTCAGCATGTGACTTTCCAAAAGTAATCTAAACATATGAAGGATGCAAATACAGCAACTTTTATAGGAAAGTCAAAAAGCGCAGAAGAACTAAAATAAAAAGAATTTGTGATCATTTTTAATGAAATGAAAGTCATTAAATAGTGGATAAACTAAATAGTGTGATGAATTGTAAGTACCTTTACCAATAAATAAATTAGGACTTTTATTTAGTTCTTCTTAATAATTATATATAATTTTTATACTTTATATTTAATATAATTATGTTATATAAATATTCTGTATAACTAGTTATTTTAATTTCAATCATAACATTAGAGGTTTTTTTTAATCGATAATATTTAAAGGGTAAAGAAAAATATAAATTACAGCACAAACCTTATTCTAAGTAACATATCTCATACTTAGAAAAACTATACAAAAATTTCTCATGCACGACAGACTCAGCCAATGAGCGGAACGAAAGGTCAGTAGAGTGATTTTACCATACATTTTCTCTCTCTCTCTCTCTCTCTCTCACTCTCACTTATCTCTTTTTACAAGGTCCAACTCTGTCCTCTTCCTACAATCTGACCGTCCACTTCACAGACTGGAATCATGCACAGCAAAGGAAATTCATGGTAAATCTGTTTTTACTTAGTAATTAATTGTATTTATTAAAAAATAATTTATATTTTATGTTCGATTCTGTGTTATACATAGGTTGTATAGTTAATATTTATTAAGCAAATAGTTTACAATATGGTCACAGAAACAAATAACAGGCTATGAGAATGATTTCAAAGCTTTAAAGCGAATGTGTACTGTATATAAGGTCACTGAAAAAAAACAGAGATTACAGAGTTCACCAGCCGAGCGTTCATTCATCTCTTAAAGTGCTTGTCCGCTCGAAAATACACACAATCCATCTGTTTAAAGAGCCGAGTGGTTTCAAGAGTTTCTATTATTTTGTGTTTGTCTGTGTATTCTGTATTTTTTGTGATAGAAATGGGACCAAAGTAGCATTTTATTCTTGTGTCTGTGCTAAGAGGCAGTTTTGAGAAACCAGTTCATTGGATTTTAAATGTCACCAGGGCACCTACCATACTAATGGAATTTTGTCGCCAAGCATAAAAGCAACATTACAGCTTTTAGATGTTTTCTAATTTCTTAACCTCGCATATTTGTTCTCAAGTCAACAATCTTAAATAGGAGTAATTTAAATATCAACATTTTGGGCAGTTTTTTCACCTGACACCTCCGAAGTAAATCGTTTCTGCACTTATTTACTTATATTTCTTGTCAGTGTAGACGTTCTCCCTGCATCTACATAGTGTTTCCTACCAATAGTTGAACTTCCTGAGCTAAATTGCCCTAGGTGTCGAGATGTAAGTGGATGGAGTACTATGAACCGTTGCACCATTCATTGTGTGTCCCACTTTGTTCCCAGTATTCCTGGGATAGGCTCTGTAATCATTTAGACCAGGGAAGTCCAATCTCGGTTCTGGAGGGCTCCAACCCTAATCCAACACACCTGAACCAACTAATCAAGGTGCTGCTAGGTATACTTGAAACGTACAGGTAGGTGTGTTGAGGCAAGTTGGAGCTAAACCCTGCAGGACACCTTCCCTCCATGACCGAGTTTGGACACCCCTGATTTGGACCCTAACTAAAATAAAGCATTTACGAAAAATTGAATGAAAGGTTGATTTTTGTCTTAGTTTTTAAATTACTTAGATAATAGATTACTACCTTAGATTTCTCACATTTGTGTCCAATAAATAATCAATAATTTAGTGATATCCTATATCCAGACTGTTATTACTCTTTTCCTCCTGATCTAGTTGCTGCTCATTTGATGAGTGTAAAATAGCCACCGAGTGGCTTTTGAGCAGGACTAGACACCGTCCGAAGATAGCTGTAATCTGCGGTTCTGGACTCAGCTTTCTTGCAGAGAGCATCTCGAACAAGCAGGCCTTTCGCTATGAAGATATCCCTAATTTCCCTGTCAGCACAGGTATATTTGTCGATGCTTTTAATTCTGTACATGAATTAAATTGAATAAAACTGTCATATGATTCAGATTTAAACCAAATCGATACCTAAAAACAGCTTATTGCATATTAAGAGGACTTAGACAGAAAAAAAAATCAGCTCACATATTGTCTAAAGAGACAGGAGTTGATAAATGCTAATACTGAATAAACCTGCAGAATAGCATCATTTAGATGTAGAGAGAAAATATCAGCGTATGTAATTACCCACAAAATCTAGTAAATGTATTCATTTTATAAAAAGTGAGTAGTCTGGGAATGGGGCTGTTGAGAATGCTCAAATCATGCAAAAAGGTACACAGGGGTTTTACTGTGTGGTGTCATATTTTGTTGTGGTTAACAAATTATGCCTAAGTCTTGGTAAAATGAGCTATGAAATTATAAAAATTAATAAATGCCTCCCATGAATAAAATATGACGAATTGAGTAAAAATAGTCCCTAATCTCTGCCAGAGGGGGTTCTTACTATGATATCTTGGACATATTTAAATATTTATGAGGTGAAGTGAATAATCTGGTAATCTAAGTGTTAGAATGCACATAATGTTTTGTGTGTGTGTGTGTGTGTGTGTGTGTGTGTGTGTACTTTTAATGAACAAACTAAATGGTGACTTTAAAACTACTGATTTTAATGAGTTTGCCCACAAATGCAACAGGACTGCAATAGTTCTGATCCTGTAACTGATGCTCATTGGCTACAATGTGATATTGGCTTTTACCTAAAATAATTGTTTATATAATGTTTTACTTAACTTGTGTTTTATCGAAATATTTATTCTAGTAAATTCTAGTAAATATTTTCATTTCTACACAATACAATTTATTATTACAGCAAGCATTTAGACAGCAAGTCATGTGATGTTGTTATGATCTGGGTTGGGGCTGTCGGACGCTTTAGGTGTGAAAGATGTTCACTGGATTAAAATGTTTAAAAATGTTTGAAAACTGATGTTGAATATGTATCTCACATTATCCCATAATGTATGCTAATTTATATAATGTGCATTTTAAATGATCCTGAAAAAACAATTTAGAAGTAATGTACTTAATGAAAATCACTGTTATAATTTTTATTAAACCGATTGTTTTTACAACCCTAAAAGTATCAAACATATGTTAATAATAATGCCAATATTCAAAAATAAAAAAACAGCAGCAAAAGTAATAATGTAGCTGCTGTTTTATTACAGTACAGATTTTAAAAGACGAGCAAATCTCAAAAGACAGAATTATAAATTGCATTTGCACTGGCTGAGGCTATTCAAATGACAAAATACATCAAATAAAATGGCTAATAATAGTAAATAGGCACTTTAATGCAGGAATGCTGCTAGCAATTTTTTGGCCCAATAAGTTATATGAGTTTGGGCCCTCTACCACACCTATTCCACACTGTTGCTCCTAAAAAACAGATCTCTGTGGGCCCCGATGTGTGTGTGGGCCTTTAGAAACTTTCCCCCCTTAAGTGGAACCTTTGTCCTAGTACTATCTACATAATATCAAACTTACCAGCTATATTTAAAGTTGCACATAGTTACTGGAATGCAGAGGTGATTGTGGGGTAAAACTTGTATGCCATTCTAGCATAATTTCATTTATTATTGCATTTATGCATTTATGCATAATTACATAGATTCAATTTAAAACATTTCAACATACTTTCTCCTTTCTTCATATAGGCACTCTGTTATATTGCATTATGTTGTATTATTATAAGTACATTACAACAGAAGTAACAATATTCAATATATTTTTTAACCTAAAACCCAATAGAATTCTAATACTAACCAAAAATTTTAACACATGCAGAACTGCATCTTCTCCACAAAATAGACAGCATACAATTGTTGACGTGTCTATATGCTGCCGCGTTTAATTTTTTCCTCATTGGAACCGAAATGCTTAAAAACTGTTTCAGCACAGATTCCTGACCTCATTCTAACTGATCACCTTTAGGATGAACTCTCAAACTCAAAAGCATCCTAGACCTTTACACCTGCCATTAGTACTAATACTATGGTGGCTGAATAAGCAAATCCTTAAAGCCGCACGCCACATTCTACTGAAAAGCTATTTTTAAAATGTGAAGGTTATTATAGCAATATAGATGAGACTAAATATGCAATTCATATACATGTGTTTTTTTATAAAGTGTATGCTCAAGAAAATATATATTCAGTTTATAAATTATACAGCATATGTTATATGAGAACAGTCACTGTGGTCTCTATTTTTTGTTTGTAGTTCCCGGCCATGATGGGCAGCTTGTCTTTGGACATATAAAAGACAAGTCCTGTGTCTTCATGCAGGGAAGATTTCATTTATATGAGGGTTATTCGTTGTGCAAGGTGAGTCTAAAATCCTTGTGCTAATAAATCTAACGTCGTAGCAGTAATTTGATGCCGGGACATTTTAGCATTGTAAATCATGTGCATTAGCATTAGATCACAACCAACCAACCAAGCACATCACTGAAATTATTTAAGAGTGCTTTCTCAAATGGGTTCAAAAGAAAATCGAATTATTCTTCAGTGTCTTAAACTGTGATGCAACTGTGTGTTAATTCCTGTTCATAATTCTAAACAAGGGTTTTTACATTACCATACTGTCACATTTGCCAGTATAAGATCTTCACCCACTAATGAATGCAGGTAGCTGTGGCATTTAGCTCTGTAAGCTATTGACCCTGGCACTCTTTCAAGGACAATTGAACACAGGGAAAGCTACTCCTTTATGGAAAAACAAAATGACGATGGCACCTCGAGTATGGATCATTAACTTGATCTGTCACGATCAGAGGCAATGCTGCATAAATATACAACCAGTGTACAACCAGAGGCTGCTAATATTAGAGAGAAATTATTTGTTCTCTCTAAATGTCACTATCACACTCAGGCATGAAGAGAATAGGCAGGAATGAGTGAAGACCAGAAAGGAACAACAGAAAGCTATAATAGGAATTTTGCTATATTTGGCATAATTGTTTTCACACTGCTAATATCCATTACAGAGCTGGTGTAAACTATTACATCATCAATCAGGCCCCTTGAGTTTTTACCAAATGCTGTAATTCTGCAATAATCTCTATTGGGAAATTCGTTTGATGTATTATAGCTTCCTAAGTCACAGCATATTTGTCGATTCTTTAAATTGCAATAAATTCCATGTCCTTTTGCCCATTAACTTCTTTACTGTATACGGATGAAATAAATTGAGTTCCAGCTTTGCTTTGCCTGGGTCGTTTAAAAGAGGTGCTTCAAAATTTACATACGTCTATCCACGGGGATCATGTAGGTAACGATCTGCTTCTCAATAAATCTTAGAGGCATCGAGATCTTCCAAAAGTGCAGAGGAACCGCTAGAGTAAATGCACCTCTGACAATATGACACAAGACATCACAATCAGAGATGACTACCAGGCTTAGGCATTAAATCAATCCATCGCCTGTCTTATTCAGTATAAGCATCTACTTTAAAGCTTTCTACCAGTTATGGTGCTGATCATATTCAAAGTTTAATCAAGAGCTAAATTTGGGATTATAGTTACTTAAGTGAGTGTGAGATTTTTATGAGTGGCGTAATTACACTTAAAGCTCCTGTGGTTAAATTTACATATACTGAATAGCCCGTTATTAGGAATAGTCTATGTTTTGAACACTACAGGCAAAATTAAAAGTAGCAGAAAAGCTCTTATTGTAGTGTTATTGAAGACAGACAGACAGATAGATAGATAGATAGATAGATAGATAGATAGATAGATAGATAGATAGATAGATAGATAGATAGATAGATACATACATACATGTATATACATACAGATATTTTTAAAGATGTTCAATACAGTGGAATAAACGACTATATGGGCAATACCAATTGCTAAATAGGAAGCATATTAACTACAAATAATTGTCTGCAGAATGTCTTTCTCAATAGCCGGTAACACAAGTGCCTCTAATTTTGACTGACAGTTCAGCTTGATTTGAAGCAGCTAATCTAAGGTAGGGGAGGACTGGAAATCAAATAATATTTCTGCTTGTTTGGATGCTAATTCTCCTAAATCCTGCACCAACGCTCTGCTTGTTTCATTCTGTAATGAAGAGATTGTCTAAGGACCTGTCAATATACAATTGAAGATAAAAAGACCGAAAGAAGCTAAAATCATGGAGCATTTTTCATTCAAAATTGTGTTCTGCTACGTGACTGACTATTCCTTCAATCAGTTTATTTCTTAGACTGTTTCCTTAATCTGCCCCTCTTTATAGTTCCAGAACGAGGAGGCTGTTACAGTGAACCTTGCCCTTATTACAAGTTATCTTTTTTTGTTCATGTAGTAACATGCATGCAAACATGTACACAGCTTCATTAAGTGAGCTCTTTGTTGCTGACAGATGTGTTGTGGAGGTTAAATTGGATAACAATGTTCTTAGCCCTTCGCTGACCCCTGTTTATATCAGTTAGTAAGACACTTTTACAGAGCTGATGCAGTTAGTGTTTGAATATACTTCCCTTATTTCTCTAACACCAGTTATTACCCTGAAGAGAAAGTGCAGAGAAAAAAAAAAACACTGAGGAAATAAAGGGAGTTGTTACTATTTGTTTAGTAACAACTCCCTTGTTTTGTTTACAATTTTTAGTGGGCAGTGGTGGCTCAAATGGTTAAGGTGCTGAATTGCTGCTCTGAAGACCAGAAACACCTGTGTTCAAGCCATTGTTGGGTCCTTGAGCAAGACCCTTAACCCTTTCTACTGCAGGGGTGCTGTATTATAGCTGACCCCAACTTACTAAGATGGGATATGCGAAAAAAGCATTTCATTGGCTCTGTACATGTACCTTGCACAATGAATATTTATTTTTTATTTTTTTAATCTGTTTCTAATGCTATTATTTTTTGCAGGAGTAGGTAGACAATTTTTTTTTAAAGCAGATAAAAAACATTTTGAGTATATAATTATAAATATATGCAAGCCACATAATCGCTTTTATTATTTTTAAGATTCAGAATTACGCTTCCAAACTGAAAGGTAAAAGTGAACATGCTCAGAGGAGAGTATTAATTACGTTATCCTGCATGAATTAGTGGTAAATCAGGAAGTAATGCATGATTATTTGTGAGCTCTTATGATAAAATGTTACCAAATAAGTCAAAAGATACAGTAACAGAGACAAACTACTATAATATTAGGTTTCACACTCGTACACAAATCTTATATTAAAACAATGTTAGATTGAGTGTATATGAATTATAAGGTTTGTCCAGACAATAACTAATAAGATAATTTATATCGTAATATCTTTTACTGTCCGAAAGTGTCCAAGTAGAATCACTTTAAAAAAGTTAGAGTCCTTACCGAGTGTCTTAAAAACATTGTCTTAAGCGTGTAGGACAATTAAGCAGGCTTAAAGGAGATTCTGTTACGGCAGGCTTATAGACACAGGTCGTAGCTTTTAGCCTTGTCGTGGCTTAATTGTACTGCAATAATTACCTGTCCATAAATAAGGTTTATAAACAGTAATGGTGTCTGATTTCATTTAGAGAGTATTCATTAGGAATTGGATTCTAAGTGCTGTTTGAGCTTCACATGTAAAACGTGTGAGTTAGCTGCAGCATTTTTATAGCTGTATATCTCGCTCGTTTGATATTATCTTTTTTTCTCTGTCTCTCTTTGACTGCTGTTCGTTGCCTTCTCCAAGCTTCAACAGCTCATTAAGATCATTATTCATGTTGCTCAAGAAGAGCAATATAATCGTGAGATATAAATTGCACTCAGTACCACCCTGTGTTATATTCACCCAACAAGGATGGTGGAAAAGCTTTTGTACAACACCTACTTCTTTTCCTTTTCTACAAACATCTTACATTTACAATATTTGGCAGACGCTCTTATCCAGAACAACATTCCTTGTTTTACAATTGAGCAATTAGGGGTTAAGGATCTTGCTCAGGGGCCACAGTGGTGGCTTGGTGGAACTGGGAATCAAACCCAGGTCCTCAAGTTGGTAGTCCAACAACTTAACCACTGCGCTACCACTTCCCCACCAACTACCTTAACTATCTCAATGGGTTTTTTTACCTGAAAACCTGTGAGCGCCGCTATTGTAAAAATGTTTGGAGAACAGATTTTGACTCTATTATGCAAAATGTCTAAACAGTTTTTTTTTAAATGTAGAAATGTTTATGGTCCAAAGATCCACAGACTTAACATTGCCTGTAGTATCTGGTAAAACTGTGTACAAGCAATCTAATAAGAAGGTGCTCTATAGTTGAGTGGACACATCCTGGCGCAGTGTTACCTGGTCAAGAAAGAGCAATTAGAGTGGAGAACGTTTTTAGCATTATTTAATGATTTACTTAAAGGTTATTTATTCCTTAAACAACCGTATTTATTTTTCTCTTTGTCTCTTTAACACAAGATAAATCTAAAATAGAAATTTGAATCCTGAAAAAATGGTAATATTTTTTCAAGGATTTTGTTTTTTGTTTTCACAAGAACATGTCTGATTCTGAACGAGTTATGATTAGAATACCAAAAACGTGATTCATGTTTCTTAGTCTTGTATAACCCAGGAAAAGTACACATTTCTGTTTTGGAAAACATTGAATTAGACATGTTCTTGTGAATAATACAAAAATCCATTAACATACCGTAAACCTGATTTATTTTTTCAAAAGGTTACATTACCTGTGCGGATTTTTAAGCTGATGGGGGTGGAGATGATTATAGTAACTAATGCGTCAGGAGGCCTGTGTCAGGACTTTAAAGTCGGCGATATTATGATCATCAAGGACCATATTAACTTACCTGGGTTTGCAGGACAACATCCACTTTGTGGGCCCAATGATGAAAGGTAAAGCCTAAGAGATATAGAAAGCTTGTGTGCTGATTGCAGAAACAATCATTGCACAAAAGGTGGATAATTTACTATACATTTACTAGTAAAAATGCAATGTTTCTCTTTGCTGGTGCAGATTACAAATATAATTAGTTTAATGTTACTGGAGAATGTGTGATCGTTAAAAACCATGTGAACCTTGTCCTTCAATTAAGACTATGAAAACTTAAATGTAGTCTGTAGGGAACAGAGAGATTGAATAACTTATAACTTTAAATAATTTCAGTTGTGCTTAAATATTAGTAATCATTATATAATTGATTTTTAGGAACACAACATACCCAATAAATATATGACTGTGTTTACATTTTTTTATATTTTTCAACTATTTTAGATTTGGGATCAGGTTTCCATGCATGTCTGATGCATACAGCAAAGAACTAAGGAAGCTGGCTCTGGACATCAGCACTGAGCTGGGTTATACTGACTTTGTGAAGGAGGGAGTTTACTGCATGGTCAGCGGACCCAATTTTGAGACAGTTGCTGAAGCACGGATGTTGCATATTCTTGGAAGCGACTCTGTAGGTAAAGGAAAAAAACATGCTAAATACAAATACACACTATGGCAAGGGCTATCACGATATATTGCAATACAATACGTATTACATTAAAGTAAAAAAAGTAAAACAAATACAAAACCAAATGAGTCCTTATGCTTGCTTCTGAGACAATGGCCGTATGTGTCAGCAATAACTACAGGAGCAGAGGAGGAAGTCGTTTGACACTGAGGGTTTTTATTAAATATTATCATAAATGTAAATCAGTTTACACTTCATTTAAATATCTTTCGAAACTAGAGGCTAGAATAACGATACACTATCATGAAAAAATACTACTACATTACAATATCCTGATAATTAGCTGTATTAGTATTTTTACACAGCCATCAATATTTTTACACAAGCCCTAATACACACATTCAGTTATGAGTGTATCAGTGCTTTAGCAGTTATTTTGAGAATAGAAGGATTTGTTTTTTACCATTGTAAATGACCTCCACATGAACTAACCCTTTACGAAGATTAAAATGACTAAAGGCATATTGAGGAATTGTGGTGGAAATTGAAAGATTTTTAAACATACACATTTTTTAACATTTTCTGCAATTAAACCACTTAGTGGAGCTTACGGACCTTTCCAGAGAACTTCTGATTCTCATCTTATGTTTTATACAGTTGTTTATATATTAGCCTTGTAAAGATGTCTAGAAATCCAGCAGGATGTCATTTCTTCTCATTAGTAAACCCAAACCAGATCTGCACATGCCTATTATTGACACACTGCATTTTATTATTTGGTAGTTTTATGTTAAAATAATACTTAAATAATAAAAGATACTCTTTCATTTTATTATGAATGTCTGTCTCCTGCAGGTATGAGCACAATCCCTGAAGTGACGGTAGCCAAGCACTGTGGCTTGCAAGTCTTAGGCCTGTCTCTCATTACCAACAAGGTGTCCTTGGACTACAACACTGAGGAGAAGGTCAATCATGAGGAAGTGCTGCAGATCAGTAAGATGAGGGCTGAGATGCTCCAGAATGTGCTCAACAACTTTATAGCCCGCTCCCACCAACTTGAGCCCACCAACAACTGCTAGACATCCTTACTATGACTTTATATGGCAGACTGATTTTACGCGGACACCCAGGCTTTCAGAGTTTGTTACAATTTCTTTCTCAAGCAGTGTATTTTTTACTGATCCAGTAAAAGCTGACAATGATAGATGATGTCGATGTTTAAAGTCACTACTGGCATTGTAAATAAAAATGCTTATAAAATAAATAAAGAGATATAACTTCTCATTTATGGAAGCAGCCTAAAATGATTTATATTCAACACCTTTTTTTCAGACGCTCGACAATGTATACTCATTTGCATGAGAGAAGTCACTGCTATTTAGTATAGCACAAAGTAAAGATGGATTAAACCCCTTAATATACTGCTATGATGCAGAAACCTGCATTACACAGTGAATGAATCACTGCTGTCGGGCTGTGCTGTATTGTGTTGCCAGATCCCACTGACTGCACGTGCAAAGCTACATCAGCTGTAAAAGAGCAAACTGTCTCTTAAAGACAGCAAGGGCAAAGGACTCGCTCAATGAAGCATTTCTCCGCCTGAGGAGTGTTAGAAAGTGAGGAGTCACTTATGCAAATTACAGACACACACATTCAGTGTGCTTTTATGGTTAACATGCATAAAGAACAACTAATGATCTTCTAGTTAAACCAGTAAAAAATCTGTGTACTGTGTACATGTGCATGGCCATCTGAAGTGATGTGTTTTCTGATAAAATCTTAAATATATTAATGTTCCAGTTGTACGAAAGCCATGGAGTACAACAGACTGTGTTCATAAACAAATACTGACAAACTTGAGTCAGGTTTCTATTAAGAATTAGAAGTTTAAGGTCAATATAGCAAATTTTGCCCATCTGTCCCTGCTTACGATTTTGATTAGCATAGAAACGAGCTTTGCCAAGTAATAATACGCCATAAATGTTACCTGCAGAACAAAGCTCTAGCCTGCAGCAAATTACTGTAGACTATTTTCACAATTTTCTAAATGAAAATCATTAAAAATAACATTCAGAAGCGGAAAGTTTGGTTTTTCAGTTTGGTACTCAGTTTAATAGAGACAACACAACAAGCAAGTGGTGAAATGTAAATTGTAAGCTTGCAAATGTGAAGAGAATTTATTTTTATATTATTTAACATCGTATGAGTATCTCGATAAAAGCTCTAGCTATGAAAAAGGAGGTATTTTATTTAATGGAACTTAGACTATGACTATTTTTAATTAGTTGTGCAAATTATCACGCAATTAGTCATACATCATTTACATAAGTGTAAACATGAAGACCCAGTAGAGTCTTTTGACATTTGCTTAATATCTGTTTTAATACCCACAGCTGGCCTGCAAATGAACAGATTCCATCACTTAGATTCTAGTCAGATATTAGATTAAGTAAAGGTAATATTTAATAGGAATATTTATAGTAGTATTTAATAGTTGGGAAAATTTAGATTCACTGCACAAAAAATAAACTACTGCACACCCCATCCTAAATCCATGGTTGTAAGAAACCCCCTGTGAAATTCTTTCGTGTATGTAATAGGAACTTTTTTTTTAACGTATGCCTACCTCGGCAAGCGTATTATAATATGTAATAAATCTACGTGCTGTAGCTGACATTTTAAAAATTGATTAATTATTCAAAGGTTAATCAAATGTTTTCATTTTACAGTAGTTTGGTCATGCATTAAAAAGCAATTATTAAATAGAATATATAAATAAAACATGATTAGTTTTTTTTTTCTCTTTGGCCTGTATTAAAGGGGGACCAAACAATACACTGAAAATCGAGCATGTAGATGACAATTACTATTAAATTTGCCCTTTAATATGGCAGCTGCATTTAGGCTAATTTTGCAAATATTTATGATATCGCTTTACTGTTCCCTTTTTAATGTTCACATATTCAACATTTTTTTAGATATCAGTTATTATTTCCTAGGGTTATCCTAGGGTAACAATATATACATAGAGAGTTTCCTCATCTTGTATTACAATATTTTTACCCATGATGAAAGGCATTGTAAGTTTAGTAAAACTTTAAGGAAATAATGTGAACTGCCAATTTTGGCTCTGTTTTAAAACCACTTGTGACCTTATTTGATTTTCTTAAAGGTCAGTCCTGTTTTACATTTATTCACAAGCATTAAATCTCAAATAGTCTGAGTCAGCAGGTGAGTGCAGTCATTTCCGATAGTTTTGTGACCTTTTTGTCATCTATGCAGCACCAAGGTCTACTTCATTTATAAGCTGGCTTTGAGTCTTGATAAAGCATCTAGCTGAACTAGCTCATACCCGCTCACAGCAGAAGGACGTCGATGGGACAGATGAGAGGCTTAATCTGGTGGGAAAATGAGACAGCACACTTCTGTTTTAGAAGCAGCAATTTAATGTCTCCACATCATCCACTGTTCCAAAATGGAAGTGTTTAAAAATTGGCTGAACAAAATGGTAGACTGTTACATCTTTACTGCTCCAGCTGAATAAGAGAATACATGTCGTATGCAGTGCATTCGTAGGCTGCAGCCAGATGACCATGACATATGATTGAATGGGGTTGTAGAAAACAAATATGAGACGGTCTGATAGGTGGTCTAGGTATCTCGACTGTCATATTACAACACCATAGACATATTAGAGCATAAAAAGGATATATTATCCTATGCTACATAAATCCTCTACTGTACTGCAATCTTTGTCTGCAAAGTTAAAGGAAACAAATGAATCAGGGATAGCAAAATACAAATTACTTAATGACATGGAAATATATAGAGTATAAATATTTTAGTAATCACGTTAGCTCAGATTTATTGTGTGTTGAAAGAAGTCATTAATTTAATAAATTACTTGGAATTAAATCTACCAAGAGTGAGAAAGACATAAAGTGAAAAATAACTGATTAAAATTTGAGAATTACTGTTTTTTTCTAATTAGTTGCCAGTGGTTGTAGGTCAACTTCACACATTATCTTTTGTGACTAATAACAGACTAATTGGTACTTTTTGAAAATGAACCTGATGTTTTATGTGCTGAATATTTAAATATAGGCTTTGTTTTCTTTTTTCTTTTGCTAATCTGACTAGAATTTATTTAGCTATATTTGTTCTGAAGTAAAGGCTCAGTACAAGACTGTTCCCAAATGATAGCGTACTTGTTAACCTGCAATATGAATCACACTCTGTAGGTGTGTTTCATTTTGCTTACACCACATCTGGTGCGTCACTTTGAACTGGTTGTCACCTGTAGATAAATAACTCACAGAGTCTTAATGACTTTCACAGACACCATTTATTAAATTAGTTCCATGGATTGAGAATGCATCCTGTTACCATATAGTAGCTACTTACAATGGGGTTACAATGAGAAGAAGGCAATGTTTACAGAAATCTGGTAAAAAAAATATGATATAGGATTGATCCTCTGAAAATTTCTAAAGATCCTTTGGTCTGGCAGGAGTGTGTCTAAGTTTCCTCACCACATCCATATCTGTAATACCTTCAGGCAGTAACTAAGCCAAAGTCTGTTTTGTCTGGCACAGAGCAGTGCTAGAAACACGTAGAGTGCAATTAACACTCTGCTCACACAGTTCAAGCTGAGCTAATATGTTGTCCACATACAAAGAATAATGAAAACAATAAGAGAAGTTACAAATATCTTATAACAAAATCGATCTATCTATTTAGAAACAAGTTTAATGGTCCCAACAGCCCAACATTATTGGCATTCGGCAGATGCCCTCACCCAGAGCGACTTACATTATTCTCTGTTACACAACTGAGGGTTAAGGGTTTTGCCTAGGGGCCCAACAGTGGTAGACTGGTGCTGGGAATTGAACCCTAGTCTTCCAGATGGTAGTCCAACACCATTGCCATCATGCTACCACTTCCTAATGGTCTAGAAGAACACAATTATCTATACTGAATAATACTTATAAGCATTGGATTAAATGACTAACCCTAACCCTTTTAATTACTTTCGTTGAGCTGACTTTATAAATGTTTACTGGCAAAATATTAAGTTTTTATATTTCTGTGGTCCAGAAGGTGAAGATTTAATAGTGTTAACAGTAAGGATGTAAAATGTTCTGCATCTAAGCTAAACTACATTGAACTACAATAGACATTTTTCTTATTTTCACACTACTCCAGCATCTCTTTTTGTGAGACAGTCTATCTGTATCAAGGGGTAAATTATAACAGAATTTTGTGCATTGTTTCTAGCAGTAAATTACTGGTTAGGGTTTGGAGGTACTGAAAAACTTTTTGGAATGCTTAGTAAACAGTACTATGAAAAAACCCTAGAGATACTTTAAAAACAATAATTGGTGTCTAGAGAGACATAACAACCACAAAATGTATTCCTGGGTTTGGAGAAAAGATTTATAGACTCATCCAAAAGCATAACAGAGCAATTGTTTGATGACTCCAAGGGGCTGCATGTTGAATGACTAAGCACTTACAGCTATAACAGCTGTGTCTTAGGACGCATGTGATGCATGTCAAATTGTTCCACGTCCTTGTCTGTGCCAGATGTTGCTCATACAGAGTTTTGGATTGTGCTGGTAAATGGGATTGTCCTGTGCCTTCATCTCAAACCACAGCATGAAGAGCAAATCCTCATTTAAATTCCATTCACATCTGTGCACACCATCGTGTATGCCTCGTCGCTACCTGTGACCACAAGACTGCAGAAGCGCAAAGGCGTTCGATCCTCTCAGCATACAGAGGGGAGGAGGACGGGACAAAACGGCACAGCAGCTGGCGTTGAGGGGTCTATTGGGACAAAATTTTTAACTAATTTTCTCCCCTCAGCTACAGTGATGTGAGAATATGTGAGGCCTATGTGCTTAATTTTGTAAAGATTTTAAAGAATACTCTCAGATTACCTAGAAAATTATTACTATTAATAATAATAATACACTTTAATTTAGTAAATAAGAACTAAATAAAGTATATAATTATAGAAATTGCTTTTTATCTTTTTGATCTAACTTATTTAAATTATACAGCTTACTGTATAACTTACAACAATTATTCCTCTTAGTGTGGGATCTACTGTACTGATCCAATATTGATGTATTTATTTCATGGAAGCTTTAAAGAACATTGGTACATTGCTGGAATAAAGGACATATGTCATATGACCTAAATGTATGTAAATGGTTAAAAGGTCGGCTTTGTCAGCTTGATTGTCCAGGGATTTGATCATTCTAAATCTGGCTACACTGTTATAATATATGTTTTGAAACAGAAATTATTTTGAATTACTTATAAAAAAAAAAGGGGGGATTTTATACGATTAGAATCAAGGCAAGTTTTCTATTGTTTTTTAAAAATAACATTTTCTTTCTTACAATTTTGTTCACATACAAATAAAAGAAAAAACAACTGTTTCCCCATTGGAATAAATTGCCATAGGTTTTCCATAATATCAGGTTAAAAGAAAGCCAATAAGGTTTTTAAGAGATTACTTACGAACAAAAATTGATTTATAGAGATAACCCAGGCATATCCCATCCCACAGTCCAATGTCTTCAACACAAAGCATTTCATTCATTTTATATGGCTAAGTTTAAGCATCACATTGGTGAATGACCTATGTAAGACCAGTTTATGCCCTGTGATGATATAAAAGCTGAGCTGCAGGGGGACGATGAGAGAAAGGCGGAGGGTAAAATTTTGTCCCTTTTCACCCAGCATAAGGCTGTTAGTGTGGGTTATATAGAGAGAGTTGGGCGATCAGAGAGGCGCTGTCTCAGTGTTAGAGCATCGCTACAGCATCAGCACAGGAGAAATGGCCAGCTCGTACCTTCAGGGAGTGGAGATTTCTGCCTCTCAGTTCCTGGATATCTTTCATCATTATGACAATGATGGTAAAGTGGTCACTATTTAATGGAAGGAAGATTTTCCCAAGTTAATATTTTCACTGGAATATTTGTTTTGTTTTTTTTCAGAGAGTTTGCAACTTTTTTTTCTTCAAGATTTTTACACTTACCCTTATTGTAGCATTACACACAATCTGATAAATCAATTTAGTTTGCAATAATTTGTTCAAAGAATAATTAGATGAATTAATAATACAATATAGCCTACAGTGAGAAATTTTTACAATGTGCACTTTCTAAATTGCCACTTCCATCTGAATTCTCCCAGGTAATGGGTATATCGAGGGAAAGGAGTTACAGAACTTTATTAAGGAACTTCAACAAGCTCGGAAACAAGCAGGCCTGGTAAGTGTTTCTTTGCTCATAAAAGTATGATTTAAATGCCGATAATAAGTGAACATAAGAGTCATCTTTGCAGTAGTGTCTCTTTTATGATTCAAAACATACAAATTTGACCAATTGTTTACATAATCAATATTCCACATCAACTGTGGAGAGTAAATTCATTATTTGCATCACCTAGCAATGTGGTATTTTTAAGTATTTATATGAAGTTTATTTTTTATTTCATTGAAAATGCATGCATTTCATTTGTCCACATTAACAAGTCAGACTTGACTTTGCACCAAAATCTACATTTAGAGATGAGAGCAGACTGGAACTTCTGTTTAGCCAGAGGGATTTTATTTTCCAGCCACACTTTACCATGTTAAAATGCTTATTTTCTGTGATTTTGAGCATGGATAATTATTTTTTTTTGCAATGTTAGTTGGATGTTGGAGCTTGGAATAAGGTCAAATAATTGGATAATTAACAGGTTTTATTTTATTTCCTGCACCCAGTTTTTATTTTATAAAGACACCTTGTTAATTTCTGACTAGGGTGTAAGGATAGAGACATGTTTACTAGAATGCAAGATACCAGGCAAGACCTTTTACTTTATAACATAAATGAAAAAAAGAAAGCTAAATGATAGAAATATAAAATAGTATAAAATTACGAATATAAGTACGAATTTTTAATTATATATGTTTAAAAAGAAAATGAAGAAGTAAAGTGTAAAACAGACTCAAGATAAAGGTGTTAAAATAATAATAATAAAAAAAAGGTTTTTAATATTGACATAAAATGTTTAGATTTTCTGCATGTTGGTTTTAGCTATAAGTTAAATATAGAATAAACGCAGACTGTAGATCAAATGGGAAGAGAAATGTAGAAAGTTGATGTAATGATGGGTAGAGTGAAAAGCAGTAGAGAGGGGTGTAGTATATGCAGTCGTCTAGGACAGGTCAGGCTTTTACTGTTCATTTTTAATTAGATGATTTGGCCGTAATACTTCTAGTACTATTGGGCTCACATATCACAACAAATTATTCTTTTCTCCCCAAAAGCAAGGCTGTAAATGAGATTTAGGGAGTTTTCCCTTTTTGCAATTATGCTTTAAAGAATATTTTTAATGTGGTTTTTACAGTATTTACCAGACATTTTGAGGCATACATTACAGTATAGCCTCAAATACAATTTTATTAATCTATCACACATGAAGAATACAATCAGCTACTATAAAGTCAACTAGCATGCTGTTTCAGCTAACTTTCCAGCACATATACATCTTAAAAACCATACAAATGACCCAAAATTTTCCTCTTCGTCTCAGTATTTCGTAAATTTATTTTTTAATGTAAAGACATTATTCTCTCTATTATTGTCCTTTTCCTTTTCCACTTAGTGTCATATTTCTTTTAGTAAAATGCTTCTGTTAATCACAGACACACTGCCTGCCCTTACACATTTTTTGTAAAAATCTGATTTATTTTTATTGGACCTTTTCTGATATGTTTTAATTTGATTTATTATCACTATGAAGAATTTTTACACTAGACCAATTTAGCACCACTGTCCTGTTCTCCTCCCCCCCCCTTCCAAGTGTACTGCAACATGATTCTCAGCCTGTTAAGGGTGCAATGAGAGATAATCCTACTGTATCATACTATATATATACAATACTATATATTCCCTTATTTATCGACACTACATACTTCTGCTATTAATTGTAAATAGGCAACTTAGGCACTTCTGGTTAGATGCTAACTGCCTTTTATTGGCTCTGTACATGTACCCTGCACAGTGACAATGAAGTTGAATCTAATCTAATCTAATCTAATCAAATCTAATCTAATAAATATATGTATTTCAAATAACATATTAATTTTAACTTCTTCGTTTTTTTAAAAACAAAATGTTAATTTGTTATTGAAATATTAATACTAATAAAACAAAGTTATTACTGAGTTTCAATATTCATAGAAACCAAGAATATGAGTGGGACTATGAACTTAATTTTTCATGTAAAAGCATAACACTTTATGTGATTATTTAACTGGTGATTAGTCGATATTATACAAATTACAACACCACAGGATAAATTAGACTGGGACAGAATCATTAATATTCCCAGTTCATTGAGTAATGATCTGTAGTACAGTCATAGTGGGAGATGATGAAAAGTTAACACTGGATCTTATAAATAATGCACTTAAATTCAATTAGTCACGTTCATTTCAATTAAATCTTATAATATCAAATATAAGGACTAAAAATTAAACGCGAGGAAGACGATGTGTTCTACAATGTGAATTTATGCAAACTTGTATATAAACCCCGCCGGTAAATACAACTATAGCTGGATAGTTTGTAGAACTTTATTTTGGGATGTTATGACAGTTCACTATCGCCTTATCATATGCTGTGCTCTCAGAAGTCACTGACCTTCAGGGGGGTAAAAGAAATCTCACTGCAGGGTTCTAATTTATGCTAAGACAAGCACTAAACTTCAAAATGAGTCTAAAAAAACGAGATCTGTACAAAGATTATTAGTCTTGAAGAAATTGTTATGTCTGTTTTGTCATGACAAAAGTCATCTGTTTATACGTTTTATCAGTGCATCGTCTTGTGAATCATCTGTCACTTCATTTGTTTATCACAGTTATTTGTTTCACAAATTAATAAAGTTATAAACAGTACTGCAAAAACACTGCACACAAAGTATACACGATATGTCCAAAAGTTTGTGGACAACATACCAGTACAGCCATATCTATGTCTTTCTCAAACTCTTACAACAAAGTTGGAGGCAGACAATTGTCTAGGATGTCTCTATATATTGTATTGTTAAGATTTCTCTTTACTGGAACTAAGAGGTCCAAACACTGTTCCAACTCATTAATAGTGAACTCACTAATGCAACTGCGGCTGAATAAAAAAAAAACTCACTACCCTTTTCCAGAAATAAGGAAGTTATTATAGGAGAAAGGGCGAGACTAAATCTGGAATAGGATGCTCAAAAACACATGGATGTGATGGTCAAGTTTCCTAATACTTACTGTATAAACCTGTACAGTCATGTTCTGTGTAAGGTGGGGGGTTTTATTCCTTATATATCTAAACCAAATAACAGTATCCAGACACCATTATAATACAACCATCAAGATTTAGTTTGATCATGTTTTTATAGTGTTATTCTCTGAATAAAATCATTTTCTTTCCTACTATATATATTTTTTTCACTTTCTTGTACATCATTGTATTTCACAGGAACTAACGGAACAAATGAGGGCTTTTGTGGAAGAATATGAAAAAATGCTGATGGAAAAATAGATATTATTGAGGTAAAGTATAATGTGTCCTAATTATAATTTTAATTAGAATTTCTTCACTCTGTTCTTCTTTTGTGCAAAAGATTGTATATCTTTTTGATCATAGACAAAAAGCTTGTGTCAATTGGTTAGCAATTTGAACAGCTAAATCAGATAGCATGCAGATTAACACCATTGTTCCAGAAGATTAAACCGTCTGAAAATGTATTTCTTCAAACATTCCAACACATACACATAAAAAGAAAGAGGTGAAGTGCACTTGACCTATACATTTAAATTCCCGGACTAGACATAGTCTGTTTAAATTGCCAATTTCAGCCGACGGCAACAAAGAGCTTCTGGAGTAAACGTTCACTGCAGTGGATCCTGACTCCTTTCAGGTGTTTTATATCTGAGATAAAGTCGTAAATTCAACCACCATTGACATCATTTCATTGCAGTGTTTTTTTCTCGATGTTTGTTAACTAATAGATATTTCATTGTTCTTGCAGTTGGTACAAATACTACCAACAGAGGAAAATTTCTTGCTGTTTTTCCGCCAACAACTGAGGTCCTGCACAGAATTTATGGAGGTATGAGTAATATGTTTTTGTTAGAATGTGTTGCTTAAAAAAAGGTAAGGTAAATAAGGTTTGTTCAAATGACAGGCAGGTTCTAAGGCCAGTGTTGAATAACTAACTTGATGTGCCTAATAGCTTCACATAATATAGAGAAACTGTAGAAGTATTGTTAGTGAAAGCAGACAGCGATGCTTACCACAAGCTCGTCTATTTCTTGCAGGCCTGGAGGAATTACGATGCTGATCACAGTGGCTACATTGAAGCCGATGAACTTAAGGTAAAAACAAACAATGTCCTGGTCTGTCAGGTACAAGTTTAATAACTACCCACCGCTGCACCTTCCATACTGCAATATAAAAATATTTGTTCTCAGCTTTATATTCCAGCTGCCTTGTATAACTAAAATACAACCCATCATGCCAATATTTCAAAAACAATCAGTTAACTTTCACGCCACAGACTCTGTATTGATTTGTCACTCAGGCCCTTTGTTGACCTTTTCGATTCCATATGACAGCAAGTTTCAGATGTAAAAACTTTGACTTATGACTTGGTTAATCAAAGCCAAGTGAAATTTTACCGCTCTGTCAAGTGCTGGCCTTTTCCCGGGACGATTATTCTTTATGTTGTTGGGTGCTGAAATCAAGAAAGAAATGTGTGAATAGCTTGTAAGAAGCTGAAACCTAATAATATGACCCATAAAATTACAAAGCATGACAAAAAAAAACATATTTGATTTAAATTATGAAGTCAGATATTTAGATGCAGCTCCAGTTTATGAGGTAGTACATGATGTCTTTAAAGGTTTGTTTCTCCATACAAAAGAAGAAGTTCTATGATCATAGTCACATTTAGTGTAAGAGTAACACAAAGCTGACGCTGCTGAATAGCGGCTCAATCATCGGTTCGCTATTAGAGCTATAATGCGGTTAAGCTAATGCTGATTTTCTTCAGTGAATGAGATCCTGATAAGAATTCATTGTCACTGCTATTACAGAATTTTTTGAGAGACCTGCTTCATAGAGCAAAGAAACCTTTTGATGAGAAGAAGTTAGAGGAATATACATCAACAACGGTAGAAGAGCCACGAATAGACTTATAAGTGATTTCATTTATTACAGTTTTATAAATATGATATTAAAATGTTCTGTTTTTTTCCTGCAGCTTAAGATTTTTGATCTGAATAATGATGGAAAACTGTGTCTGGCAGAAATGGCAAGGTTTGTCTCATCATCCCTTATATATGGTATGTTTACTTGGTAAATGGGTTCTATTGTAGTAATTTTATTAACAATATCTTTATATAACAGGCTTTTGCCAGACCAAGAGAACTTTCTACTAAAATTTCAGGTTGGAACCATGCTTAACCATGCTTGAATTCATTGCGATTCTTCTGATTAGATTGAACATCGCTAATGTGTTAATAATTCGTTCTACAGGGAGTAAAAATGGCCAGAAAGGACTTCAACAAGATTTTCGAGCTATATGATAAGGTAATGTCTTGCACAATATTCATCTTAATGCGTAACATTGCTCGCTTTATTATAGAAAATAATGGCATGCAGTTGACATGAAAACAGACAGGTAGTCATTGAGTCATGCTCAATTTGTAAGTCTATTCATGGGTCCTTATAATAGCAGTTATTAGTATGCATAGCTTGTGTCCTGTCTGGATATCACCTCCAGCACTATTGAAGTTCTTGGCTCTGGTTTCACCACAATGTATTAGCATGTGCCTGCATATTGTGAATTCTGCACTGCTGATGACAACATCTCTGATCCTTATTGACTAGAAGCGTCAGGTTGCGCGCACACACACACACACACACAGAGTAGGTTGTCTGGGAGCTGGGATATCTGTATACCCAGAGAGAACATTTGGCACGAAAGAAGACAGCAGATACTCATTAGCAGAATTATGTGGTGTCTCCGAGCAGGCTGGCATGTTGTTGACATATTCAGCTCACGTCTGGTTTGGCCATATATTGTTTGTGGATTTATTTGCCCCCATTAAGCTCTACCTGTCATTTTGATAGAAGGTGAAAAATGGTCACAAGACTTCATTTAGGATGACAGTGACAGTGCATGATAAATGATATGGCCTGTGTGATGCCTAACACATGCAGTTCCACATCATTAAAATTATCATGGCCATCTTACTTGCTTTTTAGAAGGGTAACAATAGCATATATGTTTAAAACTGATAAAAAAAAGTATAGTCAGTGGTAAGAAATGAGCAGCATAAAAGCTAGCATAGCATTGGACTGACTCTGTAAAAAACCAATCATCAATGCCTGCTTCCTCTCATTCTCTTATGGTGGAGAACTCCACATGAAACACTTCGTATGACTGAATGGAAATTAAAATGGCATGGCGTTAAAATGACATGACTATCTAAGAAACAAGTGTTGATCTGCATTTCCATTTTCTTTGTCCCCTTCAGGACAGGAATGGCTATATGGATGAGAATGAGCTGGATGCCCTGCTCAAAGACCTATGCGAGAAAAACAAAAAGGTGCGACTCTATTTCACAAGCTGTCTGAAAGATTTTGTTTTAGTGGATTACATTGAAAATCACATTTTTGCCAGTATTGGGGTGGGCTTGCACGGACACCGTTTCTTGAGGCGGACTCACGAAAGCATGCTAACATCAGTCAAAATCCAATCTCCCGCTTTGTGTGTGCTCTGCATACAGATGTAAGACTACAGCAGTATTTAAAAAACACAGCTCCTCTCAGCCGATAACTGCCAACATAGCTTTATGGGTTTCTCATTTCTCATTTGTGGGACCTTTTTATACACACTTACAGTTATTATTAGGAAGAATTTATGTCTAATCCTGCATGAAATTTTCTAATTAGCTAATTGTGTTGTAGCATAAAATCTTGCAGGTATTAAACAGCAAAGGCAGGTTCATTTAGTCTCCAGCATCAGGACATATTAATTTTCATTTCATTTGCATTGCAGCATTTTGACAGACGCCCTTATCCAGAGCGACTTACACAATTTTCCTTGTTATACAACTGAGCAATTGGGGGTTAAGGGCCTTGCTCAGGGGCCCAGCAGTGGTGGCTTGGTGGGGCTGGGAATCAAACCTGGGTCCTCATGTTGGTAGTCCAACAACTTAACCACTGCGCTACCACTTCCCCTACGAAAATGTGCACAGCAGGCCTTGGCTATTGCAATTGTGAGTAACATTTACAGCATTTGGCAGACGCCCTTATTCAGAGCGACTTACATTCATCTCTTTTATACAACTGAAACAATCTGGGTTAAGGGCCTTGCTCAGGGGGGCCCAGAAGTGGTGGCTTGGTGGGGTTGGGAATCGAACCATTAAGCAACATATTAATTTTGTTTCTTAATGGTGCAGTGGGATATTTTGGAACTGTAGCCTGATAGCAATAAAATTGTTTCAATCTAAATGTATGAACGCGCACAGACTAGATGACCAGAGACAATACATCGTTAGTTATTCACCAGTTAGCTAAGTTTCTAGAACATTAGTTAGTAACAGCACTTAAATACCAAACATAATAATAGTAACCGAATTCCTGGATGTAGTTGAGCTCATTCAGAAAAGTACACAAACTACATAAGATGTGTTACTATCAAAACACACTAAAATGCAATCTCACCATATTCCTACCTGTTCAAAACAAATACTGCAAACATGACATCATCTTTCAGTCGACTCTTTTTTTAATAGTATTTGAGTGTGCTGATGCCAAATATATTTGAAACTGTCTATTCATTATTCTTAACAATCCCGTTCTTTTTCTGGGGTCATTGTTCACACTTGGGTTTTGTTAATTATCCTATTAAATTAACAAAGGCAACTATTACCTGCACAATCAAATTCCAAACCATCTAACTAGACTTGAAACTTTCCAATCTGGCAACCCTGTCTAATCATGTATCCTGTTTGTGCAAACAGTTTGCGCAAAGTTACACAAATAAATATGTTGACAGGCATGTAGGAAATCCAATCATAATATTCAGCCAAACATTTTGATTGGATGAAGTTCCACGGGATATATAAATACATATAAATACATTTAGACCACTTAACTTATTGAGTGCTATTGAGATGTGAAGAGACTTTCATTTAGCAGTTTTTGAACCAAATTACCTACCCTGCCTTAAAACGTTGATGTGGATTGTTTGGATCAAATATTTCTGGTGATCAGGGAATTTTATACACAACAATATCTAGAGCTTATTTTGGGATGGTGCAATAAAAGGAAATATATCAAGTGAGCAGATATAAAATCCTTACTAAAGAAAGAATGTCTAGACTGATTTAAGATCAGTTAGATAATCATTCTGTTCTATTGTGGTAAGCAGGAAAGCATCTTATAATGTGCCACATTTCAAAATTAAAGGTGGTTGAGATAAAATAGCCAAAGACTACCTCAGGTTTCACTTCTGCCACTGAAGAACAGAGATCCGAGCCTGCAGTGTGTAGTAGTCTTACCTAATCTGAACAGGTGAAGCGTGGCGAAATGGTCTGATGGTTGTTGATTGTTGGTCACACACATTTCGGCACCAGCAGCATAAAATTTATGAACCCAACCTGCCTTGTGTTAACAGACCAGGCTGTTGAAGGCGGGGTTAAAATGTGATTTTTTTTTTTTGGCAAACTTTTGCAAAATGCCCTTCACTCTTCATTCTAAATGCCCAAAATGAAAACAAGAAGCCTGATTAGAAAAAAACACACTATTTTAAATGTAGAATATTGCAAACGTACCAAAAAATCCATCAAAAAGTGTAGTGTGAAAAAACGAAAGGATTTTTTATTCACGTGGTGGAATTAAAGACAAAATGGAGCACCTGAAATATCTGTTGCATTTGGGTGACACAATCATGTCAGCATGGATGGAAATCTCACAGGATTTTTTTTAGCATCTTGTCCATGTCGTATAGAATTAATGCTATTTTAAGAGCAAAAACAGGCTCCACCCAGTATTAGTATAGTGTAACTAAGTTTATAAAATACATAAGTTTTCTTAGTAGTCATTTTTAATATTTTGTACTATATGTAGATAATACTGTAGATTTAACATAGTGAAATAGTTTGTCAGGCCGCCTTAACCACATCCAGCCACTACTACAGATTCATCTAAGATCAGATGTTATGAATCATTCATAGCACAGCAATAGTACTGACACGGTAATGGGAATGTTTATAGTCTCTATAGTAGACTTTTGAATGTTGTTGGTGTGCGGTTAAAGATATAACACATTTTCAGCATGAACGGTTAGCATTAATCGTTCTTGTTTCATGATAATTCTTTTAGTTAAATGATGTTCAGCCATGCAGACTTTTTTTTTTCTTACAGGTTCTAGAAGTCAGCAAAATCCCTATATATAAGAAGGCCATCATGGCGCTGTCTGATGGAGGGAAACTCTACAGAACGGAGTTGGCGCTGGTGTTGTGCGCTGAAGACATGTGAGAATCGTCTATCAGTTAACATCCCTCCCCATCCACATCCCACCGCCAGCAAAGCTCACTCATCATGTGAACATAGCTAAACACTGGATGTATTTCTGTTTATTCAAGGAATGTGTAATGTACAGGCTCAATGTACTGTCTGCATGAGCAAAGACCAGAGACAGATGCCACATACTTTTCAATCTATTGTTTCTATACAGTTTCTAAATGTACAGATTTTTGTAAAGCCAAGAATACAATACTTTAAAGGACCACAAACTTGGTCTCTACATTCATGAAATATGTCGTCATACTCAGAAGATATGAGACTTTTCCGAAAAATACTAATGCTCCATGTGTATTAACTATATTCCAATCATGATTCAACACAAAAGCAGCAAATCATTTCATAATGAAAATTGATCTACCTTACAAAACAGCCAAAGCAATAACGTGGTAGATAAATGTGGATGGGAGGAAGCTGTAAAAATAGAAAAGTACTTGTGCGTAAAATGCAGCAGGCTAAATTTCTGCAGTGCATGTTTATGACTGAAGGCATATCTTGCTTTGAGGCATTAGCAATTCTAGCAAGGTTCTATGAGCACATACCACATATATACGAATTGCATTGCCCCAGCCACTATCCAGTCTCATATTTCTGTATTTGCACTGTAACGAATAATGTGCTAACCCCCAGTAACACTGTGTATGAGGATATTGCACTTAATAAAGCACTATCTGAACTACAAGCTTTGTGTTGTGTTTTACATAGACAAAAGTATTGGGACCCCTGACCATCAAATCCAAAAAAACATTTCACATCCAAAAAAACATTTCAACATCCTAGACTAACTTACCCAGTGTCAAATTCAAGTCAGATTCTCAGTGAAATGATTTCCAACAGCATATTCAATTAGTTAGCTTACCTTCTTCTCTGAAAAGATCCATAATATCAGAAATGCAATTAACACGTCAACAAGAGGTCACTATGTCTGATAGCAACATTTTGAAAGAATCTTCAGAATCATCAACCTTAATACACTTTCCGCAAAAATGTGTTTAACTGTCTAGAACCAAATGTGGTAAACACCTTGCTTCTTTATGGGATTTTTCCAAGCTCCCCAAAAACTGCAACTGTTAAACCCCTCCTAAAAAGAGTAATCTGGAAAACACCTTATTGAGCAACAAGAGACCAATATCAAATTCTCGTTTTATATTAATAATCTGGACAAATACGTCAACTTAAATAAACTTTCTTAAAAATAATCAATTTTATTTGCTCAAATTCTGATTCTGGCAAAATATCAGTGCTGGTATTTGTAAATCATTTCTAGAAAGCTTAGATCTGGTGTTCTGAAATGGTTTTAAAATAATTTAGGTCATATTTAGAAAGGAGGGGTTATTATGTAAAAGTAGAAGACCATAAATCTAAGTGGATGTCTGTGTCATCTGGTGTCCCACAAGGCTTAATCCTTGCACCACTCCTGTTCAACCTCCAAGCAAGGATCTGGAGACTTTTGTTCATGCCTTTATTATTAGTAGACTGGATTATTGTTATGTACTCCTGACAGGCTTACTCAAGGAGACTATTAGACAGCTGCGGCCCATAAAACACTGCCACCACGATTTTCACTAAAACCAGAATCTGATAACATCACACCGGTCCACAGGTCTTTACGCTGGCTGCCAGTTACATTTAGGACTGATTTTTAAGTACTGTTAATTATTTTTAAATCACTTAATGGCCTGGAACCTAAATATAATACAATATAAACCAATCAGATTGTTAGGATCAAGTCAATTAAACATACCTAGAGTTCAGTCTAAACAAAGGGAATCTGCTTTGAGCTATTATGGAGTCGGCAGTTGAAACCAGCTTCTAGAAGAGATCATTTTATAATAATAAGAGTATAATCATTTTATATTCATTACATTTACATTTGTAGCATTTGGCAGACATGCTTATCCAGAGCGACTTACATTTATCTCATTTATACAAGTGAGCAATTGGGGGTTAAGGGCCTTGCTCAGGGGCCCAGCAGTGGTGGCTTGGTGGAGCTGGGAATCAAACCCACAATCTTCAGATTGGTAGACCAACACCTTAACCATGAGCCACCACTTCCCACTATTCCACACTTCCCCATATTCTTATATGTGTTCATTAATTCAAAATCAAATCTTAAATCTTTGTTTTTATTTTAATTTCTGTTTTTACTGTTGTGATATTTTAATGATCGGTTCCTTTAATTGAAGGGAAATGTTCTAACCTTGTGAGAACAGTTTGTGGAGGACATAATTATTGCTGTGCTGGTAAGGTGTACACTCTCATTTAGTATTAGACAAACTAGTATTTGCTCTTCAGTGCCCCATGAGTGCACAACACAACAGCATTTAAAAAGCAAACACAAGAAGTCACAACACAAAAACATTCTAAATATAACTTTATGTTTTTTAAAACCTTTATTTAAAAATTAACTACATATATTAAAATCACATAACATAGATATTCTCTTGTTATGTGCATGAAGGAAATATTGGATTTTTTTTAGTGCCAACACTGTCCCCTATTGGTCTGGAGCGGTTCCTGTGTGATGTGACTTAATTTTGCTTTGTTGTGAACGTAGTTTTTTTTTTTTATTCTTGTTTATATTTTGGCTTGATTATGTTGTGTTCCAGCTTTATTCCATTGTATTGTGATATTATATTTGCTTTTTAAATGTCATTGCGTTGTGCACTACTGGGCCAACATAATTGGCAACTAACGTCTCGTTTTCAAGTACATAGTAAATAGACCCTAATTTAATATCTTAGCCAAATGGAACAGAGGTTCTTTAAACTGTTAATAGACAAGGACTCTTAAAATAGGTTTTTATTTGAATCTCATGTTGTTACATTCAATAATGATGTGTAATATCTGTAGCCAGTGCATGTTTTTCTCTGAACATTCTAATTTTAAGTTTATCTAATCAAGTTTGATATTTATTTAAACCCAGCAGTGTATTAACTTAATAATAATAATCACTTTTATAATACTGAGTTATAAAATTCACCACTTTAACAAACTTACAGAGCTCATATATATATGTGGTGCAAAGATCTCAGCTAAATGGTAAGATCCACAGAAGGAATACAATCTAATGAAAAAAAAAACCCTCATGATCTTATCTTATAATTGAGCTGCTGCTTCTTAATGTTGTGAAAGGTACAGTCATAGCTTATCTTAAAGACTTTCTGGAAGACTTGCTGTGGGTTTTTTTTGGTAAGAAGAAGCATATCTATGACTGTGTACAGATACTAAAGGTTCAAATCAGCCTTGGGGTCTATGCAATATAAGCATTCATTTCGAGGTATGCTGCCACCGATTTATTTGGCAGTTTTAACAAGACTTGTCTCTCTATGCTGCAGCGCTGCCTTTATTAAACAGTTCCAGTCAGAGATTTATGACCCAAGAAAAGCAGGTGTTCGGTTAAGTTTAATAGTCCTCCACAAACCATGTTTCGTGTGTTCTAAGCCATTAGACACAGTCATTGATTCTCGAATAAAGTGAATCTACAAAAACAAATTGGGATAGTGCATGGATGAGGAAAAACATATTGCAGTGCCTTGTGCTATTTTGTACATTATTTTTGTTGTAAAAAAAAAAAAAAAAAAAAACTCAAACGTAAGTAAATAAATGATCTCTTCTCGTTGCAGATATGAAAAACTCAATGCTCAATGACAATAACTGAACAACATTCTCATTTCAAACTGGGAGTGACAAGTTATGTGTGCAAAAGTACATGACAATTGCAGTTCTATATCATAGGTTTTCATCCTGTGGGGCAGCACCTGTTAGACATAAACAATGGACTTAAGAACCCATTAGTTTAGAGGTGTAGACTCGAGTAAGAATAAATATGAGCTAGCAATTGTTTAGTTATCCACTAGGGGTAATATAAGTAGTTCTGCAGCATCAGGCAGCATCAGTTGATAAAAAGGCTTTTAAGATTAGTGCCAGTAAAAGAAAAATAGGTAAACCACCTGCCATCACACTTAATTACGTTAGCTGGTTATATAAATTTATGTTAACATATAATTAATACTATTCGGGGTCCCCCGATTATATATAAAATAGCCAAAAGTTTGAAGTCCACCGGCACACCCACATATGCATGTCTTTTCTTAACTGGAAGCACACAGTCTGCAATGGCTGTCCTTTACTGTTGATGCTAAGAGGCCCAAACATTTTCCCTATGCATAAAGCCTCACTAAACAAGTTTTGGCAATTGCACCTGAGACCTCTAAGCTTTTTTTTTTTTTTTTTAGAAGTATGGAGGTTATAAGAGTAGGTTTGGGAGGTTTGGATATTACATGAAGATATAATAAGATTTCCCAATACTTTTGTCTATATGGGGTACTAATACTACTTCCTGATATTTACAGGTTGCAATAATCTTTGCAAAAATAAAAGAATTAGTAACAATTTATTCTCTCTACTAATTTTTTAAAAAGACATAAAATTCTAGATTAATCGTGCACCAATCCGGAATTCAGAAACCTACAGTATAATAAGCAAGACAGTATAATCTATTTATAAGGAGAAATGTATTTATGTACTCTAATGGTACGTTTGTATTAACTAGCACAAAGATTAGAAGTAATACAAAACATTAAAAAGTACATTATTTATTTATGACAGAAGAAAAAAATATAGCCATATAGTGTTTGAATTAAGGCTAGTTAAACTTTATCCAAGCATTATGTAAGAATTCTAGGTATTTTCATCAATTATATCAATCCCGGTGGTATAACTGGTGAAGTGGCTCATCCACCAACAGTCCCAGGACATTAGGAGCCCTTTGTATTTCTTATCATGGCCTCCATCACACTCCACTGCTCTTGTGTAACCTGTCGTGTACAGAACCTTATGTAAACATTATAGCAACGATAAAGAAGTTTTAAGAAATGTCTCCTTAAAACCTTACCTTGCTCAGTGGATTAAATTCCCCAGCCATATACACATATTCACCACCATCCAATCTAATGATCTACAATAAATAAAATTAAAAATCATTTATAATTAAAACGAGGTCAGGATTGAATTTCATGACTATGTAGCTTTCCTGTAACCCTTTGGCAACTACTTTACAGACTACTTCTAAAACACAATTTTTTGCCTCCCACAACCTTTGTGTATTTCTTGTCAGAGGGCACAGGGGAAGGTAAAACTATGTATTTGGCTGGCTTGCTCACACTGTAGTTGAAACAGAAGAAGCCCTGAGGGAAGCTGTTACGTTATCTGCAGTCTGAAGAGACAGGAGTTGTTTCCCACAAGGTCAAAGCACACTTACCGCACCCGACACCCAGTTGGCATAGTCGCTGCAGAGGTAAGCAGCCAGATTGGCAAGCTCTCCTGGAGTACCAAGACGACCCACCGGGATCCTCTCAATCATCGACTGCTCAAACGTGCCTGTGGGGTCCATGCGGCTGAAAGCACCCTTAAAAATTCATAAAAGGAATTGTTTAAATTAAATGCCACATTGATGGCCGGTAAAACAGTTCAATGATGACAGGAGATTCAAAACTGCCTTATAAAAAGAGCTATACAGAACCTAAGGGGTACAAATGGTCAGCAAGACCATCGAGTATCTGCAAATGAATAATGCCTTATTTTGCCAATACACAATTTCACATAAACAGACACTTCAATAAAGTACCTTGGTTTTGATTGGCCCCGGCTGAATAACGTTAAACCTCATGCCATATTTTCCCCACTCTGCCGCCAGAGATCTGTGGACACAAAATTGATCAGCTTAAACAATCTTTAGTGGCTCTTATTTAAACAAACATCCAAAGAGACAGACACACACACACACACACGGCCATTATCTCCAGGATACATTTCACGTTTCCAATAGACCATGAAGGAAATAGACCTAGGTAGGAGATGCACATATTATCAGGCTACTTTAGGGGTCAGAGCAAGGTAAATTGATCTATTTGTTTAAGTTATTTTCTTTGACTGTGGAATCCAATCCAATGGGTTCTGAGGAAATAGGAGGGCAGTGCCTTACGATTATATCACGAGAAAGATTACTAGTCTATTTCTGGGTTGATAATTCGATATCAGGGCGTATGGAAATATGCAGTGCAGTGCAAGCAAAAAGAAAAGCTAGTTTTTTCCACTGGGTTAAAACTAGTTGTATGTGATATCACATCATACTGGAAAATATTTGGAATAAATCTTTGCTATTTTTCACTTTGCATTTTATCATTACATTTTTACATGCTAACACTTCAATGCTACTGTTCATATGTCAGTGCTACTGTTCATGTACTCACTGTACTTATTTTTAACTTACATTTTTACTGTCTTATGTCTATGTTGCTGTTGATAAAAACAAAACAGTTCTAAAGCGCATTTCACTGCATATGGTACTATGTAGGATTCTGTATGTGACAAACTTTAAATCTGAATTCGAACATTAATGAGAGAATTCTTATACACGCTTGTGGTTTAAATTTACATCAATCACCCTATCAATTGTAGATGAATATGAATGCTTGTCTGTCTCTTATGTGTCTTCAACTTTTTACCACTTTGCCAAATATTTTAGAGAGAATTCTGCCACTCTTACAGTTAACAGAACAGACCGTAATCTAGTTGCTGTCAATCAACATCTTCTATTTAAAAGAACTGTCTGAAATAGACTCCTGAAGTGCCAAGAATTACTGTATGCTTTAATATTTGGCTACAGAATGAGATATAATTGGAGGAGGACAAACAGCAACAAAACAAAACCAGGAAAAACAATAGGCAAACTAAGGGAAATTGGGACAATAGGTAGAACCAATTATTCAACCAATTCAACACTCCAGCGGTCTCTCCCCAACATACAATTATGACATTTAGGTGAAGTTACAACAGCCCCTATACTCAAGACCAACATAAAGAGCCAAAGGAAAAATTTAGTAATGCATACAGCAACGGTGTCCTGCAGAGTTTAGCCCCAACCCTAATCAAACAAACCCAAACCAACTAATCAAGATCTTGCTGGGTACACTTGAAACTTACAGGTAGTTGTGTTAAGGCAAGTTGGAGCTAAACTCTGCAGGACACCGAGCCTCTAGGACTGAGCTTGGACACCCCTGGCATACAGTAAGCATAGCAAAAACACAATATAATTTGATAATACTTAGGTGTCCATACAAAATGCAGCAATGTCAATGCATTTTGTGTGTTCACATCTTAGACCATGCATACCTGATTCCAAATCTGAATCTAACCTAAATCCATAAGGACTGCCTATGAAAGAGAACAGATGCCTACATACGATCCTTATTAATCACTTATTAATTAATTTTGCTCCGGCCCCAATACACACAGTTTGTGGAAAATTATAACACACACAGAAATTTTAAATAAGTTAAATGAGTTAAAGTGGCCATGTTATTATGATAAGGAAGCCTATGGATAACCATTCAACCCCAATTAGAGCTGTGGGGTGGGGGTAGTCTTGATGACTATTCTAGGTGGAAAAAAATCAATGGGAATGTACAATACAATTATATTTACATTTCTGAGTTGATTTTTTTCTTCGTTTACAGTTTGCATTTCAAGTCTGAAAAACTAATTAAGGCTATGTTATTTAAGTAATTCAGCATTATTGTTGTGGTTATGGGCTGCACGGTGGCTTTGTGGTTAGGACTGTTCACAACAAGAAGGCTTAGGTTCGATTCCCGGGCAGGGGCCTTTTTGTTCAGAGTTTACTCCGGGTACTCCCGTTTCCTACCACAGTCCAGAAATGTATGTAGGTTGATTGGTGATTCTTTCAAATTACCCATTGGAGTAAGTGTGACTGTGTGTGTGGCCCTGTGACAGACTGGCAACCTGTCCAGGGTGTACCCCTCCTGCTGTTCTCCCTTTTAGAGACAACTGGGATAGACTTTAGCAGATTCTCGTGACCCTGAATTAGCGAATAAGCGGGTATAGAAGATGAATGAATATATGACTGAAGTCGTGATGTACATGCTTTCCTAAAGAAAATCTCATTTTAAAATGGCAGATGTATTGTGACTGATATGGCAATAAATATATACTCAGTGTGCCAATGTGACACTACTTAAATACACCCGATCAAGAAAAGGACACTGCTTACACTGCTTAAAAAAGAAGATTGATTCAGCTTTTCTCAAATGGCAAATACGAAACATTCGCAAACCCAGCAAAAGCATCTGCTTCCTGAGTTTACATACAGCATGTTTTAGGGCCTGAAATTTAGACTTTCTAACCAACAAAATTTTCGGTCGGTTATTAAGTTTTTTCAAAATTCTCTTCCCTTATAATCGACAACTGCTTGTAAAGTCATCTGACCCCAGTGGTCAACTCCAGTGGTCAACCCTAACCAAAGGTAAAATTGTCAATTAATCCAGATATGATTTTTGGTCGTATTGCCCAACCCTAATATGTTTATCATTTATTCGCAGTACAAAGCTATACCGTATATGACCACGATACAGCCAATTAAAACAAGTGACACTGAATACACTAACTACCCAGATTCACTAGATCAATAAAAACTTCATAATTATAACTAAAGAGGTAACATGAAGTCACCTTGAAGTAAAATATAAATCCAATGTGTTACAACGGTCTGGATAACAGAGGACAGAATGGATATTAGTAAGTGTTCACTGTTCCTGGTCCAAGCATAAGAAATAGAACAAGCATTTATCACAATTAGGCCAATTCCATAAAAATGTGGTCTTGGTACAAATTGTACTGAAGTCATAATGTTATTTCAGTGATTTTCATGTTATTTTAGTATGCCATTATAAATGTCGTGCATGGCCAAGCGGTACGGGTTTAGAAACCAAGATTGTGATTTATGCTGTATACATGGATCTTAAACTGTCAGTTTAACTGTTATATTATTTTATATACAGTATCTTATTCGTTAAATGTAAGGATGCAAAATATTTATAGGACAGATTTGTGCGATATGGGTGAAAATGACATTGTTATTGTTATTATTGTTCTAATAAATAAATAAAAATCTGATAAATGGACCTGATAAAGTTCGCTAGCTGGTAAATCATTCAATCAGTTTGATTTATCTGAGATTCATTAGCATTCAGAGTTCTGCAGCCAGTGTTGCCAGATCGGGTGGGTTCCTGCCCGCCCATTGTTGCCAGATTAAGTGGGCCAGTGTTGCCAGCGTCGCCAATGACGCCACTGGGTTGTGTCCCTGCCCAGCGTCGCCAATGACGCCAGTGTGCCCAGCGTCCAATGAATGACGCCAGTGTCGCCCGACTGGGTTTGTCCCTGCCCAGCGTCGCCAATGACGCCAGTGTCGCCCGACTGGGTTTGTCCCTGCCCAGCGCCGCCAATGACGCCAGTGTCGCCCGACTGGGTTTGTCC
Source organism: Bagarius yarrelli (assembly GCA_005784505.1). Classification (NCBI taxonomy): domain Eukaryota; kingdom Metazoa; phylum Chordata; class Actinopteri; order Siluriformes; family Sisoridae; genus Bagarius; species Bagarius yarrelli. Next base: position 471,945 of record VCAZ01000161.1, on the reverse strand, counting down.
CTGCCCAGTGTCGCCAGACTGGGTTTGTCCCTGCCCAGTGTCGCCAGACTGGGTTTGTCCCTCCCCTGGGGTTTGTCCCTGCCCAGTGGGTGTGCCCGATGTCGCCAGACTGGGTTTTGTTCCCCTGCCCCGGTGTCGCCAGACTGCCCTGGACTGGGTTTGTCCCTGCCCAGTGTCGCCAGACTGGCCTTTTTTTTTTTTAAATAAATGCATTGGGATGGTTGATAACATTCGGGCTGCTTCTTGATAAAACTGGCGGGGGTGTTTAGTTTTAACTACAAACGTGAATGTATTAATTTTTTTATTCAAAAATGTAATCAAAATTTACAATAAATTATTACTGGGGTTTTACACAAAAATAAAAACATTTGAAGAGTCAGGACAGGCCAGAGCTACTAAAATATCAGTTCTATCAGTGCATCTTAGAGTTTTAATTCTACTTAGTGCAAAAAATGTAGGTTATCTAAAAATTATAATATAAAAATATAAACTTATTGTTTATCGGAATCGGCCATGAGAAAGACTTGCATCACTAATTATGACTTGCTTGCCTGTTAATTAAAAGATTTTCTATATAAGTGACTTTGGTTAGTTTACCCACTTGCACAGTGCCTCCACTCCTGCTTTAGCAGACGCACTAGGGGCAACAAATCCAGATCCACTCTCAGCGTAGATAGTGGTAATGGCCAAAAATGCGGCACCTGAAATCACAAGTTGTACCATTTTCACTGTCTACAAAAAAACAAGCAAAGAAACCTTGTTAAAGCACAAAGTTAGGTACAGCCTAGATGTACTACCATAATAAAATAAAATGTGTGTTTTTTTTTGACTTGGAAATTGACTTGGATAGCTTTATATATAAAAAGAATTCATCATTTTAACTGATTGGTGAATGGGATCTTGTAAGGGAGTCGCATATAATACACAATAAAATACACAAATTATAATCATAGATAAATACAATAGAGCAAAGATGTCAATGAAATAAACAGTTTCAGATACAAAAACTGAATAATTGAATGTAAAATTACACTGTAGAGTCTTTATTGTATAATTTAAGTACAATTAATCTTGGTTAAAGCTACAAAATTGATTGCTATATTGAAAACTATAGTAACATACCATAAAAATGTACAATATATAAAATATAATCCCCACCTCACATCCTGCAGTGTGACTATTGCAGATACACACATTGTGATGTCAGTACACTGTGTACTGCATCTGCTATATATGTTTGAAATGACAATAAAGCCCCTAAACTTGAACATATGAAACGATTGTGCTCACAACCGATTATCTGAAGCTGCATTTTACACGGTAACAAAAGAACATTACCTAATTTTTACTGCCATCTTGTGGTTGAATGCTGCAATTAAATATTGTAACATGCATTATCATGCGAACTACATGTGCAATATTTGACAATATGCTAAAAAAATTAAAATTCTCAGATATTTTAAGCAATACACTGTTATCCAGCAAACTAAAATGCGTGCACTGAGAAATTTAATAACAAATAAATCATTGTAATGTGACGAATCCAACCTTTTTCTGCTTTAATAAGACGTTTGCCGATGTCCAGCGTGATGTAAGCCGTGCCATTCAGAACGATGTCTGTTATGGTTCTCCATGCATTGGCTGAAAGCTTTTCAGAGGGACTAACGAAATTTCCTGCAGCGTTGTTGATCACCACCTAAACAGCATAAAGCACATGGATCCAGTCATCAGGATACATTATTCACGGTTTCAGTTTAAACATCTGGAGTAGTTAAGAACTGGCCATACGTACATCAGGAAGCCCAACATCGGTAACCAGCTGGTCTACAGCAGCTTTTACAGAGGCTGGGTCTCTCACATCACACTGCACAGCATAAACCTGCAACATGCACAGCATTACAGGAGGAAACATTAGGAGATTAAAGAATTTACACCACTGGCCTTTATAAAAGATGCAGATTTATGAAAGTACAGCATTCATTGCCAGTCATCACCTTATTACCAGTTTGATGTGAGATTTCCTCAGCAGTCTGTTGTAGAACATCCAGTTTTCTGCAATAAGAAAAAAGTCCTATTACATCGGCAAAAAGCATTTGTCCTATATGAATGCTAAGATTTAATTCATCAGATTAAAGAACAATAGTCAAATAGGGCCAGACAACTTTACAGACAACATTTGCAGACACTTTAAAGACAACTTTACAGTACACATAGTGATACGGTTGTCGATTGCAGGTATTATAAGCATTTTATAATACTATTATACACACTGGAGCAAAAGAGGAATTTTGTACTGGGGGGGGGGTAATGGTAGTGCAGTGGTTAAGGTGTTGGACTGCTACTTTGAACATTGTGGATTTAAGTCCCAGCACCACCAAGGTAACACTGCTGGGGCCCTGAGTAAGGCCCTTAACCCCCAATTGCTTAATTGTATAAAAGAGATAAATGTAACTCTGGATAAGAACGTCTGCTGTAAATGTAAATGTAGGGAAACTAAAATCATAGAATTGTATTGTATGCAGTGCATCATATACAGTAAAACTTTTTAAGAGTTTTAAACATACACTATATAGACAAAAAAAGTGCAGATGTGCTAGCACAGTGGTTAAGTTGTTGGACGATCCAATTGGATAATCTGGGTTTGAGTCCCAGCACCACCAAGTTATCCAGCATCACTGTTGACCGCCTGAGCAAGGCTCTTGACCCCCAATTAAAAAGAGATAAATATAAGTCGCTCTGGATAAGGTTGTCTGCTAAATGCTGTAAATGTATAAAAGTATTGAGACTTCTATTGCAGATTCAGCCTTATTCTTGATCCTATAATAATCTAAAAACACACTTTTGGAAATGCTTTTCAGTAGAATGTAATGTGTAGCTGTGGGGGGAATTTTAAGTTTATCCTAAAGTTGTTTAGCAGGGATAAGGTCAGAGTACGTAAAAGAACTAACACTATATGTAGCTGTTAAATCTAATTTCGGGTTCTATTTTGTATTACAGTGAATATATTTACTATGGGTATTTATATAGTTGAATAATACTGATAAAATGCAGCCGTGCTGGGATCAGGAAGAATTTCACAATGTGTCTTATACTGCAAAGCGTCTCTCGCTGTAAAAGTGCCTTGGATAAAATATTTCATAGCTTACGACAGTGTTTGTTAAATTTCTTACATTTATTAAAGTTTTATTTAAAAAGCACATGATCAAGCAACATCTAATTATTTGCTGCCACCTTTTGGTTATTCAGGGAAGTTGCTCTGTTCAAGGTCAGAGCTCTGTGCAGAACAATCGAGTTTGTCCAAACCAGCTATAACAAATTAAGATTAGGGGCCTTGTGCAGAGAGGCACTGTCCTGCTGAAATCTGACGTCTTTGGGTTTCTGGGTTCTAGTAAAGGAAAATTTAAGTAAATCTACAACATACAAAGACATTTTACATTTACCTTTAGGGTATTTGACAGATGCCATTATGCAGAGCGGCTTACATTTATTTATTTTATACAACTAAGCAGTTAGAGATTAAGGGCCTTACTCAGGGGCCCTGCAGTGATAACCTTATGGTGCAGGGAATTAAACACCAAACTTCCAATTAGCAGTCCAACACCTTAACCACTGCGCTAGCACACAACTGTATGCTTCCAACTTTATGAACGTTCAAGGAAGATACCACTTAACACTTAAATGTTGGGTCATATTGTGTAGATTTGGGTCATATAAACCACCATGAGCTACAATACCTTCCAGTTCACGTCTTTCCCCAATAAATAAATCCACAGTAAATGAAATGTCCAGAGAGGAGTTCTGGAAATGTATTTTATGTTTGGCTCAGAGTTACTAATAAAAAGGTTAGCAGTTTGAAACCCAATAACTGTTGGGCTCTTAAACCCGCTCTGCTCCAGAGTCACTGCATCATGACTGAACTTAATAACAAGGTAAATGGATATGCAAGGAAACCGTTTCGCTGTGCTGTAAAGTGCGTGTATATAATAAATCAATTCTTTAGATTCCCCTTTAGACATAATGCATTACTCAACCCCGCCCCCTAAACCTTCTAAGAGACACACAGTGTAAAACACAGTGTAGTTTTACTTAAATCAGTAAATGACTGACCTGCTGGCTATGACACACTGCGCCCCGAGGGCAGATAGGACAGTGGTCATACCTTTCCCCAGCCCTGTTCCTCCTCCTGTGATAAAAGCCACCTTGTTTTTAAAAGTCCCAGGTGGAAGCATCACATCTTCAGATAAAGGGAAGAATCCTGCATGGGGTAAATTAGAGCTTTTCTGCCATAAAGCCTTTATTCCATTTCCAAAGAACTGTTGAAAAAAAAACCCATAGCCAGGTCAAGCAGCAGAAACAAATGACCTTTCACCTACTTTCACCTACCACACGTCACTGTTTTTATTTCCCTTTTAAACGTTTATATTTGTGTAAACATACAAATGAAAGCATTAATTTATTAATTATTTGCAAAACATGATTAAAAAGTCTATTTTAAATATATATATACACACAAATAAACTGTTAGAACTTTCTTCTTACCCGGCTATTAGATGGACATAACCCTGAAAAGTTATTTTAATCTTGTTAACCTCGTCCAAAGGGCCATGTTTTTCCAACCTAACAGGCTTAGGTTCTTCTTCTTCTCTTCGATGTTTTTTATGGCGGTTGGCAAAACAATTTTAGGTGCATATACCGCCACCTACAGGAATGTGGTCAAGTGTGTAGCATTGACGTTTTAAGGGGAAGAACCCGTTATGTCCCTGTTTATTTACTTATTACTTTACATTTATGGCATTTACCAGACGCCCTTATTCAGACATACATTTATCTCTTTTATACAACTGAGGGTTAAGGGCCTTGCTCAGGGTGGTGGAGCTGAGAATTGAACCCACAACCTAAGGATTTGTAGGCCAACACCTTAACCATGAGCCACTACTTCCCACCACTTGCGTGCAGTCCTCCGATGTGGCACAGATCAGATATGACCCACGATTGTGTAAGCAGGAAAAAAGGCACATGGATGCTGATAATTTCAGATCGGTTTCATCAGTCATTGTAATGTAAGCAGGTCAGTTTTAAAGGACGATGTAAGCAGGTCAACAAAAACTCAGATACAGTCACAAAATTGGGCATCAAGATCTGCAGCCTCAGATACTTACACAAAATTTGAAATGTCTATTGTTGCATCCTCCCTGTTCAACAATTTCTAAAGTGAGATCTGATTCATTCCTATATTTTATCTTATCCTTTTACATTTTATCAAAATATGTTCAACTGTTTCAGGGAGATCACATTTAACACCATGTCCAGATTCATGTTTTCCTATTTTATATGAAGATTGATTGGGAGCAGTGTGTCCAATTCTAAGATGAGATGTTAGGCTGTCTTCCCTTTCGTTAAAAAACATCTCTTTTTCGATAATTTTTGGATACTATATAAATGTTGCTCTTTATTTTCCTATCTATCTATCTATCTATCTATCTATCTATCTATCTATCTATCTATCTATCTATCTATCTATCTATCTATCTATCTATCTGCATGCCTGACTCACATTGTCATGTAACGGCTTTACATCTGTATTGTATGTATTTACATATATAAATGTATTGTTATTGATGTACTTGTGTAGCTTGTGTAAAATTAATGTTTATTAGTAATATAAGAACTTAGCTGTTATGTGTATCTGTGTGGAAATCTGTGAAACTACTGTCTTATAAAGTACTGTCTTTCTGTCTGTCAGTGTAATGTTATGGTCAGTATGACTGCTTTTTGTGTGTGTGAATAATGCAGTAAAGCTGAGAAAAACATGAGGTAGGGGTGGAATCCATGCAGCTGGGTAATGGGTGGGGTGAGAAAGTTTCAGCTTATGTCTCAGATCCCAACACACACACACACACACACACACACACACAGCAGAGTTACTACAAATCTGGGATCTCTGGTTTTAGGATCTTTAGGAATCCAGATTAAAGTAAATATGACTTTTAAAGGTATGGCACTGCTTCTGTGCTTGGTGTGTCCTACACACTGCTTGCTTGAGCAAAGTGCACAGGAAAAGAATGAAACCCAAGGCAAGTTTATTGTCTAATCTCTATTCTTGTTTCTTTAAAGTATGGTAAGATAAAGTGAGTCTCTAATGCAGTTATTTTATTATTTCTAATAGTATGTGTAACTAAACATTTGCATGTCTGCTTTGCTAACTTGTTTGTTTCTTGATTGCTTCATAGATGTGTTGCTGCAATCAGAAGCTGATTACAGAGCTGCCATTGAAGAGCTCAGGAAAAAGATTGATGAGATCGTGAAGGAGCTGAATGTCCTGAAGGAAGTCCATGCACTGCAATTAGGTACTGAATAAAACTCACACAATACTTACAATAACAATGCATTAAATATGTCATGAACTGCTTTAACACTGGGTTAAAATATCATAAGAATTGTACAATTATTCTGACTAATTTTACCTGATGCTGTGTGTATTCCGTATTGAACCTTATTCAGCTAAAACATAAGGCAACAACCCTTTTTTTCAATAAATGATTACAGCACTACATTTAGTTTAGTTTTCGGTACAGTTTTAGTTGTTGTATACATTAACATACTGTAAGGAAAGACCAGCAGCTGGTAGAAATCCCCCAATACACTATAAAAGGCTGCAGTTAAGTAAAAGCCTTTAAACCTCTGAAAAGTATTTCATATTTATTTTATTTGTCTCCAGTGTTATTTGTTACACTGTTGGTTTTCAGGCCTGTGGTTTAATAAAATAGACCAAACTAACGTGCCTTTAAACCAATAAATAGCATATTTGCTACACGTTTTAACTCCAATGTTAAAGTGGTGGTTCAAATGGTTAAGGTGCTGGAGGTGGAGTTGTTAATTGGAAAACTAGGAAAACCTGTGTTCAAGCCCAACCACCGCCAGTCTGCCACTGTTGGATCCTTGAGCAAGACCTTTAACCCTTCCTGCTCCAGGGGCGCTGTATCATAACTGACCCCGCACACTGACCCCCAACTTTAAGAATGTGAAAAAACAAATTGAATTGTGCTGTTGAGTATATGTGACAAATAAAGACATTTTTAACACTTAGAAAAAGTCTAAATTTTTTTAGGATGTGTAAAATTCATTGGCCGGTTCAGATCACATGATATTCTACTTTGCTAGTGGTGCTAAACTGGAATTGTTGCTCTAAATAGGCATATACTACAACATCTGCTGGTTGTCCTCTGAAACCTTAACATAAACATTGTTATAACTTTTATTTCAGTTTGTCTGAAAGGCATCAAGGTTCTAGGCAAGTGTTTCCTGGCCAGCCCAGTAAAGAAGGACTTCTATGCGGCTACAGATGACTGCATCTTACAGGGTGGCAGCCTAAGCACTCCTGTTACAGGCAACGAGAACTACCAGCTTTACGTCTATGCACATGAGACAATTGGAGCCAAGGAACACATCTGGTTGGGCATCAATGACATGTTAAAGGAAGGGGAATGGGTTGATAAATCAGGGTCTAGAATACGTTTCCAAAACTGGGAGACAGAGGTCACCAGTCAGCCTGCAGGTGGCCGGAGCCAGAATTGCGCCTTTATGTCTGTCATAGACAGTGGGAAATGGTTTGATGAGAACTGCCGTGCTGTGAAAGCCTTTGTCTGTGAGTTCAATATTGTCTGAGTTTTTGTTGCTCTTTATTATGTTCTTGACACACGAAAGTAAAAGCTTGAGCGAAAAGGTGAATCTTAAATATCGACAACATCGTGTACTGCTTTTTTAAAATAGAGCCCTTAAAACATAAAACCTAAGAAAATAAGATAAACTCTGTGTAGGTGTTGATTGGGATGCCTCCATCAAGTAATTAAATCTTTGTTTATTGATCGTTTTTATGCTGGAAATATCCTTAACGTATTTTTTAAACAAGAATTAAGCTATGGAAAAAGAGCGCTTGCTGGGACCATTTTTATCCTTTAAACATTTAGTTTGCTGCTTAATATGATATTTTTACATAAATCCTGTAATCTTTGGGCACTTATTCTTAAGAATTTATGACAGAGAATTTTTCACAGATGCACAAACATCTGGATGAATAAAGGGCACAAAATGCCTCCACTAGCTTAATGTCTAAAAAGAAAAGAAGATAAGCATGATTTATCTTTTTTGTGTTTTTTTTTTTTTTTTAAGAACATTGCCTAATTTAATAGCACAGATGAACTGTTATGATTCATGCATTACTTAAAGTATGGAAATAAGTATGGATTTATAGATAAGGGGATTTATGGATATAATATTTGTGTCCACTTACTATGTATCTGAAATGAATCTTATACAGGATATATGAAGTTTATATTAAATACAGTGACTAAGAGATACAACCTCTACTTGTAAAGGTCACATTTTGCAGTATGGCTGATAAAAGCAAATGTATTTTATTAAACATTTTAATGATTAATTTATTTAGAACAACTTATATTGCAAGAAGTAACATATTTAAGTTACTGTAAACACTATAGTTCCTCTTCAGTAAAACAGATGTCTATTATGGGGTTGCATAATATGTCTCTTGTTGCATGACTATTCGAAACAGCCGGATGTGTGAATTATTTGGTCTAATACTGACATCTGAACTTTAAAAATAAATATTCATATTTCTGTAATTTACAAAAATTGCAGTGGAACCTTTTAACCTTGTTAAAATCAGTTTTTAAATAAACAGATGACATCAATAATGCCACCATTACAGCCAACACAAGGCATAATACAAAAATGTAAATAATGTTATGATTTTAAAATAAAAATAGCCCAAGAGTGGTAGCCAACAATGCTTTCTTCATAAATTAAAAGTATTTACACATTTAGTGGTATTAAATACAAGGAGATGCATATCAAGGCACATTCTTCAAATGTCAGGCAAAAAGGTACCATAAACAAACACAAAGTCATAAAAGACAATATAAAATTGTGAACAGTGGAGCGGACACGGTCCTCTTCACAATAGCCACCATTGTATTACATGTTTTAATCATCTTATTAAGCCACCATTGGCTCGGTTTTTGGCTTCCCCTGTACATTTGGCAGGGTTTCCTGATCGTCGTCTGCGCTGATCTCTTCATCAGCTTTCTGCTCGCCTTCACATGCCAGAATTTCTCCTGGCTTTACAAGTGTACCAGGCACATCTGGTGCACTCTGCGGCCCTGTAAAAGACCTATAAACCCCTACTTGTAGTTCCACAGCTCCTCTTCCTTCTGACTCATCTGTTAATGGCTCCTGTCCTGTAGGTCCATTGAAATCCCGGTACACACCCACAGCTGGCTTTTCATCCTCTTTTAAATTTTTAAGAAGATGCCCATATACCAGGTGATCATCTATATAATGATAAATATGCAAATCTTCATCCTCAGTTTCCCTAGGAATGTCATGAAGACCTGGCAAAAAGGGATGGCTGTTGGGGTTGTAGACCGAGACCTCGGGAGCTTTTTGCTTCTGCTTCTTTTTCCTGTTTTAAGTTAAGAAGACAAAACATTTATAACTAGCTTGTAATGCAGATTTAATGTGATGATGTGATTTTAAACTCACCTAATAATACAAAATGCAGCTAAAATTATGGTCAACAGCAGAAGAACCCCTACAACACTCAGGACGATGCTCAAAAGCACACCTAGAAAAGGGCCATACACAGGTTTGTATCATAGCATTAAAGCTGTACTACTACATACATGAATTACTGATATTAACAGATAAATAAGTGAATAAATAATAAAGGACAAAATGAATAAAGCCTCTCATACTTTTGCCTACGTGCAGGGTGACCTGGCTGACCACACTGAAGGCTCCTTTCACTGGCAAGCAGTTGGACATGTTGAGGTAGAAACTTTCTGATACCACCACATCCTTTGGATTTTGATCTTGCCAGCTGTACATTTTGCCTTGCGATCGCTTCCTTTGCAACTTAATGTATGCTGGACGATTCTTACATGTGAGCTGGCTAACATTGGGAAAGCTAACATGAGCCTCAAGCTGTGTAGGAAATGAGATGAACCAGGAGACAATGGCATATGCCTTCATTCCCAGTGGCCATGCTGGAGTTGCTAACAGCACAGGGATATCCTTTTTTGGTAAAACAGTAAAAATGTAGCTCTCTGAAACAAAGGGAAAAAAAAGTGACCAATTTTGCAAACATATGATTTTACAAACAACTTTTTTCCAAAGTAGTCAATCAGGCTAGACATTTTTGTACAGGGTTTATCTAGTTAGTACTGCAATTAACTGTAACCTAGCTGTCTGAATATCACTTCTCGGTGATTGTTTACCTCTTATAGATTTAGTGAATGAAACTTGCAAGAGGGAGCTGGTAATCTGTCTCAAATTCTTCTCTCCTGTGGACAAAGCACTCACTGTAATATTTGTCGCATTGATTTGCATTTTGTGGATAGATCCCTGAGGACAAAACTGCCCAACGGTAATGCCCTGGGCCTCGTTTTCTGACACAGTGAAAATAACAGTGTCTTTGCATATTTGGCCGGGCAACAACTGCTGCAAGTTGCCCGCTGACGACAGCAGCTCCACTGTGCCGCGCTGTGGGCCTTGCAGGATCCATCTGACCTCTTGCACAACTCCTATGATGCATTTATCCAGCACAGGAACCCTTAGAGATTCAGGGTAAGGACAGTCTCTCAACTGTTGACATACTGGTAACAAATATATAGGTGGAAAAAAAAATGAATGTCTGTGTAAAATAAATATGATGATCTTGATTAGTATATATTTAAAAGTATATCATCCTGAGATCTTACCTATAGTTTTATTCATAGTGATAAGCAGGTTCTCCTCCTGACAGTCGATAAAAGATACGTAGGTGATTTTTTGGGAAGTTATGGTGGCCGTGTTCTGGTCTAGTGAATTCAATTTTAAAATGCAGTCTGATTTGGGTTCCTTTTTCATGATGTGTATCAGTAGCCCCTTTTCTGACTTCAGGTCCACAGTACAGCGCACTAAAATAGCAAAAAGCACAGAAGCAGCATTTTATTGTTTGAAAGCCATTCAATGCATACAATGCACTGTATATACAAGTTTTAGGCATGAGATTTTATTCCCTATTGGCCTGGGTGGGGTTTCTGCCTTCTCTGTAAAGAACTGACTTGTTGGAAAGGGGCTTTCCAGATCTTAAACAGAGATCCAACAGGAACTGCAGTCATTTAAATGACTCATTATTACACAACAACAATATGAATACCAGGGAATGAGACTGTGCGTTAGGGCTTTTTTCAAATGATCCTTTGTTACACAACCGAGCTTCAAAATTTACATTTTTTTAATAAAAATTAATAGTAAATATACATATTCATTTAAAAGTTTGGACATGTAGGAATTTTCTTAGATTTTATTTTTTGATACTAAAGACATACAAACCATGAAAGAATAACTTTGTACTTAATGAGCTTTAAACCCTAAATTGTCTTGTGGGTAGTATTAATAACCATAATAATGCTACTAAAACTAACAAAGAAGATCATATCATTGCAAAAAACGCTCAGTCAAATACGCCAGTCATTATTTTAGAAAATAAAGGTCAGTCAATCTGAAAGATCTCAAGAGCTCCAGGTAAGAAAGACCAAAAGTAAAGTCAAAACAGACATTAGAGCATGAATGAGCTGATAAACACGGAAAATAATAAAAAGCCTTTGCTTAAATAAACAACCACCATCAGGTGAAAGCAATATTAGGAAACCGTAACCACATTTCATGGTTTTTTTTTTAAATAACCAGGATTAGTTATCCTGGTTGGTTGTCAGAGTTATCTGCTTCAGGTCAAGTCATCGTTATCCAAAAATTATACATTTTGTTCCAAAACCATAAATAGACTAAAATAACAGAGAATAAAATAAAAGAACCAAAATGTAAACTTTCTATTGTCAGAGCACAAACTTTGTTGTCAGTATTGTTTTTAAATTTGATTATCGGGCTGAAGGTTTTATTTAACAGAATAGTGCATAGCTGAGATACAGTAAAGAAAAAATTTGTAAAGCTTTAAGGCAGAGTGAAAAACAGTTAAAAGATGCTGCAATGTGTACTTTAGCATTCGGAAAGAAGGCTGGCTGGGAGTATAAGTATTCATTCATTTTCTATACCCGCTTATTCCCTAATTCGGGGTCACGGGGATCTGCTGGAGCCCATCCCAGCCGCCTCTGCAAGGGCGAAAGGCAGGAGAGGTTGGGAGTATAAGTACTGCGTCAAAAACTGTTTGAAAACAAAAGTATCATGAGACAGGCCAGATTCGGCAGTACCCATATTTCCTATAGGGATGCACCGATACGATACTGGTATCCAACTCATACTCATAAAAACACTACCAAAGATCGATACATTTGGACGTCAATGACAGAACGTCAGGGCACAAAGACTCCAGCAACAGTGACAAAATGGCAGGCTCAGCAACCCACCATGGCAGACTGCAAATTCTGTTCTGCAAAAATTTTATTCAATTCAATTTTATTTGTATAGTGTTTTTTACAATAGTCATTGTCTCAAAGCAGCTTTACACAACCAAAGATACTTATGAAATAAAAAAATATCAAGGTACAAAAGTGAGTGCTTATCATACGAGTAATTTAATAAAATATTTAACATTAAACCCTTGTAAATTGGGAAAATGGTAACCAGATAAAAAGAGCCATACAAATAATACCACAAAAACTAAATCTACAGGTATCGGTATTGCCAAATACCAGAAAAAAAAAAAACAATATTGGTACTTGTAGTCTGTCTTTAAAAAATGGTATCGGTGCATCCCTAATATTTCTACATCCATAAACATTAATGTCAACAAGTTAACCCTTGTTCTGGACAGCAGAGCTTTCTCCAAACACCTTTAGAAAAATATTCGAAGGACTCATTGTTCAATATTACAGCTAGCACTCTACAAAACATCCAAACATTTTAGAACCTTAGAAACATTTAATTATATACTATAACCTTTAGGTTTATTTATTAATTTCCTAAAAACCCTTAATACATGAATTATTTTTACACCTGAATTCTGAAATACAGAATTCAAGATTACTTGAAAATTTAAAATATGTATTGTCAATCGTGTGCATCAAGTGGATCTAGAACTTATGCCTAAAATAAAAATTAAAAAAAAAAACTGTTGCACTGCTACATGATATTTTATAAACACATACACAATGCGATTCAACAATAAAAAAGGGACAATGAACTAACCTTCGTTGCCTCTCCGTACAGCCGAGATTTGGAAATGCAGGGTAAGCCTGGTGAATGGGGATTGTGTGTCTACATTACAGTTCTGTAGTGAAAGATTAAAGGAGCCCTGGTGCTCAGAAAGCTGAGGCTCACTCAGTTTTTTCACCATGGTCCTGCCGTATAGCTGATATTCCATTCGTGTATCCTTTGTTTCACATCTGGGAATGGTGTAGTTCAGGATGTGCACTGTTGAATAGTACTTGTATGGGACTTGGAAGGCCCATGTGATTAGATCATCATCAGGAAAGCTTTCTGGGTAATTTGGTGAATAGAAATCCTGCCATGATGGCTCCTCTGGCAGGATAACGTTAATAATCGCTGGAGCTGTTGGATAGCAACAGGAAAGATTAAACTGCAGCAGTACAGGTCAGGTAAATTATTAACTACACATTCACATATAACTATCCAATAAAAAAGTTTCAATTGGATGTTTATTTGTTTTGAGTCTCCAATAAAGTCTATTGTATTTCATTAAAATGTATTTACATGTTATTTCCGATGCTGTTGATACACCGAAGCTTGCTGTATTTAGCTGTTGTTTTCCAGGCACCTGCAAAGACACACTGCCTTTACGAAGCACCTGGATACTTTTGATGGTGCCATAGAGGCAAAACTTTCCAACTGTCACTTTGCCTGTAGACACCGTGTAGATGTGTTTGTCCTGACATTGCTCCTTAGGCTGAATCTGCCTTAAACCAGCTCTGGTGAAGTCCAAGTGGAAAGCCTTGTGGCCCAGAACGTTCACATTCCAGGTAAATGTGCGGTTAAAATTTTGAATAGAAGGTACATCCTCAGGGGTGATTGTTCCATTACAGGAAATGTTACATACTACAAAAAGAGATAAGGTCAATGATGGACAAACTGAACAGTTAGATATTTTATTAGACTTTTAGGACAAAATTATAAGCCTTTATCGTCACAAGGGTTTAATAGAAATGTATTGAAAAAAAACAGCTGAATTTACTAACTTATCAATTTTTGAAGAAAAAAAACATGGTTTACCGATGTGTCGAACAATCTCCACCATAAAGACATCTTCTGGTTGTGGACAGGTGAAAACCACGTTTGTGCTTTTACTGACAGTCACAGAGGACTGGCATGAGTTTTTTATGCAAACCTTACAGTTTAACTGCGAAGTTGTACTCCTGTTTATGTGTATGGTGAAATCACTATAAGGATTTATGGCAAATTCTGGATTTCCTGAAAGTAAAGGTATAAATTTTGATCAGAAAATATTTTACACAATCCCTACTTTTTTATATAATTTTGAAATCTGTTTAATGAATCTTTTTTAACATATGTTTGTTTGGGACAAATTTTAGGACTTTGACAGAAAAATGTTTTTATACACTTTTCAATACATACTGTATAACTATACTAACTGCTGGACAGCTATTTTAGATTACCTAAATCAGGGGTGTCAAATCTGGAGGGCAGAGTTTAGCTCCAACCCTAATTACACACATCTAAACCAACTAATCAAGATCTTGCTAGATACACTTGAAACTTACAGGTAGATGTGTTGAGAAAATTTGGAGCTAAACTCTGCAGGACACCGAGCCCTCTAGGACCAAGATTGCGCACCCCTGACCCTAATGATCCGATCACACCTAAGGATTTCAATAACAATAACACGTCACAATAAACCTATACCAACAAAGGCCCTAAGTCAAAAAAATATATATTTACAATTATTTACTGCTATAACAAATAAAAAAAACCTTTACATTTTTAAAATAGCAAGTAACCAAAATAACTAAATATAAAAATTATTCTTATTAAATATTATGTAATTAACAAATTTACAAGCAAGTTTACATATTTGGAATTTTACTACACACTATACAGATTTCTGTCAGGAGCTGGCAATATAAAAGTAATACTTAAAAATGCTTTTACAAGTGTAAATATATACATATAAATCTTGATTTGGTCTATTTCTTTTATTCAGCCTTTTATTTTTACTACTGTTAAACAATCTAACTAAGAAAACAGAACAAGGAAATCATATGATCTCGTTTCTGGTACTAATATCATATATTAAATATAATAAAACAACAGCAGGTTAGACTCTACAGAAATATTGCTGTAGGGTAATAAACCCAGCTGCTCTGGTTTAATAAATCCGTTAAGAACATTATCTTAATATTCTAAGTAGATTTTTATTAAAATAACTTTAAGACAATTCACACTTCTGTCGTAAGTTTAATACAGCATGTTTGTACACGTCGAACACGTACCGCACGTACAGGGTGATGGCAAGTTTACCTGAAACTGAGATTATCCACACCGACGACTGAAACAGACCAAAAAGTAACAGCATTTTACCCAACAGCCCCATGGCTTCTCTTATTCCCGAGGGTCGGACTAATTCACTAAACCACTCGGCACTGCCACCGCCATATCCTTCTGCTTGAACTTCCTGCACTTTAGTTGGTCCTTGTATAATTCCCAGGTGTAGTTCCCTCAGGTGGGCAGAGGTATCCGCCCTTTCACACTCGATTGTGGTAACGTCCTAAATCCCATACTACCCTACTATATAGGGGTTTTACCATAATACTAAAATGATACAGGTCAGATCAAGTAATATTCTACGGTGTTTTGGACGCAGCCTCTGATTTTAGGTGTGTGATGAGCAATGTTTAGTCAGGTATGATAATCAAATAGTATAACCTGTTGCACCGACAGGGTTTCTATTTTTATAATAAACTGTATTAGTATCTGGGATTTTTTTTGTCTCACAAATAGGCTTTCATC
Source organism: Bagarius yarrelli (assembly GCA_005784505.1). Classification (NCBI taxonomy): domain Eukaryota; kingdom Metazoa; phylum Chordata; class Actinopteri; order Siluriformes; family Sisoridae; genus Bagarius; species Bagarius yarrelli. The sequence continues at coordinate 455,943 of VCAZ01000161.1, read as the reverse complement.
TTTTATTAGCTCGTACAAATATAAACACAGTTAATCAAACGAGAACAATGTTTCTAAAAATAAAAAAAATCCCATAACAATTACTGAAAAGCTTTCTACTTGATATTAATAATACTAATAATATGAAAAATGTTTAAGATTAATAACAAACGTTCATAAATACAAACATTTTAAAAAGACAGCTAAATAAAACCTAGTTTTTACCTCTAATACTTGATCCTATTCTCTAATCATAGATTTATAAAATACATTCAGTCTATATGCACATTTTCAGGTTTTAAAAAGACGTTTAAACATTAAAATATTACTACCTAACAAAATATCCCGTATGCCAATGAACTATGTTGGCGTTCGGTGACGTAAGTTAGTTAGTTTGGGGTAGAAAATAGTTTATCTGGGTCTCCGTTGTTCCATTCCGTTGGGCAGGAAGCCCGCGATGATGGGCACCGGCCATATGAGGGCAGCCACGCTCCATATGATTATCACCAGAGTCATGAAACATGCCACGAGCGTGGACTCAATAGGTTTACGATTCAGTCTCCAGCTCCGGTCCCCTTTGAGTTCGTCCAAGGCGAAGTCAATGCAGCAGAAGTGCACGCTGTCCGCTATGTCCGGTCTGGATCGGCCAAAGCGTCTGAACCGTGAAAGACCGCATCCGATGCACAGCCTGAACTCCTGCTGCGCGCCCGCGACGCCCACGTGCTCGATGAAAACGGGGGACGCGGCGCGGTTAAAGGCGGCTGAGAAAAACGCCTTTCCGTGGCTATTGGTGGTGTACACCAGCACGTCGCAGCGCAAGCCCAAGTCTCCGTCCCAACGTGCCACCAACTTGGCCGGCAGCCTCTCTACGCTCACGTTGCACCTGGAGGACGCATCGTCATCCTCGCTCGCTGCCACTGATCTCTTTGAGTAGCCCATGTCCAATGAAGCCAGAAAGCCGTTGGTGGAGTTGATGGGCGCTGCCACAAGCTTGTCATCGCTCCAGGCACCCGAGCGCGGTACGAGACCCGCCACGGCGCTCAGAGTGAGCACGAAGGCGGCCGAGCGGCTCAGCATGATGGAGTGCGCTGTAAATCCGAGAGCATGGCGCTTCGGACCGGGTGCCAAGGCACAGTATTAAACTGAACACTTTTAAAGACGGCAGGTGCGCACGGACGACGAAACGAGTTAGTTTTACAGTTGGTGTCGTGAGTTCGGAACCATTAAGATAATCTGTATCAGACCCATTTAAACGCGCCTCCGGGTACCTTCAGCATCCAACAGCAACTCCAGCGCGATGGACTCGGAGAGTGTGTGTGTGAGTGAGTGTGTGGCGCGCGAATCCGAGAACACAGCCTATGAAGGGTGGAGGGAGGCGGAGGAATATAGAGAAGTGCTCAGCTTCACACACCACAGTTCACCTTCCATAGAGTATTTCTTTCAAGTGCTTTCTCATTCTGTAGTTGATTTATACTGCACTAGTTCTCTCTTACTCTACTGTATATGAGTTCTCTCTTACTCTCTCTTACTCCATATGACTGCTCTCTTACTCCATATGACTTCTCTCTTACTCTCTCTAACTACATATAAGATCTCTCTTACTCCATCTGAGATCTCTCTTACTCCGTATGAGTTCTCTCTCTTATGCGTTCTATACTCTATATGCGTTCTCTCTTACTCCATATGCATTCTCTCTCACTCTATATGCATTTTCTCTTACTCCACTTTCTCTCGTACAAAAATTTCCTAAGTAGATCAAGTAGAACTTTTACTTTACTGTTTCTTTTTTACTTTTCTTGCCACATGCAATAATGCTCATAATTAGAATACCTCATAAATGAGTGTTGTTTTAGACATCACTATCATATGCTGTTAAAATGTCTATACACCAGAGACATTAGGCGTGGGACAGACAAGCTCTTCTGGGAAACAGCCTCTAGAGTACAGGCTTTGCTCCTCACTCACTTCTAGTATTTCATTGTCTATTTATGGCAGAAAATAGGGGTTTTTTTAATTATACTGAAAAAGGTATGCTGAAAAGAAGCCTCAAAATAAAGTCTGATTTGTATCCCTCAGAACATCCAGCACCTGAAAATAACGGCATTGAAAATTCACGTGCAGACCAATTTACTGCAATTACTGCACCAGCAGTTTGTAAGGTCACCGATAATCGGCCAATGTTCTTTCAAGCAGGTGTTTAAAAATGAATTTGTGCAGATGTCAGGTCAGATGGCCTCAATTTGTAAGTGAATTTGGTCTAAGTGTTCTCTACATCGCCATAAGCAGGCGCTCCATGCCAAAGCTCATTGTCTGGCCAACGTTGAAACACATAGAAGATATCTTTGTCTGAACTAATCACATCATTTCTTCAATCTTTTTTTTCTGTATTAAGGCGAAATGCTTCTGGGATCTCAATGTCTGGCTTAATATCTGATACACCGCTTTTAACATCATCTAATTGCTATCTGTGGAGAACTTTATTATAAACCAAAAAACAGAATTTTGTGAAAAATCCAAAACTGAAAATATTAACTTCATAGACAAAGGCAGCGATGGCAGTCAGCGATGTAGAAGTACAGATATCCATGATTAAAATGACTCTGGTGAAAGTACTGACTACACTTTTTTTACTCAAGATAAAATAAAGAAGTATAGGCTCGAACATGTACTTAAGCGAAAAGTAAGTCAACTACTAGAATTACGCTACAGTTCTGTAAAAATAAACATTATGCACCTAAAGGTGATATAGATTATAGTCTTCTGATGGTGAACTAATTAAATAAAGTTAATTTATTTTACAGTGAAAATGGGAGCTGGCTCATAAACTAGTCTATGCTTATGGTGTGACAGCCAGGAAAACGCCAATAATAGGTTGAAAAAAAGCCGCACAGTAACTAAAGTAGATTGATTGGTTGAAAAAGGCATGCAAATTGCCAATCAAAAGAAATAATACCCATGTGGGCGATACCTAACTATCACACCCTCACAAACATCCTATTCCAAATTTAGTCTCAATTTTAATCTCCACACTTCTAAATCCAACTATAAAAATATGTCATTAGGCCATTTAGAAGACACGGAGGGTAAATAAGGAAGTCTAAGGTAAACTTTCTGTTCCATTTCATCCCAGCAGTGTTGAGGTCAAGGCTCGGTGCAGAAAACTCCAATTCTTTCAGACTGTTTTGGCAAATCATGTCTTCATGCAAGGTATTTTTTGTAAACAGGGGACTTGTCATGCTGGAGCAGGTTTAAACCCTTTAGTTTAGTATAACATACATATTCTAGACAACTGTGTGACACTAGTGCTGGTTAGGAGTCTACAAACTTTGGAAAAGTTCTGATTTTAGCATAAGTTGAATGAAAAGTCAAGTGATTTTTTTAGCAGGTATACATTTGAATAAATAGCATGACAGTGCAGTACATAAGACTACATAAAGAGCAGATACATGAGAATGGTGCCATATAAAATACATTCATTAGCCACAATCAGTTTATGCAAAAGTGTGAATTGTAAGCACGCTTTTATGTTGCCTGAGGAATATGTATGACACCTGAATAAATGTTTTTTGCTTCAGTGCTGCTGAAATGGCTTAATTTGTGCTCAAGTCCCACCTCCTATCGTTTGATGTTTAGGCCAACTGTTGTGGAAGATCTAGGTCACATTAACCTTCCATTTACACCTGAAAGAACCCCCTGTCTATTTAGCTCTGTTGTTTATCAAGTTACTAGTCACTATTCCTTATCCTAATTCTGTACTCCCTGCTATTTTAACCTCTCCACTAAAAACTCACACACATTGTTTCCATTTTCAGTTTTTGATAGGTTCAGACACCTAGACAGCCAGCAAAAATGTAAATGACTTTCTTGTTCATTAATTATGCTATAAAAATGTAAATTGGTTCAGTGCCAAAAATGCTAATGGAACAGAGATAAAAAGTCTCTTGTGCCAAGAGAATATAAAAGATTCATTTTCCTAATGTAGTCCTGCTTTCAGGGGAAAAAAGACTTTTTTAGTTTGGGTTTCAGTTACTTTTAGACAAAGGCCACCTCATTTAGAGGCCTGTTTTTTATCAAATTTGAGAAACTGGATGGCTAACAGGTTTTTTTTTTTTCGCTCCAGTGTAAAAGATGCTTGAGGAAGTTTATTGCTTTTCTTCTTGATTTTCTTTGACCAATTTATTTCCCCCCTCCGTTTCCGGACTGACCACTCGGACACATATGGTCACCTTAAATGCATATACAGGATGATCTTAATCATTTTTGTTTTTGTTTTTTTTTACAGGGTATTCAATGTCATTTTTAATGAGTGTTGTTTTAAACATCACTATCAAATGCTGTTAAAATGTCTATACACCCGAGACATCAGGCGTGAGACAGACGGGCTCATCTGGGGCACAGCCTCTAGAGTACAGGCTTTGTACATTTGCGCTTCCAAAACCATCTTGGAAGTAGTCAAAGGATCAGAACGCTAATTAGTTACATTATTAGTAAAGGGCCCCTGTTGATGCAAACTGACAGAAAGGATGGGCTAGAAGAAAAACAGAAAGAAATCAGAGCACCAGGGAAGTGTTTATCTCTCTCAGGAGTCCTGCAGAGCTGTCAGCCAGATGAGTCATCACCAAACACACAAGTGACAAGTGGCATCAAAAAACACTGATTGCAAACAAACGACATTGACAAATGGTATGTTCCAGTCATGTAAGTTTCCTTAATGTAAACAAATTTCATAAGGCAAATTTGTGTGAGGGTTTAAATGAGAGCAAGAATAAGATTTTTTTTGTATCAGAAGATGTGGGGTTTCAATTCAATTATTTAATTAGAACTGCTTGGAACACATTTGTAGAAGATAAAAAGCAAAAAAAAGCTTCTCGTAGCTACTGCAAGCGTTAAGTTGCTAATGCTTGGCCATTAATACAGTATGTAATAAGCAGTTAATGGGTACATTACAAGTACAATTACGTCTATGGCATTTGGCAGATGTAATGAGCTTGGTGGTGCTAGAAATCAACCCCAAGTCTTTAAATTAGCACTCCAACACCTTAACCACTGCGCTACCACTTTCCCAATACTATCTAAGCATACATTATCCATTATGTTTACATTGTGTCAGATCTTGGTCAAGCTTGCTGGGTGCATTGCCCTGCCGGGCCACCGGAACGGCGAGACATTTTGCTTCCATGTTGTAGACCATGTGCCTCATGTTGTCTGTGTCTTGTCATGTGAGTCTCACTGACTGGTCATTGGTTGACTCTTCCCTCATTGTGTTCAACTGTTTAGTTAATTGCTTCCCCCCCCAATTCGATTGTGTATTTATACCCCTGTATTTTAGTCTGTCTGGATCTTGCTTTGTCACAGTGTGGTCTATGGTATGGTCCATGGTAGGGTTCATGTCCATGTTTTTAGGTTCGTGTTGCTAGTTTCTTGGCTTCCATCTTTTACTTTTATCTACCATTTTTATTCTGACATCTTTACTCTAACGCTAACGCAGTGTCCATTAACTCAGACATACTCCTATGTAAATACTCCCATAGGCAAATGTTTTATTCATTTAAAGCACTGAACTAAAATATGTCTTTATCTTTCCTCTTATTTTTACAAAGCACATTAAACTGTCTACTCAAACTCGAAACACATCAGCTGGTGTTTTATTCTATGCCTGATGCTCCTAAGATGGGCTTTGGATTCCCCGCAAACCTGGCCAGAATAGACTGTTATCAGTTAAATTAAAAAAACAATAAATACATTATTTTAATATAAGATTTGTAAATAATAGCTCAATTGATAATTTATTGATACTTAATAGAACGTATTCAACAGTAAAAAAAATTGGCTTTTGTTCCTTGCCTGCCTGAGGTTCTGTCTGTACAAGATAGTCTTGTCATGTTCATTTTCACAAAAATCTCACCTCTCTCTAGTACGTTTGTGTCCCATGTGCCCATCCACATCAGGTCTGCACCAGCTATTAAAAAACACAACAAACTGTTTGTGTTTTTGTATTAGACAATAGAATTTGTTTTGAACATGTCTCTGATCAGATTTAAAGTCTTTGAGATGTTAAGAATAGAAGCCTTTCAGAAAGCACGCTCTGCACACGTATTAGAGGATAAGAGTTTGATCTGATAATAAAATGGCAGGCTTGAGCCTATTAAGAAGTCATTATGAAGGAAAAAAAATGGTTATTTGCAGAAGATGCATGCTCATCGGATGAGTGTAATCAGTGAGATGAGCACTGTATAATGTTATTATTGTAAAAATCATTTTAAAGATATGCAATTAGCAAGACTAGCATCTGTCCCTGCACCACTGTTAGCTGATAATATGCCTCCATAACAGCACAAGATTAATGACGGTATCTCTCATTTTCTAATAAGGCATTAAAAATCAGTTTTGTCCTCTTTTGTATGGATTGGACTCATCTGGGTCTCATCAAATACCTTAAGCTGGTGTGTTGACTCACACTGACTCAGTTTATATGATGTAATTTATGTTTGAGCTAAAATAACAACTACCAATAGTGCATAACAGATTACATAATTGAAGTTATTTTTGTTTTACATATTTTTTCCCTGTTTTGTTACAGCTTACTTTTCGTACACCTGATCCAGTTACATATCGACCTCACATTTAGTATTGGCTGACCGACCTTTGTCCCAATCCATCGAGCATTTTTCTATTTATAACCCAAAGGTGAACAGTCAGTGATAAAGATTGATACCAGTATTAGACCTGTGTTATTGTGCTGTAGCTAAAATCCATTTAAACGCTTTTGGTCAATAATGCCAACCTTAAAATCTGAAGTCTAGGTAGTCAAATGTCCTGGAAAGGCTTAATCAAGATATATTCTCAAGTTCTAAAATGAACTAAATAAATATGAGGTTGGCTGGATATGGAGTCTGATGTTTATAAGGTTTGTTCAATTTATATATCAGTATTAAAAATGATGCCTTTGAGGTTACATTATTTTTTATGAAAACATAAAAAAACCCCACTATATCAGACGCCATTCGGTCTGTTACAGCATCATACTGTAATTGTAGATTGTACCCTGTGGGTCTGAATGTTCGGATTGTAATTTGGGAGGCAATAATAAAGCATTCGCAGCAGCATTTGGAGCTCTTAGTTCTAATTATGTCAGAGATCTAATTCCTTCATTTATCTCTGCTCAATGGCATTTTTATTTATTGGGCTGTGGGTTTCTGTGTGCTTTTTACTCTGATGTATGATGTGTGAGCTGCACCTCAGGTTCAGTGCAGCATGACTGTATTAAGCCTTTATTTAATTAAATTCATTTTTAGTTTTTCAACAATGGACATTGTCTCAAAGCAGCTTTACATAGAATGCGGTAACAGTGAAAAAGTGTATGTGTGTCCCTTTTCTTAGTTTGTCCCTGAGATAAAGTCCTTGAGAGGAACCAAAAGGGAACCCATCCTTATTTGAGTGACACAGAATGTTTGTAATTTCAGCTTATGGTAATAGTGATTAAATGTAATGTGAACTGTAGCCTTGGGTCAGTGGAGCAGAGCGAGTCACAAACCATCCTGGAACCTACTCGAATTCGAGGAAAGAGACAGAGAGAGAGAGACAGAGAGAGAGAGACAGAGAGAGAGAGAGAGAGAGAGAGAGAGAGAGATAGAGAGAGAGAGAGAGAGAGAGATGGATTATTAAGTCTATTGTTGGGTAAAAAAAATGTGTCCTCATCCTTTAGCCTCACTTTTTAACTGTACCAATTTTGATTTCCATGAAAACAAGCAAACAGATTTTGCACAGAATCCGAGCAACAGGGACACAGACACATAATCACAACAGCAAGGAAAAGAACAAATAGGGAAAAAACGTCTGTTGATTGCTATGATCTTAGTGTTTTCAGTAGCTGGATGAACTACAGATCAGACCGAATACTGTCTTATCTCCTATATTAATATAGATTTGTGTGAGAATGGTGGTCTCTTGTTATTGCTATAAGCATGCTATCTGCTGTAAATGTCCTTAGCTTTTGCTTGTGTATGTTTTCTTCACTTCAGCTTCACAAATCTAAACCTGTCAACTGAAAACAGTCTGTTGTTAAACTGATAAAAGGGTTGCTAAGGTAACAGGCTAAATTGTTCAGTGTCAGATTTTATGGTCACACTGAACTGAATGTAAAAATTACTTGACTAACTTCACGTTTAAAATCCTTTAAAAGTATTTTTTGGTCTGTCAATCATGATTTACTATATACAATAATCATAAGACATCTAGACTTGTTGTTATATGGAATTCAGTGTTATGTCATTATTTACAGGCTCCTCATCCCATATCGGTAGCGTATTTTACTAAGAAATGCTAAAGTTAGGGGTCATTTTATTTAATTAGCATTTTATAATATATTTCATGAGTAACAAAAATGTGTAACCAAAAATTAAATATTGTACTTAGTTTGTCACTTATTTTAAAAAATATTTTGGTAATAACATATTACAAACAGCTCAACATTTTTTTCCTATTTCTTTAAGCTAATTTTATGTACAAATTCTATGTATACATTTTGTGTAGCCAGTGTTGGAAATGTTACTGTGGAAATGTAATAGGTTACAGATTACAAATTGCCCTATTCAAAATTTAATAAGTAGTGTAAGTTTTTAATTACTTTATAAAAGTAAAGTAACTAATTACATTTGATCAATCTTACTCTCCGACAAGGTGCAGTAGCCCAAAGCATTTAGTGGTAATGTGGATTAATGTAATTAGCAGAAGTAAGGGAAGTGATGGCTTATAGTTGAGGTGTTGGGCCACCAACCTGAAAATTGTGGGTTCAATTTCCAGCTCCACCAAGCCACCACTGCGCTGCAAATTCAAATCAAAGAACCAATCAAAAGCACCACTTTAATAATTAGCTTTAGCAGAAGGCATCGCACAAATCAAAAACAGGCAAAGCAACAACAAATGAATATTATTCAACATAGCCTAGGTTTTTGAAAAAATATATATATATTTAGATTTAACCCCATTATATCTTTAACATTTTCAATGGTGACTGTAATTTAATCTCACAGTTTTTCTATGTAACTGTAACAAGTTGCTGTTATATTTCTTTGGTACTGAAATTACGTAGCGCCGTTATGTTATGTTATGTAACTAGTTACTCCCCAAAACTCTTCACAGCTCTACTAAAAACCTTGTTATAACGATGGGGCAGCACAGTGGCTTAGTGGTTTACACAGTTACCTCACAGTTCCAGGTTTGCATCATAGGGTCGTTTCTGTGTTATGTTCTCCATGCGCTTGTGTGGGTTTGCTCTGGGTTTTCCGGTTTCCTCCCACAGTCCAAAAATATGTATATTAGATTAAATGGTAATTCTAAATTGCCCATAGGTGTGAATGTGTGTGGGTGTGATTGTTTGTCTGTATGTGGCCCTGTAATGGACTGGTGACCTCTCCAGGGGGTACCCCTGCCGTTTGCCCAATGACAGCTGGGATAGCTGACAGCTGGGACAGCTGATCTCCGTGACCCTGATTAGAAATAAGGCGGTATAGACAATAAATCTATAGAAGTTACATCAATTTATTTATTTTTTTTGGTTTCAGTACAAAACAATGAAAATATAGTTGATGTGATTAACTACTTTGCTTGGACAAAGACAAGCAGAATATATTGAAAAACTGTCCTACAAATCTAATGATTATGTGATCATTCATATGCTACAATATTATGTAAATTTTAAATGTGTTAATATACTGTACCTTTAAAAACACTGACATCAGTTATACAATTTACTCTTTTTTAGCTTGTATTTGTAATAATATTAAAAAAGGGGATGGAAAATTTTATGCATTCAGCCATCAGATGAAACCAGGAAGCTCTCAAGACAATCAAACATTAGATTGGATTAAACTCTTTGCATTTAAATGTGAATGCTTAAGTCTGCACACAGTTATCTGCCATGTGGAAGTGGTGGCTCATGGTTAAGGTGTTGGACTACCAAACCAAAAATTGTGGGTTTGATTTCCAGCTCCACCAGGCTACCACAGCTGGGCCCTTGAGCAAGGCCCTTAACCCCTAATTGCTCAGTTGTATAAATGAGATAAATGTAAGTTGCTCTGGATAAGGGCATCTGCCAAATGCTGTTAATGTAATAATAAAAATATTTGTGCAACAGGTAACTGTATGTCTTTGTATTTTTACTTTTTGAATTTTGTTGGTGGCTATTTTACATTAAAGTAATGCCACCCACGTCTTCAAAATATTTGCTCAATTCTATACGTTTTCTTTGAAAAAAAAAATATTACTTTTGTTAGCTGCCTCAGAAAAACTCAGAATCCACTTCTTTACTTATTCATCACTCCAACAGAAATTTTGACTAATCCCACCAATATCTTAAGGTACTGGGGTATAGTTAAGGTGTTGGACTACCAACCCAACAATTGTGGGTTTGATTTCTAGCTCTACCAGGCCACTACTGTAATTGCAAACAAGGTCCTTAAGCAAGGCCCTAAACCTCTAATTGCTCAGTTGTATAAAAGAGATAAATGTAAGTTGCTTTGGATAAGGGCGTCTGCCAAATGCTGTAAATGTATCTTCGAATCCTTCCAACCAACTTCTTTAGAAATCTGACCAATTCCACTTCTCCTTCAAAAGCTTTGACTATATTCCTCTATAGTAAAATTTACATGTAACAAGCTCACCTACAGTCTTATTAGTTCCTTAATTAAAACACATTACGTCATAATTAATATCATCTCAGGGTGTTTATCTTGTGAATGTAAAGCTGAAGAGTCTAAGGTGAGCAGACCTTTCACATAAATCCTCTTCATCTCCTAACACTGCAGGCTTTTAACCAAAAGGACTACCATTTTATAGGCTCGACATCTGAGCAGTAGAAATGTTTTGTTTTTTTATTGTGAATTTAAATAATACTAATGTTGGGATAAATGATTGTCTGTGTTTTTATTCTGGTAGATGATGTTGCCTCAGGTTTATTAATCTAATGTCAAACAGTTGGGGTTCTGTCTGTGCTTGTAATCATGAATCGAGGAAAAATATCTGACTGTGTTTTGATAAATATAAAACAGTGAAGCAGAGAGACCTCCGTCAATTCTGTGAGCAAGCAGCACATTATTAAGGCTCTGTATTTCTTCAGAAGACAATGTTGACACAAATTTCCCAGTTATAAACAGAAAAATATGACATTATGGGGACAATGCTATAACATGCAACATTTGTACATATAAGGGGTAACCCAGGAGCATCCTTGTTACCCAGATCACCTCGAGTTTATCATTCTCTTTTTAAATAATTAGGCAAAAAACCTTGTTAGAAAACATCATTTTGGTCAATGAAACTTCCAATCATATTTGGTTTGGTTAGTATTAACAGAATGAGACCAAAGACAAAGACAGACACACAAATTCCACTGCATAAAAACAAAGACCTGTAAGTGATATGAAAATCGCAACTAAGAAGTCAAAACTTCACCACTAGCTTGATTGCGGCTTATAACATTCTGATTTTATGTTTATTCCAGTACTTTAAGATTTTAAGGACTCTGTCAAGGATGTACATTGTCTTTATCCTAATTTGCAGTTTTTAGATAATCTTACATAATCTAAATTCTGACACATATACAGAAAAATACAGATTGAATAATGGAAGATTCAAGACAGATAGAACCATTTGATACTGTAAGATCACATACAGTTTTAAAAGATTTTAGTCTGTTTCTCAAGCCACCTAATAATGTATTAATTTTATAAAGGATTAAATGATTAATAACCTCTATAGAGAAAGAAAATTTGAACCATATTAAGACAGAGAATAAATTCTCTGATATTTTCCTATTACTACTATTTACTACCAATAATAATAGTAATAATAATAATATACAGAATCTGCAGAATCCAGAATCTGGAAATTCCAGAGTCTGAAAATTCCCTTTGTCTAGATATGGTATATATTATTATTATTATTATTATTATTATTATTATTATTATCCTCATCCCTCAGTTAGAATTAAGAGGAAGGTGTACAAGACTGTGGTGAGAGCAGCTCTGTATGGTTTAGAGACAGTGGCACTGAGGAAGAGACAGGTTGCAGAGCTGGAAGTAGCAGAGCTGAAGATGTTGAGGTTTTTTTTGGGGAGTGACGAGGTTGGACAGAATTACGAATGAGCTCATAAGGGGGACGTCTCATGTTAAATGTTTTGGGGAGAAAGTCAGGGAAGCCAGATTAAGATGGTTTGGAAATGTACAGAGGAGAGATCGTGAATATATTGGTAGGAGGATGTTAGAAATTAAGCTACCAGGCAAAGAGGAAGACCAAAGAGGAGGTATATGGATGCGATCAATGAGGACATGAAGTAAGTGGGTGTGAGTGAAGAGGATGTAGAGAATAGGGGTAGGTGAAGACAGATAATTTGCTGTTGTGACCCCTAAAAGGGAACAGCCGAAAGGAGAAGAAGAAGAGGATTATCCTCATCCTTATCCTCATTATTATTATTATTATTAGTAGTAGTAGTAGTAGTAGTAGTAGTAATAGTAGTAGTAGTAGTAGTTAGTAGTGGTACAAGTATTATTATGAGTATAATTATAATAATAACAATTATTATTATTATTATTATGATTAGTAGTATTATATCTTTAATTAATATAATTCATTTAACTATCTTTAAAGTAATAAACAGACTTGTTGGTTTGATACATATTCTTTAATACCTTTTGTGAGACACAAATCAAGGTTTCACAGTCTATAACAAGCACCGCGCTGCCATTAGTTTGTCTTTGTATCAATCTGAATAAAGTTGTTTTTGAACAACATGGCGGCGCCCTGTTGTCGGTGTGAGTACTGAGTAATCGGCCACTGAAATGATGAACTAACTGTTTTATGGACTGGACTTGAATTGAAATTGTCTACGATATTTCTCCGGAGTGCCGTCATTGTGAGTACTGAGATATAATAGATTGCTTTGTAAATGTGAGGACATTTTCGTAGGCTATTTATTTAGCTAGCTCCAGTGCTTCCAGCTACTTTCTGCACTGAACTTGACATTGCAGTTGTGGGTTTAAACAATCAACCTGTAAAACCGGTGTCTTAAGAGGCAGAAAACACCCAAATGTGTATAATTGTGTAGTGTTAAATCAGAAAAAGACATTACTGTCTAAAGCCATATGGTTTTGTTTTTTTTAAACCCTGTGCTGATGCTGTATTAAAATATAACTTTCAAATATACATTTCCTTATGCTTATTTACCTTCATGAACAGTTGTGACTTAAATTAAAATAATGTATGTGGATGTTGCCTGAACTTGAGGTTATATTCAATGTTAGTTACATTTTATTTATTTATTCACTTACTTACTTACTTACTTATTATGTTACTGAAGACCAGAATCATCTCCCGATGATGCAAATCTGTTGTGGCACATCATCAGTGTGATTATCTTTTTAAAGATGTTTGATGGTAGAAACTGGACCGTTTGGCTGTGATGCAGACCTGGACCCCAAAGCATGTGGCACTGATGCAGTGTAGCGGTTAGGATACTATTTCAAGGGAAAGATATAAACAGCAAATCACCACTTATATTATAAAGAGATCCGTGCACAAAGTGGTCACTGTACCTGACTCTGCTCCTCCCGACTGCTAATTTTTTATGTTTTTTATTTACTTTTGTTCCTTTATGAGCAACTTTTGGCACATGTTAAATGTCTTAGTTTTTTTTTGGTTTGAACAATTTGTGCACATATAAACACTGCCAAACATTGCCGAGTTTCTGCTAGCGAGTCCTATATAGAAGAATTACTTCCTGCTTTTTAACTGCATTTCACACAACAGTAATGATGTTGTGGGCAAACAAACTATTTAGTCCTTGTTAGTAGCTTATAATAAGACTTCTATGCGCATAAGTAATGAAATTTTTTACTTTAGGACTTAATCGCATTATTTTGATTACTTGTAAAGAAAAAAATGCTCTTCACATCCGTTTACAAGTGATTTTCATTATTCATGTGTGTCGCAGGGTTTCAATGCACCCCGGAAATCCTGAAAATTTAACAATCAATTTTCCAGACCTGAAAAACACATGAAAAATGAAAAAAAACAAACAAACATAAATTGTCCTGGAAAAGTATTGTTATTTCGATGTTTTTCGTCATTAAAGAACAGTTCACAAATAAATTTTTTCAGCACATTGTCTGGTAGGTACATACCCAACCTTCCTATTGGTTAATTAGATTATAGCTGACTAATTATCTATACAGACCAGATGTGAAACAGTTTGGTAATTTTACTTGCTGGCTGTTTTCTAATGAAATGGCATTTGGAGCAGAATGACTTCCCCATGCTGTCAAAGTCAAAGAAGCTTGCAAGGTAACATGCAAGAGAGTCTGAGGTAACTGCACATAAGAAGTTTAAAAGGGCACTGTTCATTAAAGCTTTTTAAATAAAGTTTTTTAACAGACATTTTTACTTAATTTATTTGCTTTGATTTGGATGAGTTGTGTGAATATATTACTTTAGGTCGTCAATCTCTGATTCATGTCTTTTATTGTTGTTGTAATGAAATTTGAAATGTCCTGGAAAAAGAACTCTAAGAAAGAGTGGGAACCGATGTGTCATGTCGTTAATGCAATTATAATATAAATAATTATAACTGCATTAAGAAGGTGCATGTAAACGCACTGTATTTTTAAGTCTATATATACACTGAGCGATCTTATAAGCACCTGCCAAGTATAACCTAAGAATCACTAGGTCTTTAACAGTTTGCCCTGCTTTGGACCTTGTTTGCACAAATAAAAACAAACGACAAAATACGGCCCATTAATAAATTACCAAAGGATCATTAGCACCTTAAATGCATTGCTGTTTCTTCTTTATTATTTAACTGTTAGTTTCCTAGGTGACTGCTTAATGATCCCTTTACATTATACCATGTTGCCATAGTGACACACATTGATAAGGCTGGCTTTGGTGATTTTGTGATGATTTTGTTATCGCTCAACAATAGGGACGCATCTAAATGCAGAATGTTTTTTTTGTTTTGTTTTGGTTTTTTTTAATCTCTTATTAGTATATTTAATGTTGTGGAATGTTCTCTGTACTGTAATCCTGCTGACTGCTGCACTTAACGTTCTGAACGTCCTTTCATAAATGATACGTAAACATCTCCTTACAGTAAACTGCACTGCATTAGTGGGATGGTTTCTTTGTTAACTGATATTTGCATTTCTGCGTTTTTTAATCTAACTAATCAGTTGAGGTTTAGGAGCTTTTTGCTTAGGGGTCACAGCAGCGGCAGCTCGGTGGTGCTGAGACCTGAAATTCCGATCTCATCAGTCCAACACCTTAATCGACGAGCCTCCATTTTCTAATTTTTATTATATTTGGATGTAATTAAAAAAAAACATGCCATTATCAGCATTTATGTCCTATAAAGGTCCTAATAGCGTTTGTTTTCCCTTTACCAGTTGCACGATGCATGAAACCTGTCAGTTTGCTGTTGGATTGCTGAAGCGGACAGGATGCCGGCGTCCTTGGTTTCTCCAGGCTATACCTGCCATCCGGGTCGGCATTCGGAGCGTGTTCAGTGAAAGCGGAGTGTGGGAAAGAGATTATCGGGCAGACACTAGACGTAGGGTGGAGACGTGGTGGCATCAACGCATCCAGCAGCAATGGCACAAGGAAATGAAAGAGCAGGTAAGCGATTGAACCACATTTTGTCAGTAATGGTCATGGTTTTAATAGATGGGTGAGGCCTGTAACTAAGTGAAGCCTGTAACTAACTAACCAGGTTAAAAAAAGGTTTAATTCTGGCAGAGTTTATTTTGACCATTTTTCCTGTTGCTCATAGAATAGTGTACTATACATACGGTCAGAGTTATAGGACCATAGCCTTAATGATTTCTCTATACTTAATTGTGTGTTGTCAAGCATTTATTTACCCATGAACATTTGTAACTGTAACATAAATACTTTAGCTAAACATTTGCAAAGGCTTCCAAAAATATTAGGACTTCTATTGTTCACCACATTTTAATGTCTTACTATTAATCAACATTCAATTGACCAAATCTCTGTATTTTTAGATCAGTTGGCAATGTACAATATATGACTCGATATTTTCTACAACCCAGTATACAGCATTTATATAAATACTAAACTTCATTTATAATAATGTATAAACAACATTTACAGCTGTTCTATATGCATTTAAAGTTGCACATTTACTTTAAATATTGCACATCTGATTCTACATCCTCACCAGTGTTTAATACAGGTGTGTGATGAAATGGCTGGAATTGTTTTACTAAGCGTAATATGCTTCACAAATTCAGAAGTATTTTTTTAATCGACTACAAACGTAGCACTCACCAACATTCACTGCATCCTACAGTGTTTTAGATACATGCTTCTCTGTGTGGCCTTGAGGAAAATAGGTCGTTTGAAAACATGCAGTTTTTTTCATATCTCAGTTTTCAATAGAATGTACAGTCTGTACAACTGAGGCACTTCTGTAAGCTGGTCCGAAAGCTTCTGTCTGACAGCAGCCTATATTTCTGGCAAGACCTTTTTTTTTTTTGCAAAGAGTGACTGATTTGTTGGGTTACTGATATGTTGGGTCAGTGATTTTTAGCAGAAATGTACAGTTTTACAGAATTCATAACTTCAGCGAAGTGGTGAGCAGATGCTTCAGTTATGTTGCGCCATCTGAAACTTTTTTTAGTAAAGCACAATGAGGGTAAATTAAGCTTTCAACAAATCCTGGATTCAGACAAAAAACCTTTTGTACTGCTTGAATTTAGTGGCTGAGGTAGCAGACAAAGAACAAAGTTTCTTTTTAAATTACTCATCAGCATTTGCACAAGTTTATAAGTGAACATGAACTTATGTATATGTACTATTATGTATCACACCATATATATATATATGTAGTATATACTATCCCGTATCGTAATGTATTATATATATATATATATTTATTATGTGTGTGTATATATGTATATATATAGTTATATGTAATAAAAAGATATTCATATATTGTCAAACTTGATATAACATATGTAATATCATATGTATTTATTAGATATATATATAATATATAGTGTATATATATGTATATATATATATATATATATATATATGCATTATATATATATAGATATATATATATATATATATATATATATATAGTATATATATATATATATATATATATATATATATATATAATATATATACACTATATGTGTATGTATATATATATATCTAATATATACACGTATGTGTGTATATATATATGTATATATATATGTATGATATATATATATATATATATATATATATCTATATATATATATATATATATATATATATATATATTATATATATATATACGTATGTATATGTATATATATGTGTATATATATATTCACGTATGTGTATGTGTCTATATATATATGTATGTATACCTATATATATATATGATATGTATATGTATATATGTATATATAGTATATGATATATATATATATATGTATGTATATATATATATATCTAGATCTTATATATATATATATATATATATATATATGTGTTTATATATATATGATATATATATATATATATATATATATATATATATATATATTATATATATACACGTATGTGTATGTGTATATTATTCTATATATCTCTATATATATATATAATATATATTATATCATATATATATATATATATATACGATATATATATATTATATATATATATATATATATATATAGATGTGTATATATGTGTATATATATATATATATATGTATATATATATTTTATTATATATATATGTATATGTATATATATATATATATATATATATATATATATATATATATATATATATATATATATATATATATATATATATATATATATATATATGGTGTGATATATATATGTATATATATCTATCTATATATGTATGATATACACTATATATATATATATGATATATATGTATATATGTATATATATCTGATATATATATGTATATATATATTAATATATGTATATATATTATGTGTATATATATCTATATATTATATATATATGTCTATATATCTATATTATATGTATATGTATATATATATATATATATATATATGTATATATATATATATATATATGTATATTGCAGAGAAAAGCGAGGACGAACAATTACCGAATAGTTTTGACAGGAACGGTTTGTTGCACTATACGATGAAATACTTTTTTTTATTGTTTTATCTGTTTTATGATAGACTGGATAGACAAAAGACATTTCTAATTCAAATGTAAATAACACAGGCACTTAGAACCATTAGGAAAAAGATTCCCTGGTCTGATGAGAAAAATGTTGAGTTGAAAATCAGGACCAATCTCAGCAGTTGGTCTGTGTAAAACCGGTTCTGTTTATCAATTGGCTAACAGTGAAACCTGGTGATTGTGGCATCAGAGACAGGGATAGAAAGTTTTGTTAGAATTAAAGGAGATATAAATGCCGATAAACAGGAATTAACTTGGAGAAGACCTAAAACAAATCTAGAATGACATTGGTACACTAACCATAACCCCTTATCATATGCATAACTACAGAACTGAATGTACTCACCCATGGGTAAATAAGAATGCTGATGACTGCAAGCAAACTGCACATTAATGGTTTTCCCACTCCACTACATCTGGTCTGGGACAGTTAACCGTAAACCGGGAAACAACATGGCGACGGCGTGTATGTGTGGTAGTATGTATGTTGTTAAAACCTCTTTTTTTCTATCTTTGAAATAATTCACGCCTTCGATCTTCTCTAACTGTAGCTAATGCTGAGCTTTTAATCCATGCAATTAATCACCTCTGGATTATTTCAATGCTCTATTTCTTTGTCTGCCCAAATACTTTTTGCTAGGCTACAATATGTATAAAACTCAGCAGCAAGAGTTCTCACCTCCACCAGGCGTTCTGCTCACATTACTTTTCTACTCCATGAACTACCTGTGGCATCACGTATTCACTTCAACATATTGCATTCAAGGCACTAAATGTTCTTTCTAATCCATATCTGTCCGGCCTACTTTACCCCTACTGTCCTGCCCAGTCCCTCAGATCATCTCAGCTTGGTCTCTTGACAGTTCCCCGCTATAGGATGTCTACTGAAAGGGGGTAGATCTTTTCCTATTAATGTTCCTAATTTATGGAATGCACTACCACCAAGGTGCCATATAAATAAAACTTCTTCTATATGTAAATAGGAGCTGGTGCTCTACAGTCATAGTGAGGAAAAAATTAAGGGATAATCGAGGTTCTGGCTGTTTCTCTCTGACCTTTTTACCCCTCCAGAGATTTTCCACAGCTTTTTCTTATTCTGGTTCACATCCACACCAGAGCCAAGCAACTTTATTAACAGAGTCCATAAAATGTTTCAAAAAAGCATCGGAAAAATGGTATTGTTCCGATGTATACAAAGCTCTCACCCTTTCCTTTCTCGGCTCTGTTGACCACCATCTTATCTAAACATCAGAAGGGAAAAGATGGTTATTAAGAACACCAAGAGTGGACACCATTGAATCCAATCCCTACAAGGATGCTTTAAATCCACAAACTGGGACACTCGGGTAAACGTCGTTCTATTGTACATTTCCTACTGTGTCGATAACAATGTCTTTACAAAAACAGTCATTATCTTCCCCGACAATAAACCCTGCATCGCCAAAGAGCTTAGAAGATACTGAATTAGAAGAAGTGGACTTGCTGCACTGGTTCTGCACTTTCAAGGTCAAGTGAGCCATTAAAATTTCCAAGCTTAGATACAAAATAAAATGGAGCAGAAATTCATTTATTTGGAAACCTCCGCTCAGCTTGGCAGGGCTTAAAACCTTGAGCTCTGAA
Organism: Bagarius yarrelli; assembly: GCA_005784505.1. NCBI lineage: Eukaryota > Metazoa > Chordata > Actinopteri > Siluriformes > Sisoridae > Bagarius > Bagarius yarrelli. The sequence goes on along the minus strand of VCAZ01000161.1, from coordinate 436,072 downwards.
TGACCTATGACCTGTGCCTCTTACCTCCCTAGTGATTAAAGCAATAGAAAGGATTCTAAAACGTTACATCATCAAAGCAATGAACTGCCTGAAAAACCCACTTCAGTTTGCAGGCAGAAGCAATAATGATGCAAAAACATTCATCAGAGGCAGTATTCATAAACACCAGACCACTAACTTCTTTTCTCACTTTTATTTGGATGACCAGATAGTCATGTTGTTGCTGGACTTTCTGACCAACAAGTCACAAAGAGAACTAGTCAATAATACATTACTGACCTCCATTTCACCTCTCCCCAGGGTTATGTGCCTGCACTCCTGTCTCTGCTGTTTGGCTCTCTCACATCACCATGAACCAGTTCTGCAGAAGTTTGTTGACTGGTGTGATGTGTCACACCCGGAACCAAATTTAAGCAAAACCAAAAAAATGGTGGTGGTGACCTTTTCCAACAAACAGATGGCTGCAGCAGTCACCACAATGGAGCTAGTTAAGGAGTGCAAATATTGTCACATTCTTTACCTTCAGGTTTCCCTCCGCTAGACTCCAGAACAGAAACCGGCTGCAAAGTGCAGTCATAGTGTGCTTAAAGATGATTGATTTGCCTATTTGATCTCTCGCACACATACATGATTAACCAACTCTTAGCAAGCTAAATTATCAAAGACCTCTCACAATTATTTGACCTATTGTTGAATCTAACCGCAATTATTGCACACTTTTATTAGCTACAAGCTATTAAAGCTAATTGCTAAACAGATAAACACCACTGACTGGACACAATATGTAAATTTCCTTAAATGCTTTGGATTGCTTTTTTTGAATGCTTGATTTTATTTTTCACAAACAATTGTCAAAGCCCCTAAAATGGGCAATAAATCGCCATAATCGCAATTATTTATGTGATAATGAATCATCACCCAAATTTGATAATAATGACAGCCCTAGAGGAGGTCCAGCTTTAATTCCTAAGCAATTCTGCGTTTATTAGCATTAAAGCTTAGCATATCATGCCTTATTCTCTTTCTTTCTCTCTCTCTCTCTCTCTCTCTCTCTCACTGTGGCACACGCACAACCATATTGCATTGACATTTACACCCCCTTATTAGGATTAGAAATAAGATTTCTTAGAAAGGATTCTTAGAAATCCTTAGAAAGATTTCCTTTCTGTTAATTCTATCTTCCTTTCTGCACTTTATCCACTTCATTCGGTTTCATGTTTACATTCTCTATTTTATATTTTATTTTATATATTTTTCTTTATTTTATCCTTGCTTAATTTGATATTTTATACGTGTTTGTTAAAATATTTTTCTTGACATGCTACTCAATTTGCCTGTAAATAAAAAAAATTGTAAATTGTAATTGTTTATTAAATTGAATTTAATCGATCAATATAAATGTACACGCAGTAGCAGTATAAGCAGAAGCATTAACAGTAATAATAATAGCCGTCAGTCTTTCTTAAAAAAACCCGTCTAGCCGCTTGGTTTTTGCTTTATTAGAAAAATTGCATGCAGATTGAGGTCAAAAAAGGTCAATGATGTATTTTAATCAATTCTGTCTGAAGGAAATGTGCAAAAAATAGAGAAAACCTTTTCAAACTCACTGTGATTCATAGAAATGAATATTTCGTCCATTCATTTAAATCATCAAGCTTTATATTCCTTAACTTATTACTCCACGTATTTATATTTTATTGAACTGATAATTGTAGGTGGTGTTTTCCACAAATGAAACTGGACTTAGCTTTGGTTTACTGATCCCTGGCAGTCCCCAAACCAGACTCCAATTCGCTAATGCATGTGTATTTTTATGCTTTCAAATTCCTGCGAATTTGCAATTCATTTATTCCACCTCAATAACTGCTTCATCCTGGTCAGGGTTATAGTAGATGTGAAGTCTGCTGCCATTCATGCTATGCAAGCACAGGAAGAACAGGAGCAATTCCACACCATCAGACCACACCATCAGTGAGCAAAGCACAGAATTAAACCAGGTTAAACCCCACAGAACACTGATGCTTCCTGTCATTCACAATTCACATCCCTTGAAATAATTCATATTTGATTTTTGGACAATAATTTTAAACAATTTTTACTAGAGGCGGCTCAATGCCCATCTTTTTAGGTCTGATATCAATACTGTTAAAACATGAAATTGAGTATCTGTAGGTACTGATACCGTCTTCTTCTCACTCTTAACAATTAGGCTGGTTGTCAGGGAGGATGCAGCAGGAGGTCCAGCAGACATTTTAAACTCGCCTTGTTTGGGCTTTTTACAGATTTTATCAGAAAAAAACTAAAAATTACAGCTTTGAACTGTCTTCTGCTAGCATTTTGCGTTTTATATTTTATTCTGTGGATGTTTATTGACGTATAAATGTATTGTAAGCTACATATTGTGCTAAGTTGGATTGCCTGGCTTTGTTATTGTTTATGGATCAGTGTCTTTAAAGGTAACGCAGTCAGGTTTTTTGGTGGGTTTGTCAGTCTGACAAAATGCTAATTGCTCAAGTTTTCGCCTTTTAATATTTAGAATTTGATCTGTGGTATTTTTGGATGGCAGTTTAGGATTGGACTGATTTTGGATCTGATTATACTTTCGGCACAGCCGTGTTTCTACACTATGTTTTTAGATCATGTCCTTCAAATTGTTGCATTTATTAAAAATGTAACATACTATTAAGAGTTAAACACAAACTGTTTAAAGAGTTAAACTGTTTAAAGAGTTAAAACAGTACTAAATATTAATATACATATTATTATTCACAATAATGCAATGTTACACACACAGCGTTTACGTTCTGATCTACCTGGCTACCAGAGAGAAAAAAGTCTTCTATAAAAGTCTACACTGTGGGTCTGTAGGTTATTATATGCGAGTTGAGGACAAGGTCAGTGGTACCGAATGTCCACCGGTACATATAACACTTTTCATCTAAAAATATTACATATAACCCCAAAAACAGGGTATTTGTGTTTTATTCTGGTTTTCCACGCTGGCGTAATGAGTATCATTACCGTAAACACACTTTGCACTGCAATTACAGGCTGTGTAATCAGAACTCTGTTGTAGATTATGATTTTGATGGATTTGAGGCAGATGAGGGCTTGCTTCCACATATTACTAGTGCATCTCACAGACCAACGAGCCGGTTAAAATAAAAGCATACATGTTACATAAAATCCTCCTGGTCTGATAGATGTGAGTGTAGATAGTTTTGATAGATGTGTATGTAAAAAGTAAGCAGGTTTGTCTGGTCTGCTTTCGAGTCGGTGTTTGGCCATGATAAATATTCGTTTAATTCATCATTCAATCTTCCATTATTTCTTTTTACTGTCTGTAAAACATAAACAGGTTTTCTGTCATCCTGCGATTCATTTTTATAGGCACCCCTTTTTTTTTTTTTTTTTTTTTTTTTTTTTTTAATCCTTTGCCCCTTAAAGCCTCTAACTGAAGTTTGATAGTGTAATGAAATAATCTAGCAGGTGTAATTATTATAATAAACACCACTGAGCTATTATCACCCGCCTGTGAAGAAATCACAGTCTAATGGTTCGGTCACTTTTAACCCTCGTTTAATTCCAGATTGAAGTGTATTTTTCTTTTTTAACATAGAATTAAGCTGAAAATTGAGTCCAAATCTTTAAAAGGGTTGCGCTGAAGGGGATTTACTGTCATTTTAGCAGCCTGTGAATAATTCAGGCATCTCATGACCTCAGCTGATTAATGCTTCCTGAAGCAGCAGCCTTCTTCAAGCCTTTATGAATCATTAAAAGTTCTTGAAGTGTATGTCTGCATGTGTGTGTACAGGCTTGCGTAGGTGTCTGTGTGTGTGTGTGCGCTTGCATGTGTGTGTATGGTTGTATCTTCACAGAGTGAGTATAACATGCTGGAACTGTGAGCACAACAGCTGTGAGCATAACGGTGCAATAAATATTGTTTTGCAGGTTTGCATGTTATTAACACTGTTTTAATACATAACTGATTTGAAATAAACTCAAATTCAGACAAGGTTTTATGCTTGATGGTGAAAAGAGCTTGTTAAATCTCCATTTGTTTGCATAAAGTCTGTCTTCATTTCAACATCTTCATTCTGTATCTCGGTTCCACTTTCTTTTAAAAATCCATGTCTCGTTTGGCTGCTTTGTTTTTGACTCGATTTTATTCCCCTTTGCCTAAAGTATCAGCCAGTCAGTTTCTCCCTTCATACTTTACTGTTGCAGTTTAATAGAATAGGCTTGTCAATGCATCATTAATGTTCCTTGCCTTTTCTTACACAGAGCACCCAGAAGAAAAAGAAGTTTTATGTCCTCTCCATGTTTCCCTACCCATCCGGACGTCTGCACATGGGCCACGTGAGGGTCTACACTATCAGTGATACAATTGCACACTTTCAGCGCATGAGAGGTCATAAGGTAGCTGCTATACAAAGAATTGTTATTAAAAAAAACGTTGTGTGTTTGTCATCATGTTTTACCTTTTTTTTTTTTTTTGACACACTGAGCTGCATATATTAAAAAAATTACACATTTTTCTCATATCAAAAGCAAATTATTTAGCAAAAAAAGCAAAAGAATTCGCACATTAGTTCTTTTTAAGATGTATAAACAATATGGACAAAAGTATTAGCAAACTCCATTTCTTTAAACTTTTTTTTTCAAGATTTAGTCTCTGTTTTACTTCTATTATAACCTCCACTTATCTAGAATTGCTTCCCACTAAATTTTGGAACATAGTCAAAGGGGAAAGTTTGCTCTTTAAGCCACACTACTCTTTAGTAAGTCCATGTGCAAACAGTTAAGTAAAGAGGTCCGGGTTGGCATTCAAGTTAATCCCAAAAGTGTTTAGTAGGGTAGGAACTGTGTAAAACACATGAAGGGTTTTTTGGTTTGTTTTTTAAGACCAACCATAACCCACCCATCAGAAATCACATACTTGCATAAGTATGTGTGGTGAGAAGACAGATACATAGTAAGGGAAATACAGTATGTGAAGATTCCCATATGATCTACCACTCCTGATGGATTTGGAAGTATGCATATGATGCACTTTACTATCCCATGAAGCCTTGGAAGAGATGTGAAGATGGAGGAAATTAATTTTACAAAAATCCTTGCAGTTAAATTGCACACATCATCTAACAACATTTAAATGAGATATTATCCATCTTTAAATTCGCGCTGCTGTGACGCTATTAACATGGCAAATGTAGTATGTTTCAAATTTCCTTCCTACTGTCTGTAACTGTACTATATAGACTCACTGTTTTACCAGTCAGGAAGTACTTAAATGTAGTAGATACTTTTAGACTGAGCTTGTGTCTCTATGGAGCTCTGGGTCTTTGTGCATGGGTGCATTGTCATGCTGGACCAGTGTTTCATTTCAGTGAAGGAATAAAGAATAACAAAAGCATTCTAAACAATGTGTACCCTCAATTTTATTTTGGCATTTTAGGGAAGACGTGATTGGGTAGGTTTGCTTTAGATTGGGGATGTCTTTATTTTATTTGCTGATATTTTTTGTATGTTTTTAAATGTTCTAAACCCTTTTTAACCCCTGCCTTTTCTGTCATTCAGTCTGCTTTACTATTACTTCACTGTTTGACCATTAAATGGTCATATTGTCCTGTGCTGTCTACTTCAGCTAGTGTCAGGGACATGCAGCAGCTGCTGGGTTTTGTGACTGCAGTGCTTTGTACAGCTGGTTTCTTAATGGACCTGCTCCGTGTGTCAGCACGGTCACAGTGGCAGCAGCACATTGCTCAGTCCACTTTCCTTATTACGAAAGATTAGAGAGAGCGAGAGGGAGAGCACGGCTGAAGGACTTAATAGTGTTATGGCTAAGCACACACACTCTTGTTTTGGGACCCAAGTTTGTACCTACGTTGCTGTAATGTCCATGACTGCAGCTGAAGTGGACAGCACAGGACAATGCAGGATGTACCTGGCGAACATAAAAGAGAATAAGATGATGCATTAATAATACTTAGAAAGTGTATCTTGTAGTGGGGAAATCGACCTGAATAACATTACCATCAATATGTGATATATTTAATCGCAAAAAAAAAACAAAAACAAATTTTGAATAAACTTTTCTGAATAATTTCATGAACCCCAGTGTTTAACCAACAAATACCTAAAGAGAGAGCGCTGCAGCAAGCTTCGGTTATGTCCTCTATACACAAACAGCTCCACAGCTTCATTTTAATTCACCACCTCAGTCATTTCATAGCTCACTATGGGGCTTGAACCCAGGTCTTTCCGGTCGCCAGATCAGCAACATAGCACCTTAACCATTTGAGCCACCACTGCCACACGGAGCAACAGTTTTGTTGTCTCCTCCAATTTTACACTGCATTACTTATTAGTAGAATTGAATTTAAGTTGAAATTAAATTTCATTGGAATTTTGAAAGTAAGAGAAGAAGCTGTTGCCTGTTTTTTTTTTTTTTTGGAACTAACAGCGAAACCCATCTGTTAACGTGAATATTTTCTTTCCTACTGAATGTCATTGTAACTGTGTTACAGAAGCCTTTTTTTTTGTTTGTTTTGATATTTGAATTGATTATTCTGCGATTAGTAGTACAGCGCCCTTCTGGTTAAACCGTGCTATTGCAGGCCTGTAAGATCAAATGACTATTCAAAAATATAAGTAAAAGTAGGCAATATTTTTAGTTCATATTGTTAATAATGTTAGCTGTTTCATATGTCCTCATGTGCGGCCAGCATGCAAACGAGCAGCTGAATCACCAGGTATGTTACAAATATTTAATGAGTTTGATGACGGAGTAGACTCTGAAGCCAGCAGAATTGAAATCTGTTCAGTCACCTGGAACTGTCACACACTGCTGGTCATGTGATTCACAGCCTCCTTGTTTGCCTTGTCTTATTGAATCAATTTGCACCTCACACATTTGCCTGCATATATTAAAAAGTTCCAATAGGTCCAATTTTGAAATCATTCTTGTTGAGACTTGAGTCTGATTCTAGCTCAGGTATTTTCACCTTATATTCAGTTCCTTCTCTCGTCCTTATGGAACAGATGGTGTGGCTTTTTTCCCCTGTGTTGTATAAAATAGAGTGAGAACATGTACGAAAGGCTATAATGAGGACACAGCTTAACTGATTTCATTTCTGGCTTAGCAGACCCTCTCTTACTGCTTTCTGTTATCGCATCGCTTGTGTGTTTTGTTGCTGTATGATCAAAAATCTGGCACTTTGCCCATGGCAGTGGGTCTGTTGCTTTATGTGTAGCCCTGATCTGAGAGAGAGACAGCAGGAGAAGTAGACATGACTGAAACGGTGCCATCTTGGTAATGAACTGTTTTAGAGCTTCTGTCACGGGTTCAGCCTGTAACTTAATGATGATGTACTTGGAAAATGGTGTTGTATTAATAGCGCTAGTTGATGTGTTGTGACCTGCACCACACCTCTAAGATATTAAAGTTTGCTTCAAGATATATAAACAGACAAGATGCTTCTGCTTTACACCCTCTAAAGTCAGTCTGAAAACAAAGAAGATGAAAGTAGGTACAACAAAGTGAGGGAATATAATAAAGTTCTGCCTCCTTACTGTATTATATACTAAAGACGTTGTGTAACTAAATTTACAGATTATTTTCTAGTTTTATCTAATGTAGCGTATTCATTTTGATGAATATATTTGTTTATTTAGCCTTATTTATTTAGCCTAATGGTAGACAAGACCCTATTTGCACACTTTATTTTTATCTTTCGTTAAAATGTACTTCATTTTTTATGTTCAGAGGCAAAATGATTATAACATTTAATAGTCATTGTGACACTTGGACATGACTGCACATTTGCCACAGACTGTTAATTTGATTGTTCTAATGACTTGGTCATGTGGTAGTGCTGCCATTTTCATCCAAATCTAATTAGCTCGCTCAGGCGATGTTATATTTTTTTTTCATGTTTGCCTTCCGTTCATACAGTACTTCTCACAACAGTGGAGTTTTAGCACCCTCTTGGCTTCGTAGCAAACAGCTTTGCTTAACAAATGTGGTGCAGGCCGTTACCAAGGATACTGATTCTCCTCCGCTTCAGCACGAGTGGCAACCCTTTCAGAGGCGATATCTCTCTCTTTCTACCCATCTCTCTCTCTCTCTCTGTATCTCTTTTTGCTTTTCTCCCTACCTTTTTTGCAAGCTTTGTTTTATTTATTTTGTGTTTCTCTGTCTCTCTGGATCAATGTTATTAGAAAGGAGTCTCTACACTTACACTCTTACTTTACATTTTATCCAATGAAAAGAAGAGAAAAGTCAGAGAAGTGGAAAGGAATAAGATTTGATCGATTCAGGATTAATACTGACATGTTTTTTATGCTTTGATTGTCAGTGCATCATCCTACAGATGACAATGTCACCTTATTTTTACGCAACACACTGTATAGAGCCTAGCACTAAGTGACACTTTTACTTTACCTCATAGATTACACTATTAATTTGTCTGAGAGAGAAATACTATTTATTAGTGCTATATTTGTTTTTGCTTAGGTTTACTCTTCTGTAACCCTAATAACAAGGTGTGAATCTGCAGCGTTATTAGCAACTAGCCATTTTGAACCTTCTGCTTTTGGACCTCTATTAAGTCCTCACCTCTATTTTTGTTTTTTAATCACCAATTAATCCCTGGCCTCGTATCAGTGTCCTTAACAACAAATGTATGCAGATTTGGCGGATTTTGCCCTAAATCTTCTTGCCACATGACAGGTTCTGAACCCGATGGGCTGGGATGCTTTTGGCCTTCCTGCTGAGAATGCTGCTATTGAGCGTGGCCTCGACCCTGAAGACTGGACAAAGAGGTAGCTGTGCACACACACTTCTCATTGGCTTTGTTTGTGTTTTAATATCATGTTTGTCTTACCATAGATGATTGTGCAGCAGTGTTTGCTTTGGTAATATTTGTACCGTGTGTGTGTGTGTGTGTGTGTGTGTATGCTGATGTACATGGAAAGATGTTTAGTACGAGACAGAGTCTGGCAGTGCTGCTAATTAAAACACTCTCTGTTTTAAACACGCATATAAACACACATTCTTTGTCACTCTCTTTGACTCTTTTTTGTGTTCAGATATCAACTGATGCACATACCAGCTTCACAATCAAGCCTTAAAATCTTTGCCAGTCCCTGACCTTTAATTTACATTCTCACTGTCCCCACAGTAACATCCAGTCCATGCGGGAGCAGCTAAACAGCCTGGGCTTGTGCTTTAATTGGGACAAGGTAAGTAGAGGGAAATCTTGTGTGTGTGTGTGTGTGTGTGTGTGTGTGTTTTCCACAGGTGAGGTGCCCCATTGCTTTCTGTACAGTTTGTTAACCTTGCATTATTTCATCATCGAAACTGTTGATTCCGATGCTCTGAGTTTGTCACCATTTTGCTTTGTAAGGCACATGGTTTTTAAAGTGACTGGTTACCATGTGAACAGACAGCTGGTATTTTCAGCACTAACCAAAACAATGTCCCATTCTTTCAGAGCTGACGTCTCGCTTTACTCTGTACAGTATATAACTAAAATATCTGTATTTCAGTAATATTCATACAAGCACTGACTTGTTTACATGCACATATTTCTCCAGTAAACCTTTATCAATTATTTTAAGTAATTTCAACTAAATTGATTCATTTCATTAAATCAGGTAATTAATTTCATCCACACTCTTTCATGCACTTAATTCGCATCCATAATGTCACTGCAAATAACAAAGCAGTTCCCACTTATAATGTACAAGATTGAGATCAGTGCTATTATACTATTGAAGCGTAATACTAAGTAGCTTGAGACTAAGAGACACAGTTGACACACGGACTGCTAACAGATCAGCTGCCAAGTCAGATAAAAATGAAATAGGAATTCAGAATTATTTATAATTGCCCATTGTGCATAATGCTGTCCTTATGCAAATGAATTGATTTAATTTTTAAATTTGCTCTTTTTCTTTGTTGCGTTTGTAAATATGCACATGGTCATGGCTCTATAGTCAAAGTTTTTAGACACCTGTTAAAGTGTTTTAAACATCTTTTTTTTCCACTTACACCAATTAAACCTTTACAAAAGCCAACTTCAAATTGACCTGTGACTGGGAATTTGCTCATTCCACCACAGAATGGATTAGGCGGTCTGGGGTACTGTTGGATATCCAATTATCCCCAAAATGTTCGGTGGAGGTCAACGCCGCTTTAACACACCATGTCTTGATGGAGCTTGGGAGCTTTGTCCACAATGATAATTTCATGCTGGAAACATGGGCAGGGTTTTAAGTTACAGTGAAGGAAAATTGTAATACTACAGCAAATAAAGTCTTCCTAGGCGGGAGTGTAATTTTCTAAATTTCTAAGTTGTTGCAACAGTTTGGGAGATACCGGGATGGGGGTGCTGGAAAGGTTTCCACAAACCTTTAGTGTATGTAGAAAAATGTAGTCAAATCAATAGTTATAAAATGTGATGTTTTGAAATCGAATAGATATTTTAATAGTGTTCTGACATCTATTGTACATAAATGTGATTACAGTTGCACAAAAATCAATATTTAAATCTCTTGACAGGAAGTCACTACCTGCCTGCCTGACTATTACAAGTGGACGCAGTACTTGTTTGTGAAGCTTTATGAAGCAGGACTGGCCTATCAAAAAGAGGTAAAATATGATAGCAGTTTGTCTTTAATACCAGCATAGTGAATCTTTCAACTTTAAGGCATAAGTCCTGCTGCTCACACACATGCAGGAGTAATAGAGAGATGCTGCGTAGGCATCTAAATCGGGTCACATGACTTTTTTTTTTTTTTTTTTTTTTTTAGAGAAAATAATTAAATAATCAATTTTAAACATTTTTAGCAGCTTCATGAATTTTTTTAAACAATTGTTTATAAGCCCAGATCATTTTTTAGCTTAAAGGCCTATTTTATATTATATAATTTATATTTATTTTGTTAGTGAACAGATTATGAGAGTGAAAAATGTTTTTAAAAAAAAGAAGGATTGATAGATGGATAGATGGAAAGATGAATAGATGGAAAGATGAATAGATGGAAAGATGAATAGATGGAAAGATGAATAGATGGAATAGATGGAAAGATGGAAGATGAATAGATGGAAAGACAGATAGATGGAAAGATAGACGGATGGACGGACGGCTGGACGGACTGATGGATAGATAGATAGATGGAAAGATGAATAGATGGAAAGATAGGTAGATGGATGGACGGATGGATAGATAGATGGATAGATAGATGGATAGATATTTTGTTAGTGAATGTATATATTTAGATGAATATGTGTTAGTCTGTATGTACATTGCAGGGATTAGAATAGTGAAAAATGTTTTTTAAAGTGAGAGTTTCTTTCCTTTGAGACATAGTGAGAAATTAAGAGAATTTGGTGGTAACATTGGGCAGAACACACTCACTAAAACATAAGGAACTATTGACTAAAAAATAAACATTGAGGATTTTTTTTTATCCATGAAGCAAGATTTTCTGTGATTCTTGCTGGCTGTTGTGTGAAGATCACACAGGCCTGTGTGTATGTGTGGTATACAGTGTGGCTGCATTAGTCGCGGTATTTGGGCCTTTGTCGTCCTGTCTCTCATCACATAGAGCCAGGAATTACAATCTTTCCCCTCAGAGCAAGAGTGAAAGCGGTGTTCGCCTGGCAACATGACTTAAATCCTTCAAGACATTAATGCACAGCCAGACATCTAGAGCGTCTTTAGTTTGCTCACGGAGCGTTAAAAAATAATTAATACCAATGCGTGTGCCTTTTTAGGCGCTGGTGAACTGGGACCCAGTGGATCAGACAGTCTTGGCTGATGAGCAGGTGGATGAAAACGGCTGCTCATGGCGGTCTGGTGCTCATGTAGAGCAGAAGCTTCTTAAGCAGTGGTTTATCAAAACCACCAATTATGCTAAGGTGAGTCAATACACAACCCAGCACTGCTATAGGCACACACTGTTGTGGTTTAGGACAATTTAAAAAGGTATGCATGTGGAGGTATATGTTAGAAATGTATAATAATTAAAATAAAATATAAACTCTATGGCAAATACTAGTGTACATTTGTAGAAAAGTAATGATTTTTTAAATAAATCCTACAATTTGGTGTACCACAACGTTGCTATGCTGTGGTATTTTTTCTCAACACTTTTTTTTTTTGTCATTTTTTCTTGTCATGTCACTTTTTTTTTTTTTTTTTGTAAAGAACTACAGTCCAGATTAATTACTTTTTCTGACTTGGTAAAAGGTAGATGGTTCATACAAATTAAAACAGACAAACATAATTAAAATAAAAGGTTTTTCTACCAAACCTGCTGCTGCTGCTTGCTGTATTTAGATACCAAAACCATATACTCACATTAAAGAATATTTTATCTCAGGCACATTAGAATTATATAATTTTGATATAATTATAACGTGGCTGCTATGATGGATTTAATAATAATAATAATAATAATAATAATAATATTCAATTCATTGTGCAAGGTACAGTTGTACAGAGCCAATGAAATGCATTTTTTGCATATCCCATCTTAGTAGGTTGGGGTCAGAGCGCAGGGTCAGCTATGATACAGCAGCCCCTGGAGCAGGAAGGGTTAAGGGTCTTGCTCAAAGACCCAACAGTGGTTGACTTGCCGGAGGTGGGGCTTGAATCCAGGTGTTTCTGGTCTTCAGATTAACAACTCAGCACCTTAACCATTTGAGCCACCCTGCCCCTACCCCTTTACTTCAAACTTACAAACAAGCTCCTGTCTATTTAATCTTCTAGTAATAATAAAAGAATGAGCAGTTGTATAACCCACAACTACTTAAAAATCTCTGGATTCTGCCTTATGAAAAATAAATGCCTTATAAAAAAATATCTGATGATCAGGCATCCTAAACATCCAGACTTATAAGAAAAGCTGCCATTGAATTACCATTCCTCATTTATGAATCTGTTTGTCAACTTGTTTTGTGTTTGTTGCTTAATGATAAAGTCCAAATCATTATTCGAATGCAGCTCAAAGTCATAAAGTTACGCTTAAGAATCTCTGTTAAAGTGCACGGATACCTGAAAGAACAAAATGAACACTTTTTATTTAACGTATGCTATAAAAATAAAAATGTTGTTATTCACACTTTATTTGAGGTTTAGTGCATTCTGTGTGTGTAATGTTGGCAAATGCATGATCTTAAATTTTGCCCACTGAGAAAAATAGATTCCAGCTCTTAAAGGTGGAAAGAGAAATTACATAATTAACAAATATATTTAACCGAAAAATTTGTGATCATGTTAAAAAATGTAGGAAATATGTTGAAATGCTTCTCTATTGTTAACATAAATTACACATTATTATAGACGCAGTAGATCATAGTGATGGTAAAGGTTGTTCAAGTTAAAGGAACACTTCAGGCTTTTTTCCCCTATCAATCTTAAGATTATGCTTGAATACGATGATGATTTGAAATTTGTTCTGTTTATTCTGCAGTTTTAGCATCTAAAGCCTGTAAATTAGAGCAGATTATAACGATACACTGTTTTGTGTGTTGCACTGAAAAAAAAACTGGGGTTTCAGAATTTCCAAAAACACTTAGGGATTTAGAGAAAATGCTGAAAGGTTGTGAAGCATTCTGTTGGCCTGAGATCTGGCTGTTCCAGAGATGGTGTTATAGCTTTGTTCCTGCTATGCCTATTAAGCGCCAAATTGGAACTCAGCCTTGGTGTGATTTTGTTGCTTGGTGGTCAAACAGCCAGTTTCACACCTCTTAATTGACCATTTCCATTGTTTGCCAATTTTAAATGAGGAAATCGACTTATATTGCAAGCTTGTAATATCATGTTTTTTATGAAGGGATTTCTTTGTTGAACATTAATGCTGAAGCTGTGGCTGCAGTTTTTCTCCTTGGCATTAACCGAGGAGAAAACTAGTGACTAGATAAACTTTTGACATTTTGTCTCTCTTGACCTTGTTGCAGTAAATGGAAATCTATTTCTGACCTTAAAAATTCTGTTTGTCCTGGGTCATGTCTGGGTAAACAGCTGTCTAGACTTTACCCTTTTTAAGGTGCTCTTTGAACATCAGGTGTGAGGATCTCTCAGGATAGCTATAGCCAGCAGGCAAAGGCCTAGCTGTATAAAATTTTGAGTAAAGTTTTTAAACTTGCTGACAAAGAAAGCCCTCACAGTACCGGCTTCTACACAACCTCTACAGTATTATTTATGGCTTAGCATGTAGGTGTGGAAGATAAATTTATCCATCAAGAGGGCAACTAATTTACTGTGTAGTAGTTGTTGGTTTCTTATGCACTTTATGTCTATCCTATTAGTGGCTCTTTGTTGTTTTGTGAAATTCTATGTTTTGTGTAGCACCAGGGGGTCCTGGAGAAACGTTATTTTATCTCACTATGTACTGCATCTTCTATATATGGTTGCAATGACAATAAAGCTCCTTGAACCTTGAACCTTTCTGGAGCCTGGAGAATATGATTGAAGTCAATTTGATTACATGAGCATTTATCTACTTATGTTTTTTTGTTTAAATGAAGTTACTTGAAATGAAAGCTGTGCAAGAATTACATTACTTGTTCAAGGTAATTGTTTTAATTGTAAAAAAAAAAAAAAAAAAACTTACAAAAACATTTCAGTTAATTTATTATATAAATATTTTTTTCCTATTTATTTATATTTCCTATCCATAGAATGACTGTTGTTAGAACTTTGTAGAGGCAGTATTGACTCAAGTGGTTAAGAGTCATTGAGTCATTTGGATAACCAGGGAGACCCACTGCCACCAGTTGGGTCCTTGAACCTTTTCTGCTACAGGGGCACTGTATCATAGCTGACCCTGTGCTCTGACCCCAAATTTCTATGCTGGGATATGCAAAGAAACAACTTTTATTATGCTGTAGAGTATATTTGACAAATAAACCCCTTTATTCTTTGTTGGATCACCATCTTAATTTGTCCAAAGATTTAAAAATGTATAGCTTAATAGTAACCTGTACTTCTTGTTACATCAGTTGCAATGTTTTTTCAGTAGTACCTGCAGAGACTTTCCTTCTAAACTAAAGTGAAATGACCAGGCCCTGGCTGAAAAATAGGGATCTGGACTACCAATCAGTACATGTTCCTGCAATCACATACTGAACTGCACCTCATGCAGCTCATCTCTCTTCCAAGCAGCACTGTTCAAGTGGTCCTGCTTACGAGGTCTATACTTCCCTCTCCAGATCTAAAAGAGTCTGCACAGCAGCCAGCTGATTCCTTTGGGTCATGCTCCCTGATTGCAAGTCTAAGGGGATGTTCTTAATGTAATGTGTAGGTAGGAGTCTGGGATTTGTGTGCTGCCAGTTCTTTTACTGTAAAGGGTCTGAAAGTATTATTTTGGCTTTAAAGAACTCAATCGCTTTCAACCTAACATACATGTTTTTGGACAGTGGGAGGAAACCCGGAGTAAACCCACGTAAGCACGGGGAGAACATGCGAACTCCACACAGAAAGACCCCTGGCCGGGGATCGAACCCAGGCCTCCTTGCTATGAGGCAACAGTGCTAACCACTAAGCCACTGTGCGTCTGCAATCAACTTAACTGTCAGTATATGATTAATGTTATAATAATTATTAGGATCTCAATAAAGGAAATTGGCTCAGTGAGACTGTGAGCTGATTTTATAGAGAGATGTTTACAGGCTCTTTCTTTTGTGTGCTCAGATTGTACTGATTTGGTTGTGGAGGTCTGGTGTTAGGATAAAAATCGAATACGCTGACATACAAAGTCAGTTTTATTATAGGTTTTTGCTTTGTGTTTTTTTGGATGGCATATGCAGGAAATTTTCTCTGTCTGTAACTATTTTCCAAACACTGTGTCTGTGTTATATGAATGTTTTTCATTGTTGTGTCTCTATCAGATGTTTGGCATGCCAAGGTGGGCCAGTTTGTTTCTGTGAATTTCACAGATTCTCTTATTTGCACAGCAGTAGAATTTTTGTGTGTGTGTGTGTGTGTGTGTATTTGAGATGCACACATGCATACAAAATATTGACTTTTAAGCCTTATTGGCAGTTTTTTTAAGGACTACTGTCCTGATTTTTTTTATACTCTTTATAATTCACCCAGTTCTCCATGAGCCACAGTACAGCACAAACTGCATTCTTTGTAAATATCTTATAAAAGCATTCAGAGAAGCAGCAGAGAAGAGAACCAGGAACCTTTTTCTATTTTGTCAAGTCTATTTTGACGTAATTGCAGTCATCACAAGCAGATTACAAATGAATATGTCTCCTTCTCGGCTATGTTTAACATGAGACTGTACCAGACAGGAGGAACGGTATCAATGACGGGCAGTTTGTATTTGTTAAATAAAGAGGAAGTGTACAGTAAACAGTATACAATAAGCTCTGTGCATAACGATTATTAGTACCATTTAGGTAGCAGCAGTATGTACTTAAGTGATTTATGCATGTGGAACAATATTCAATCATTGTTGAGCAGTTGTTTTATTTATTTCAACTAATTTAGTTAGTTGAAATATGTGAAACACTAATCAAGTTCGCTTGAATTAAAAATGATGGATATGTCGAATAATTATTTTAACTGCTAGGTTGCTGATCATAATGTCTAAAGACCAAGTAATACTGGCTACTGTACAGAGTTAGATTTTAATTTTGAAATTACCCTGTATGCAAATATAATAAAAACAGTTTTTACATCAATTTTTACAAGATAATGTATTAAAATGTTTGGCTGTGTAATTACACATACGATGTAAATGCTGTGAATAAGAGCACACTGTGTATCGCGCTCTGTTGTGCGTTGGTTCACTATGAGATGTTCGCAGTCTGACTTTGCTAGGTAACACCTAATCATATCACATTTTTTAAAAATGTACTTCATCCCTATAGTGCTTAAAGTGGCTGTGTGTCTCCATAGAGACGGCCTGTGTTCTCAGATGTGTGTTGAAAATGCTGAATAAATGGCAGCATCATACTTTCTTTAAGCTGTGACTGGAGCTTTTTTCAAGGTGAAGGGGACTTATGAATAACCCCAAACAAACAAAAAAAACCCTTCAGGACTCTTATGCTGAAAAAGATAAATCCTGCATTATTATAACTTAAAGCCCAAATCCGAATCAGCTAAGTACATCCTGTAGACTGGCATTAACGTAGCTGTTCAAAGGAGATTCGATCAGTATAAAACTGCCAACTTGGGATGTTCTATTTTGGTAAAGTGTGCTCAAATTTTTTATGTTTTATTTTTATTTTCAACTTGAATATCTTCGTTTGTGTGCCACCTAAATTTTATTGGTTGTTTTTTTTATTGGTTGGATTGCTTTGACATTTTTTTTTTTTTTTTTATATAGATTTTTTTTTTCTCCAGAACAAATCTCTGCAATTTGTAGACTTTTATATCACTATTATTGTGACTATGTACAACATTCTGGGAATGTAGTGGCTCATGGTTAAGGTGTTGGTCTACCATCTGTAGATTGTGGGTTCGATTAACAGCTACTCCAAGTCACCGCTGCTGGGCCACTGAGCAAGGTTCTTAACCGCCAATTGCTTAGTTGTGTAAGTCGCTCTGGATTCATTTTTATCAGTTTTTGACTAAACTAAATTGTTAATAATGTGTGGCTATCAGGATGGTGTATTTCTGTGGGTTTCTTGCTCTTGCCTTCATTCTCAGTGTAGTGATCAGTTCCATCATGACTCTGACCATGAGCCCTAATTACAGTCTCTGCTAATGCCGAGGAGTAAAGTCTTTAGCATTAACCATAGAAAGTATTTACAACAGCGACAAGCGTGTCTCAAGTGCCCTACAGGAGCTTTGAAGTACCGTCTCCTCAAGGTAAATGGCAAAAAGGATAAGCGAATCTACAGCCGCTTTCCCACAAAGACCAGACACCTGACCCTTCTCTCCCTCCTGTGGGAGTTCATGCTGTCTCCATTAATAAGAAAAAGGCCACTCCAGGAGCAGCAGTAGGGTCTGAACAATAATTTTGTATTTGCTTTTCCTCTAGGGAGCCGAGCCCCTCAGGGCCTGTTGTGCTAATATGGAGTGACAGAGAGGAGAGAGAGATCACAGGCAGTAGCGACTGCTCATATCCTCTCTTTTCAATGGCTTTCAGCCCAGCTGAGCCACTTGGCCCCATGATCGTTATTATGCATAGCTACCTTTTTGTTATTCACTTGTGCCAGCATTCACTTCCTTCCAATCGATCGTCTCCTTTGCTTATTTCGGCTGACTTTTCTGGTGTCTATAGCTCAGAGGTCTGTCTTTAAGACATTGTGTGCTTGTGCGATGTTACTTTATGTGGACTGGAATCTAAGTTCTTGGGCATTTCCCTTATGAGTTACCATAATGTTAATGCGACTCTCACTAAATTTTAATAAGAAAAAAAGTTATTATTTGAAGATTATTAGCCTGAAAATAAAAGTGCAAAAAGCACGTTATGCCTTCTGACACAGCGCCGTGAGTGTTTACTGAGGGTAACAGAGTCCTACTTGTTCCTTTTAAGCGCCAGGGTGCTTTTTAGTTTTCCCTAAAATTGCATATGTATTGCCATGGCTTATCTTGCAGCCTCTATTGGATGCCTTGGCGGATCTCCCGGAGTGGTATGGTGTAAAAGGGATGCAGGCCAACTGGATTGGCGAATGCTCAGGCTGCTATTTCGACCATGTGCTGAGGGTAAGTCAGCGGCTTCTCCTGATTTCCTTCTTGTTGCTTAGTATAATTTTTGTCCAATGTTTCAGGGATGCTGTAATTTCCTGTGCTTAAGTGTATGAATCATGTTAGTATTTTGTTGCATTTTATTTCACTTTGTGCCTGCTTCAGCTCAAGGCTGTATGTACTGATCTTTTTTTTTATCTTATTACGAGAAAAATATGTTCAGTTAGCAGTGGCCTTGCTTATTAAATCATTTATTCCATTTTCAAAGCGTTGAGCAAGTGGAGTCTGTGAGTGGGTAGAAAGAGAGAAAGAAAGAGAGAAAGAAAGGGAGAGAGAGGGAGAGAGAGAGAGAGGGAGAGAGAGAGAGGGAGAGAGAGAGAGAGAGAGGGAGAGAGAGGGAAAGAGAGGGAGAAAGAGAGGGAGAAAGAGAGGGAAAGAAGAGAGAAGAAAGAGAGAGAGAGAGAGAGATAGCCAGGATTGTTGTTGCATATCTCAGAAATTTCATGTAATGAACTTTGAGAGAAATTGAATTCTTAAACACTTTAAAATTAAATTCTGAGTAACGTCAATAAGAAAATAAGAAACTTCAATAAAAGTCTCTCTCTCTCTCTTTCACTCTTATTCTCTCTCTCTCTCTCTCTCTCTCTCTCTCTCTCTTTCACTCTTATTCTCTCTCTCTCTCTCTCTTATTTCTTCTCTCCTCCTTTCCCACTTTCTTTCTCTCTCAGTTGAATGGCAAAGACACAGGAGAGGTTTTGCCTGCTTATACGGCTTCTCCTGAAGCTGTGTTTGGAGAAGCGTTCATCTCCATCCTGCCCTCTCATCGTCTTTTACATGGCTCTAGTCCTGTGGGACCTGCCCTACGTGAAGCTCTTCAACCTGGAAGAAGTGAGACACTTACAGACACACACCAAAATATATTGATCTGCCAGATTGTTGGGTACATCTTTCTTTTGCTGTGTTAGAGCCAGTATATTTTACATTTATATTACATTAACGTAATTTGGCAGACGCTCTCATGCAGAGCGACCTGAATTTATCTCTTTTATACAACTAAGCAATTTAAGGGCAATTTAAAAGTTAAGGGCCTTGCTCAGGGGCCCAGCGGTGGCAGCTTGGTGGTGCTGAGAATCGAACCCCGATCTTCCGATTATCAGTCCGATACCTTCACCACTGTGCTACCACTTCCCCCTTATATGCATTTTTCGCATATCCCATCTTAGTAAGTTGGGGTCAGAGCGCAGGGTCAGCTATGATTCAGCGCCCCTGGCGCAGGAGGGGTTAAGGATCTTGCTCAAAAACCCAGCAGTGGTTGACTTGCCAACAGTGGTTGACTTACCAGGTGTTTCTGGTCTTCAGATCAGCAACTTAGCACCTTAACCATTTGAGCCACCACTGCCCCCATTTACAAGGGTAGGAGCATTTATTGGGCATTTCGAAAGGCATTTATTTGTAATTTGCACAGTTACACCAAACAACCAGACATTGAAATGCTTGTGATGAGGCTCAAACAATAGTTTTAACAGTGGTTTTAATAATATTTTGACCTAATATTGTCCATTAGTAGAATGGAAGTAGGCATATATGATTTCTCAATAATGTATTTGTGTTCCTGGGTTACTAATTATATGTATTAGATGTAGATGTAATATTTTTGCAATGACATAAAATTAGGACACTTTTTATTTCTAATGAAAGCATCACATCGAATGTTGTAAAGGGAACATCTTCCTTTTTTTTCAGTTTTTCTGTCAGAAACAATATACACATATAAAAAAATGACCTTTACTCAGTGTGCATGTTTTGAAATCATAAAAATAGGCGTGCGGTTATTTTCCTTTGCTACGAACTACAGACGGTAACCAAAATGTCAAGTTGTATATTTTGGTTTAAAATACATGGTATGGCCAAAATTTTGTGGACACCTTACCAACTATACCTTTTTCCTCACCGAACTGCCTCAAAGTTGGAAGCACACAATTGTCTAAAATTTACTTTTACATTTACAGCATTTGGTAGACACCCTTATTCAGAGCGACATTTATCTCTTGTATACAGCTGTGCAACTGAGGGGTTAAGGGCCTTGCTCAGAGGCCCACAGTGAAGGCTTGGTGGTGCTGGGAATCAAATCCCGGTCTTTTATGGTATCAGGCCAACACCTTAACCATTAAGCCACCATTTCCCCAACTAAAATGTCTGTATATGCTTTAGCATGACATTATTCTTTCATGGCAATTCCTTTGGTCATTTGGTTTGGAGAAACGTTAAACCCACTGAGCTCAAACTCACATAACACCTTGCGATAAACTGAATTCTGAGCCAACAATATTGCCGTATATATATATATATATATATATATATATATATATATGTATATGTATATGTATCGTATATATATATATATATATATATATATATATATATGTATATGTATATGTATGATGTATCATATACATATACATATATATATATATATATATATATATATATATATATATATATATATATATGTATATATATGTATATGTATATATATATATATATATATATATATATATATATATATGATATGTATATGTATGTATGTATATATACATACATATACATATATATATATATATATATATATATATATATATATGTGTATGTGTGTATGTGTGTGTGTATATATATATATATATATATATATATATATATATATATATATATATATATATATATATATATATATATATATATATATGTATATCTATATATATATATATATATATATATATATATATATATATATATATATATGTATTATATATTATATATATAAATATATTATATGTATATGTGTGTAATGTTTATACTGTACATATAGAACAGTATATCTCAATATTACTACTGAGGCTGAATAAACAAATTCCAACAGCCAGTATGTGTGGGAAGTGGTGGCTCATGGTTAAGGTGTTGGTCTACCAACCTGAAGATTGTGTACTTGATTCCCAGCTCCACCAAGCCACCACTGCTGGGTCCCTGAGCAAGGCCCTTAACCCCCAATTGCTCAGTTGTATAAATATGATAAATGTAAGTTGCTCTGGATAAGCGCGTCTGCCAAATGCTGTAAATGTTAAATGTTAGTAAAAATCTCTTCCAGAGGGATTGCAGTTATTATAGGAAGAACAGGTTGTGATGATCAGACACAATGCATGTTACTTATTATGCCTAAAAAGGAATTATGAAGGTTGTTGTAATCTCACAGTGCAGTACAATATGCACTACAGATTAACACTTTTTCCAAAGCCCGTGCATATACTGTGCTAGAAGATTTAGCTGGAATGCTAATGCTGGCTAGCTAGCTGAAATGTAAGGTGAAGAGAATAAAATCTGGTTGTTTTCCTGTGTATTTTGTTCCCCTTCTGTTTAAATGTGCAACTGGGTAGTATTCGCCATCTAGCTAAATCTCAAAATGGAATCAAAACAAACGCATGTGTTTACATTTTTAGATGTTTGTGAAAATGTGTTGTTTCACTATCCCCACCTGAATGTGTTATAATTGGAGGTCCCGTGTGGAATTCCTTCCTCAGTTGAGAGTTAATTAGCAGTGAGGAAAGCACATACACTCTTCACTTTTTGTCTCAGTCTGACCTCTGCCCCACAGACTCGCTCAGTGAGGTCACTGCACTCAACATGTTTACTGGGCGCGAGGTTCCAGTGGTCATCTCCGCTAAGACTGAATTTCTTGGACATCTTGACACTGTGATAGGTAAGCATTCATGTGTGTTAGATTCCTCTTTTCAACAGTGTGTCTGTAGTTTCCCCTGCTGTGGCTGTTTGTTATTCATTATACTCTGGTAAACAACCTGACACCATTACCCAGCACACTGTGTAATTTTTATTACCTAAATCCTGCTGGTCTCAATCAGAAACATCTTGTAAAAACTCCTCAAATTGACGGGTGGAAAAGTTTGTGAGTTATCATAAATGATTGAGTCTGTGTGTGAAAGAAAGAGTGAATAAACCTGTAAGCCATTGGAAGAGTTAGCCTGTATGAGGAGAAATGAGATTTGGAATGACTGAGCGTGAGCCAGTGAGGGTCGGCGTGAGCCAGTGAGGGTCGGCGTGAGCCAGTGAGGGTGTGAGGGTCGGCGTAAGTGACAGCGTGAGGCTGCGAGTGTCTGTGTGTGTGTCTGTGTAAGAGTGATTTGGATCATACAGTCCTTTGATGTAATATGCTGATAGATAAAACAATTAAAATCTACTGTGTGTGGGGGGGTGGGGGCAGGGATTCCAGACAGCAGTGAGGAGGATGTGTGTGTGGCGCAGGAGCTAAGCATGAGCTGGGAATCAGTAGTGAAGAGTGAAGAAGATGGAAGCCAAACTCTAATCAACTCTGCTGAGGTACACACCCCTCGAGTGCACCACGTTCCAAACAACCTAACTCCAGACACACTGCATTAGTTCAGACTCCATTCCTTTTCTTTCCTTCTTTAGTCAAATATATATGTGGAAATGGCACAGTCAGTAGATGCCATGCCTGCAGCTGTGGTTTTTGGAAAAGTGGAGGTGGTTAGAAACAGACTATTTCATTCTACAGAACATGCCAGTCAGTTACTATGGACATGTGCTGAAATGCTTGTTTAAGTCGTGTTTTCTTGTTACAGTATTTACTTGATGGCAGATTTAGCTTGTCATGATGAAGAAATTAAACCCAGGCAATGTCTGACAAAGCCTAACAACATTTCTTTTTAACATTTTGTAACACCAGATTCATCTCCCACAGCCTTATACATGCCGGGGGGAAAAAAACATTCATTGGAGCCGCACAGTTAATTCTATTTTTGGAGTTCTTGATTAATTAAAAACTCACAAACTTCACCTTCCTGTTTTCTAACTACATAGCTTGAAGATTCGTTATTTTTAATTAATACATTTAGGCTATTTGAGTCAAAGTATTTAAAAGAGCATAGTTCCATAATGCGCTAATACAAAATACTGTGTATTGTAAGTGCTTATTTGGTTTAAAATATAATTTATTTTAAGATGATTGCAATTAATTATTATTTAATAATTTAAAATTTTATTCATTGTAATTTTAATCCTAATTATTCCTAATCATTATTCTTAATCACAATTAGTATTGTTGTAGTTCACAGGTCAGACCCGAGAGGAGGCCTTCAACTCAATTACCCAGAAAGCCCAGGAAAAAAATGTAGGCGGTTATCTTACCAGTTCAAAGCTGAGGGACTGGTTGATTTCAAGGCAGCGGTACTGGGGTACACCTATTCCTATAGTGCATTGCAGCTCATGTGGTCCTGTGCCAGTTCCTGTGGAGGAGCTGCCAGTCATGCTGCCTAAATTGGCTTCACTTACAGGAAAAGGTGCATCGCCCTTGCGGTCTGCCCAGGATTGGGTCAACTGCTCTTGTCCCAGGTAAAATTTCACTCGCTATATCCCAACTTCAATACAAAGCTTGCTTTGTCTCAGGAAATGACTATGTTGGTCTTTCTGTTTGCTTTAGACACTTGTAGAAATGTGATTCGGAGAAGGTGTCTTCATGTTTTAGTAAGGCATGTGAACTGAGAACCTAAACCAAAGAGATCATAGCAAAATGTCCAATCTGAGCAGAGCATGTAAATAAATGGCAAGTTCACACTGCACGTTTTTTTAAAAGTTGTCACATCCCTCTTGTTTTCAAACTGCACGACTATCTGGGGTAACATTTAGATGCCGCTTTGTTCACATGCACTATAACGCTGCGACAGGAGGTTACACACTGCGTGACTTACAATAGGAAGAGTCAACGCCAACTCTGTCTGCTTCGCAAACTATGTTTCATAAAATTATAATAAGATAATAAAATAATGCAAGATTACGCTGGAAATAAGAGTTCTTGCGTGAGCCTGGAAATGTTATTTAAAGCGGTAGCCCACAAAAAGTTCATGATACAAATGGTCTGCGTGCTGATTTGCAGCAAAAGGATTAAAAAGAAAAATTCATCAAACAAAAGGAATTAAAGCCATGCTCGCTTATATCATGGTCTATAACTCCACCCGAACTTTCTGCTGCCCTTTATCTTGTTCTCTCATTGGTAATCTCATTGATGGTAAGCCATCACTGGTGTATTTATCAGTCAGAACCCATTTCACAATGCTTGGTTTTTAAATTAGCCAACAGGTCCAGATATATAGCGTGGCAAATATTTTACGGGCCTCAGGGATGCTTTTGCAACTCCCTCGGATTGCATCTCTAGTAATTTATCCTGTGTCATTCGCGTGTGCCAGCAGCGATTTGCTTCCTAGTTCAGGTATTCCTTGCCGAGTTTACAAGTGAAAGTCAAGGCTAAAATCGTGCAGTGTGAACTCGCCCTTACTCACCTAAGACACAGTCTATGCTGCCAAAATGGTTTGACAAATTAAAGCAAAAATTCCACAAGTCTAATTGTTAATGCAGATTAGACAAAATATGCCCCGTGTCGGACATTTGCCCCATATGATTTAACTGACAAGCAAGGAAGGCTTAAAGCCTTCAGCTTAAGATCACATGTTTTTTTAACGCATTATTTAACTTAATTGTATAATCATTCTTGCTTAGATAGTGTTACAGATAAGGTTTTTTATGTTAAGGGTTATAGTTGGGTTCAAAGGTTCCAAGGTATATTCACTTACTGTCATTTTGTATAGCAGACGTATAAAAAAATACAAAATTTGCTTAGTACTGCTAATTAACCATTAGGTTTGGATGTAAAGCAGGTTCTCCAAGTGTGGGTCTGTTTCATGTTCTCTGGTTTTATTTTCTACCTTAAAGACATGACTGTAGGTATTTTGGCTGAATTTAGTGGCTCTTTGTTGTTTTGTGAAATTCTATGTTTTGTGTAGCACCAGGGGGTCCTGGAGAAACAATATCTCATTTCTCTGTGTACTGCATCTGCTATATATGGCTTGAAATGACTTGAACTTGAACTAAATTAGCCTAGTTTTGTGAATATTTGCATGGTGCTCTGTAATTATATTGTACAGTGTATGAGCATGGTAGCACAATGTCACTTTAGTATCTATAAGCACTGAATGCGTGTGATATGCGTTGTCTTTTCTTTTTCTATCTTTTCCTAACTTCAGCTTCTGCTGATTGGCCCTACTCGAAAGCTAGGACAGGACGAAATATTTTATTGATTCTCTCAGATGATTGTCATTGATGATTGTCGTTTTTTATCAAAATTTCTGGCATATAAATATTATAACTTTTCACAGAATCAGGGCCTTCATAGCATATCTGCTGGATCTTTTGGGGGCCTTCCATATAATTGTCACTACTTTTCACTCGACTATTGACTGCCCTGCTCTTGATCCATCATGACGAGACTATTACACCGGAAAGAGGAGGAATAATGAATGTCTGAGCATGGTTTACAGTATAAATCTCAAAGCCACACCTTTATTAGATGTATGATGACCAGGAAAAATTGCGTATGGTGTCTTTCATCTGTTTTTAGAAATTGTACTGTTGTGCATATATAAGTATACATGTCACACAGTGCCAGAATATACAGAAGTGTGTTTAGTGTTAATGAATAATTCCAATGTTTTTTAACTAATCATTGTATATTTTATTCCCCATTTATTTTAACTTGCATGACTGCTGATCATCAATGTCCTGTCAGTTTTTGGAATAAGACACTACACTCCTTTAAATCAGAGGATTTTGTTGCAGTCAAAACTTTAGTCACTGAGGTTGATTGACACTTGTAATTATAGAAAGGCTAGAAGACTCTTATCTGTTGAGAATGTCGTCTTGTCGGTGTGAGGAAAAAGACTTCAGTTCTGAACTGATCCTCCCACATCCAATCAGACAGGCTATGAAGTGAGAATTGAGTGCCAGATAAGGTTTATCTGCCTAGTCTCTGCAAAGAGCTAAAAAAAACTGCAAGTCATTTCCTGAGCGGTGATATTGTCTTTGTCTTGTCTTGCTGTTAGCAGCCAGAGAACTAATTGAAAGCCTGCTGTAGGCCAGCATTTATAAAAACCCAACTGTTGTCCTGCCAGCAGCCAAACTGGTGCTGTGGAAGATCATGACAATTATTACATTTTTGAGTGTTAAATACACAATCGGGCACCAAATATCTCTACCCACTCCTTTTTGTACAATTTCAACAATTACAGCTAAATAAACTTTTTTCCTTCCAAACGAACCAATTTAAAGCCATCTTGGATGCGCATGGTTTAAAGCACCCTAAAAGCGACTTACAACAGCAGATCTCCAGTTTGTCAATAATTCGAGCAAACCCGTAGCAGCTCAGTCTGGATCACTTCAGCGAAGTACCACTCTATCCAAGAGCTAGGAGTGTGGGCAGACACAGAACACATACACCCACAGTTAGTCTCTTCTTCAGAAAGACTCAGCTGTTACTGTCTGTCTAATGGGGTCTCTTATCTCCTCAGTGGACAAATCGCTGCTATTATCTCAGTCAGGTACAGGGTTTTAATACTTTGCCGTAGACCCTTTTCTGCCATCAATCTATGTAAGCGTCAGACCTGAATTACTCATTTGCACATTTAGACTCGCTTAACAGGAAATGAAATGGCTTGGAGATGCTAAAATCCCCGTTTTTTTATATGCAGAAAATGACACCGCATCTTTTGCCTCTATGGATTCTCCACCTCATACACCCTTTAGTCACTGCAGGACACTTCATTATAGGTTGCATGAAGATTTTCATTCTTTAAAATGGCACCTGGATTTTAAAGAATTAACCTTGATGTAGTTGCTTAGCAATGTGGTGGCCTCAGGCTTAAACTGGAAAATATCAGATCTGGCACAGGGGTGGGTGTTAAAGCAATGTATGACAGAAATGTTGAGTAAAGTAGAATTCCTATTATCTTTGTATGTTCAAATTTATCTATTAAAAACTATTTTACCAAGGAAAAAGAGGATTGTTTCAGGGAATATAATAAAATTAATTTTTAAACAGGAGTAAATGAGCTAACAGCAGTTCAGCTGCTTGTTTTCTAGAGCAGTGAGCATTCACTGGCAACCCCTGGCCATTACAGTAGACTCGTTTTTTAACAGATCCGAGAAAACAAAGTCTGTAGTAAGGACCTTTTCTCTAAGTTTAATATTGTCTTTTGTGGAATGTGTTTCAGCTCACAAATGTAAAGTCAGTTTATTTGAATTAGCTTAAACCACATTGGCCATATTCACCAGCCCTGTTTCAACACGAAGACATGTCTGTGTGAGCTTTACACACTGCTGTGGTTTAGAAATTCAGCAGTTTCTGAAAAACACAAACCAGCCCATCAGGCGCCAAGAACTATTTCATCATAAAAAAGTAATTACACTTTTATCCGTCTGTAAATTTTATGAAAACATTAATAAAAGCTTTTGACCAGTATTTGCGTTTTTTTATTGCTGTACTTACACATGGTTAACTGATTGAATGATAAGCAGGGGTATATGGGTTATATATATATATATATACCTATTAGGTGGCCATTAGTGCATTTTTTTGTACTCATTGTCCACTCTTCAAGTTTTTGATAGCTGGAAATGATTTTAAGAAGCTCAAATAAAAACAATTATTTATTTTAATGTTAAATATATTAAAAGGGACAAAACATCAATCGAAACGTTTTGGCACAAATAACAATTATAAAAAAAAATTAATTAAATCACAATCATCAATACAAATATTCAGTTCTAACTAAACATCCTTTTCCAGATTTCACTTCTCTCCACTGTGCATGCATGTATCTCTATCACATTTTAAAGTTTTCTCTGCAAGATTTGACTTGTCGTGTGAGGATAGTAATACCTGACAGAATGATGTCAGAGGAACTGGTGAGCAATAGATCCGAGGTGCCACTGAGATATAAAAGCTCCAGGGCCTTTGGCTAGAGATTGTTGCGAGCCCTGGGTTGTACTTCTGTTAGTGTTTCGGGTGACATTCAGATTGCTTAGGAAGAAAGAGGTAGAAAATGGCACTTCACTTCAAACACACAGCCACATCTGCACTGTGCTGCTCTGAAACTGGCTTCATATTCCCAGTACTGGTCCAGTGGCAGGGTGTCCCTCAATACCAATGTGGCCCTGTGGCTGACCTTTCCAATCTAGAGATTGTGAAAGGACTGCAGCTCATTATAAACACAATTATACGTTTTTGCTATTTTCTGTATTTTTGGTTATTGTGTCATTTTGGAAAACAGGGAGACTTGCTCAGACAAAGCCTCCGATTTAATTGAATCTACTAGGGAAGAAATATTCATGGGCTGTGGAGTAGAGATGTTGTTTTGTGCATTTTAATGTATATTTAATGTATATATTTCCATAATGTAATAGTGCATTTACAACATTTTGCATTATTTTTAAGAACATGGCACAGTAATTGGTTGAAATGGAATTTTTCTGATTGAATTTTCTGAATAATTGCTGATTTACATACCGTGGCTAAAATGACATTTCATTTTCTTTTAATTTTATTTCTCCATATTGTACTCTTCCTTATGCATTAATAAAAAAATCGAGCTTTAACTGCTCTTTTATGTATGCAGTACATTGTAGAAAAGACAGCTCCAATGTTAAGAGACTGCAAATGTCAGGGTTTTTTTTTTTTTTAAATTTATTAAATTTTATTAAATGTTCTATTGTGCATTGTTTGGCTTATTGTGATTTATTAATTTGTCAGGTTGGAAATTCTAGTTAATAAACTGTTTATTAACATGTATAATTCCAACTTGGAATAAAATATCTGCATGTAAAAGTAGCTATTTTTATAAAAGTACTAATAATAGGACTTTTATGCAGTGATGCTTATGTGTTTGTCTCTCGTGCTGACTTTTCACACTCAGTTTGTTATGTCTAGGTGTAAAGGTCCTGCTCAGAGAGAGACAGACACTATGGACACGTTTGTGGATTCTTCCTGGTACTATTTCCGATACACTGACCCACACAACTTAAAGAGGTGAGGACAAACTTTCATCAGGTTTCTATTCATCCACATTTTTTTATTTAACCAGTTATGACATTGTATATAAAAATGGTTGAACTGGCAAAAACGTAGCAAAGTGCTTTCAGTATAAGGACAGCAAGGAGATTCTAATATAACTGACTTTCATTCTTTCAGGATAGACAGATTACAGATCAGTCTATAATTTGGTAGGTTTATTCTAAGTAAGAGAGCCCGAATTAAAAAAATCCAGAAACACACATTTTAAAAACCTATGAACTGCATTTTTGCATGTTAATTATTAAAATAATTCACAAAACTTAGTACTTGGTGGCAGAACCCTTGTTAGCAATCACAGACATCAAATGTTTCTTGTGGTTGGCCACCATGTTTGCACACATCTCAGAAAGGGATTTGTCCCACTCGTCTTTACAGATTATCTCCAAGTCATTTAAGCTCGTTGTTTTTTTAAAACAAGCCCATCCATGAAATACCCATCTAAGACCTATTTTCAATGACCTGGCTGAGGAAGGAGGTTCTCACCCAAGATTTGACAGTACATGGTCCTGTACATCGTCCCTTCGATGTGGTTAATTTTTCCTGTCCCTTTAGCAGCAAAACACTTAAAAAGCATAAGGTTTCCACCTCCATGTTTGATAGTGGAAATGGTGTTCCAAGGGTAATAAGCAGCATTCCTTCTCCTCCAAACACATGAGTTGAGTTTATGCCAAAAAGCTGGATTTTGGACTCATTTGACCACAAACACTTTCACCTTCAGACTTCAGACGGGCCTGTAAATGTGCTTTTTTTTTTAAGTAGGGGAAACTTGCTGGGGCTGCAGGATATCAGGTTTTCACAGCATAGTGGGTTACCAATTGTTTCTATGTTCCTAGCTGCCTGGAGATCATTAACAAGATCCTCCTGTGTAGTTCTGGGCTGATTCTTTATTACTAATTTCCATTTACAGTATTTGCCAGACGCCCTTATCCAGAGCGATTTACATTTATCCCTATTATATAACTGAGCAATGGGGAATTAAGGGCCTTGCTCAGAGGCCCAGTGCTGGGAATCGAACCCCAGTCTTTCATTAGTCTCAGTTTCAGTATCAGTCCAACACCTTAACCACTAAGCCACCACTTCCCCATTCTCATGATCACTGAAACTCCACAATGTGACATCTCGCATGGAGCCCCAGACTGAGGAAGATTAACAGTTATTTGGTGTTTCTTCCATATTGCAAATAATCACAATAACTGTTGTCACCTTCTAAGCAAGCTGCTGGGCGATGGTCTTATAGACCATTCCAGCTTTTGTAGGTCTACACTATTGTACCTGACGTTCTTGGACAGCTCTTTGGTCATGGGCTTGGTGGAGCAATTGGAATCTGATTGATTGATTGCTTCTGTGGACAGATAAGAAGCACTTCCCTTCAAGAGAGTCCCCTTCAAGAGGGCCCCTTTAATAGAGTGCGCCTACTCTTAGCATGTTAACTGTATAAAAGACACCTGGGAGCCAGAAATGTTGCTGAGGGAACAAATACTTTTTTCACTCATTAAAATGCAAATTAATGTATTACTTTCTTTTTAGTTTTTCTGGGAGTTTTTGTTATTATTCTGTCTCAGACTGTTAGAATAGTTAATCAAATAACCCCCCCCCCCCCACACACACACACACACACACTATCTGAAACGAATTCAACATTAGAATTTTTTATGTCGGAGAATTATTATCTGTAATGGATGACTCATACAAAAGTATACCTAAAACATCAGAGATTAACACAAATTTACATTACCATAAAAATATTTGGGCAAGTATGATGTTTCACTGTCTGATATGCACAAAGGTGGATTTAAAAGCATGTAATATCAGTGGCATAAGAACAACACCCTAATCGGGCAATCACACGTGGTAGTTTGAGTGAAATATATACTTAAAAAAACCCAGTCATCTTGCAATTTCTCTCTTCCCAGACTGCACACACACACATTTAAAACACAACTGCTCTTCCAGTACGACCATATTTTCTTTCTAAATTTAGTGGTTGGATTCCTATGCAAGGATGCCCTCTATTGGTGGCCGTCATATACGTTTACAGTGCCTTCAAAAAGTATTCATACCCTTTGGACATTTTGTCACCTTACAAGCACAAACTTAAATGTATTTTATTAGGATTTTAGGTAACAGACCAACAGAAAGTAGCACATAATTGTAAAACGAAACATAAATGATGCATGATTTTCAAACATTTTAAGCAAATAAAAACCTAAAAAGTGTGGTGTGCATTTGTATTCAGCCCCCCCCTCGTCAATATTTGTAGAGCCACCTTTTGCTGCAATTACAGCTGCAAAACATTTGGGGTATGTCTCTACCCCACAAAATGTGAAAAGGTTCAAGGGGTATAAATACTTTTTCAAAGCACTGTATTTTTACACTTTATATTATGGTGTCATGTGTAAAATGAATCTACATCCCGATACCACATTGTAAACTGTCTTTTCTGCTGCAGACCTTTCGATCGTTCTTTGGCTGACCACTGGATGCCTGTGGATGTGTATATAGGAGGAAAAGAACATGCAGTCATGCACCTGTACTACGCCCGGTTTCTCAGTCACTTCTGCAAGGACCAGGGCTTGATCTCACACAAGTACATCATTTTTTACCTCATTGGGATATCAAAATTAAAGCCCTTCATTAACAAACACCATTAAGCTTCACAATCTGAACAAAAACAAAGGAATACTCGACCTTTACATCCTTATGTGTTTTGTAGACATCCTATTTCACAGGAAATGCCTTTCACTAGACTGTTGATCAAGGCTGAGAATATTTGCTTATTCAGCCAAATTAGCAGTGGTGAGTTTATGGTGCAGTCTGTGTTCCAGTTCATTTATAAGGTGTTTAGAAAACTTAAGGTTTTCCACAACAGATTTTGGCCATGGGACATTCTAATGCTGGAACAGTGTTTAAATCTCTTAGTTCCAGTGAGAAGAAATTGTAATGTTACAACATACGAAGACATTCTAAACATCTGTGTGCCGGTAACTTTGTGGTAACAGTTTGGTAAAAGACACAGTCATGTTAATTTTCTGATTAAGTATCTACAGACTTAGAGTGTAGACCACTGGATCAGGAATGTTACTTCGATAAAACTGAGGTTAAAAACAACAGATTTATTTGCAATTTATTTGAAGAAGCATTTACATAAGAAGTCTTGATTTGAAAATACAACCGTATCTTACAAAAGCAGCTGAGTTTGCGTACATTTCCATAAGACTATCTAATGGGATAGGCTTTAAATCATTTAACTGAATGAGCATTCTGGGAAATAGTAATAGCTTGAAAGGAAACATCGATCGATCAGAAATCCATTAATTAAAATAAACGGACTAGACTAGCCGTTAGGACAAATAAAATGCTGCCGTATGACAAGTGTGAAAAGTCATTTGTACCTGTGGAGGCTGATGCACTGCACTTGGTACATTATTTAAAGATTTAACGTGCATCATTTGGGGCCCAGCAGGAGTAACTTTTTGGTGCTGAGAATCAAACCCACAATCTTCTAGTTGGCAGTCTTATCACCTTTACATCTGCGAGTGGGAGCATTGCATAATCCAGTTACGCTAGACTGATGCTGATTATAATCAATTTGTTTCTTCTAAAGGGAACCTTTTAAGAAGCTGCTGGTGCAGGGCCTAATTAAGGGTCGGACCTTTCGAGTAGCCGAAAGCGGGCAGTATCTGAAGAAGGAAGATATTGATTTCGCAGGTGTGTGTTTGAAGCTTTTTCTCTGGTGCACAGTGATCATTACATCTGAAACTACTGTTATCTGGGGCAGGTATGGTTTGCTTGTTGCTGTGGACAGGAATAGATAATAGCTGACTGCAAGTAGTCATAGAAATCACTCAAAAGCAATGCTGAAGAAATCTCTATTGTCCACCTGTCTCTCTCTTTCTCTCTCCCTTTTTCTTTCCTTCTTTGTATATCTCGCTCTGTCTCTGGTGAGTATTGGACTGTACATGGCTGAACTGTTGCCAGGCAACCAGGTAAACAGGGAATATCTGTCTGGATGGTGTGTATTAATAATAATTAAATATCTTTCTTTGTCAGTAAGGACAGGGGTGACGAGGGTTTTAGATTTATGCTTATAGATTTATTTTTCTTTTAATAGTTTTTTAAGAAAAGAGAAAAGTTTGCCTCATTACAGCCATTTCATACTGGTGTACATGTGTTTTTATCCTTTAGCCTCTGAGCCTGTCCAGAAAGCAAGTGGAAAACAGCTGCAAGTGAGCTGGGAGAAGATGAGTAAATCTAAACACAACGGTGTCGACCCTGAAGAAGTGGTGCAGCAGTATGGAATCGACACAGTGCGCCTCTACATCCTCTACGCAGCTCCACCCGAGCAGGACATTCTGTGGGACGTGAAGAGTGAGAGAGCTCTTAATTCTAACGCTCTGTACTGCTACATAAAAAATAATTTACCCAAGTACAAGTAGCAGTACCGGAAAATAATATAACAAAGTGCCTCAGTGTTTAAAATGCGATTTTTAAACCGTTCAGGATGTAAAAGTGATATGAATTCAGCACTTATGGATCGTTTCATGTGCTGAAGTCTAGATAAGTCTAGTTTTTGCAATTTTGGTAAAACTATAGGCTAAAGTTCCTCGTGGAATTGTTCTGTTATCTGATTATTTTTGTTTGTGGTATTCAGCTGCAAATATGTTTGATGAAAAAACAATGCTGACCTATTGAAAAGACATTAGCTCAGTATTTAACCTATAAAAATGACATTATCTCATCCCCCAACAAATGCTTTGCACCTTAAAAGCTTTATTTATATTCTATAAAGATTTTTTTTTAAAAACTGAAAGGATGCTTTTACACTCATTGTTTCTGAAACTGAATCAGTGTGAAAGATGAGGCCGGGGTCCCATATCGTCTTCATAATCAAAACATGTTCTGTCGGTATCCTTTGCGAACATTGCGCTCTTTGGATCCATCTTCTCATAACGCAAATTGCCGGCAGATTTTTATTTTTATATAATTATTTTCAAAGCCACACCTTATCGTTCGCCAGCGCCTTGATTGGCTCATGAATCTTACAAATGAAATTACAGGGTTTTTTTGGTTGCTGTACTTCTTGAAAAACAAATATAGCAAAGTGGAATATTTAATTTTTTAAATAATAATACTCGAAAAAGTAAGTGAAAAAAAAAACTCGAATATTTTAGGGAAAGTTTTTGTAACTAGTTCTTTTCCATCTCTTTAATAGTAGGAGGATCAGCTTTGCCTGTTACTTATTGTAAAGGAAAAGTAACCAGTGGTGAATTTCCTGTAAATAGTGACTGAAACTGCATTTAATAGCCTTGTGTGATTTCCTTTTAATCTAAATTAGTTAACATGCTTTAAAAGAAGCAGGTCCTATTAGGTGGAGTTCTTTGTTGGCTGCCAGTTGAATTCCTTTTGCGGTCAACAATTTCGAGCTTTCCTCCTTGCCCAAGACATTCTTACTGAAACGATCCATATCGTATCCAAAGGAGTGGAAATGCATTTATTTACAGGACATACAGGGGAAAAGAGCTTACAGTAACAGGATTGTTGTCCAAACATAGTGGCATGTTATACTGTGTGTGTGTGTGTGTGCGTGCGTGTGTGTGTGTGTGTGTGTGTGTCTTTGTATGTGCAGCGGACGCTCTCCCAGGTGTGCTGCGTTGGCAATCACGTCTCTGGGCGCTGGTTACTAAGCTGAGAGAGGCTCGTGAGGGCAGTGAAACTCCCAACTCCTCCATCCTCAACAAGAAAGAGCGCTTAGAGGCCCGGAAAATCTGGGAATACAAAAATCAAGCCATAGCGCAGGTCAGAGACAGTTTGTGAATTAATCTAAATAAACTGGCAATGAACAACTTGAGTAATGTAGTAATAATAGTGTTTATTTGGCTTGCAATTTCTGACCACTTGATGTCGCCAGTGTACGGGTTGGTATGTAAAAAATCTACTCGACTAATTTAGAAGAATTAGGCAAAGGAGCAAGACAGTCACTATTAACACAGTTTTCATCTTGATCCATAATAATATCTTAGCAATAAACAGAAAAAGGTGAAAGAAAGAATGTTCAAATAAGCAGATATGATTAATCAAATGCATTAGGAATATCATCATATCAGGGGCAGTGGTGGCTCAAATGGTTAAGGTTAAGGTGGCTAAGGTGCTGAGTTGCTAATCTAAAGACCAGAAACACCTGGGTTCAAGCCCCACCACCGGCAAGCCAACCACTGTTGGGTCATTGAGCAAGACCCTTAACCCTTCCTGCTCCAGGGGCACTGTATCATAGCTGACCCTGTGCTCTGACCCCAACTTACTAAGATGGGATATGCGAAAAACACTGCATTTTATTGGCTCTGTACATGTACCTTGCACAATGACAATAAAGTTGAATATTTATTTATTTATATTATTTTGATAGCCCAGGCAGGGATTGCTTTCTTTCATAGGCACTGATTGGTTAAGAGTCCTGGCCTGTGTTTGATTCAACCAGAGCCTCTGAGCCACACTGCCTGCATTGGATTCTTGTTGTTGAAAACCCTTTGCCATTAATCAAGGCCTTTTTTGGTATGAAGCACATTTGTTAGCACCTGCAGCTGTCTCCTGTCGAAGTGGGATCCTTCCGTCCCTCCTAATCCAAACCTTAACCTTAATCGTCATAACAGAAGACACCACACTGATTTACCATCATCAGGAAATTCCTAAGGTCTGGTGGAAAATACCTTCACCCTCAGGGCCCCATTCTTTCCAGCTGGATTAGAGGAATATTATTCACATTCCCTGTGTCCTTTCATTAGCAGAAATATCTCTAGCAAGAGGTCATTGACATTATTTTAGTTGCTTAGTCTACCTTTTACCAGAAGTCATTTTATGCTGAAATGTGGAGGTAAATACATGTTGAAACCATTATCAATTACATAATGTAGTAAATATGTGGGTATTATGAAACGTATTAGTGTACGTAAGTAGAATTTTAATATTGTGAAGTTTGTATTTTTTGTGTATGTGTAAGTCTCCCTATAGAGACAATAAAGATAAGATAATGATGTTAATACATTATGTATTGCGAGTCATGACTCTTAGAAAATGGATTTTCTTTAATACTTGTGTGTTTGGTTGCCAGGTCACCAGTCACTTGACAGAAGATTTCCTGCTGAATGCCGCAATCTCGCGGTTGATGGGCCTGACTAACACGCTCTCTGTGAGTTTTCCATTCACATTTCCGGATTTAATTTCAAGTTTATTTGTCACATACAAAATCATACAAAGTTCGACATGCACTATTTATTTTTTTAAACTATGTTATAAAAATAGGCAGGTGCTATGCAATATTGTAGGTGTGCAGGAAAAAGTCCCAAGTCCTTTAGGTAGTGTTAAGCTGAAGAGACAGGTTTAGGCACTGAGTTTTCTGTTCCTGAGGGGGGGAAATACTCCTCTAAAATAGCGATTGCTTTACCAACAGGCTTTTTACATATTGTATAGACAGATGTTCATGCATGCTCACAGACAAGCATGGCCACATCTGGTTGTGCTTTTATAATTCGATCATTTCCAAGGAATTATCGTAAGTAAAGAAACCTGTCAAAAGTACACAAATCATAGTTCTGTAAATGATGGCCTACGTGGGCTTTTATGCTGGTATATTTATAGAACTTTCCATAACAGCACTTTGCAATTTATGGCATCTCTGTTCTGTGTTTTAGATGTTTAGGCAAATTAACTTCAATAGAGTGTAAAGACCCTTACTGTTTTCCACTCTCTTAAAGTTCAACTTATTAAAGTTATATATAAACGTTCAAGTCCCGACTAATTTGTCTTGTAAATGTTCCACAACAGATGACTGTAACTGTAACCAGTACAAAGTATATGACATTTTGCTCACTGTTTAAAAAAGGTTCATTTTGAAATTGCTGTTATAGAAAAATAATACACCTCTGGCTAAATAACAACCGCATGTGATTTAATTTGTTACTTTCATGTCTTGTTATTGCTTGTATAAGACATAAATCGTTCACCACTGAAGGTTTGCAGATGTGTAATGATAAGGTGGATGTGTTTCGCCAAGTAGGATGTGATCCTGGATTAACCTCCTTTGTAAATTCTAAATCAACAGTTCAATCAACCAATCGTAATCTTGTGTGCCTGTGTGTATCTGTGATTCCCCCTTTTAATATCATCTCTGTTCTGTCCCACAGCAAGCGTCTCCACGTGTGGTTCAGCACAGTGTGGAATTTGAGCAGGCCCTAGTCTCGCTGTGTGTGATGGCTGCACCCATGGCTCCTCACCTGACCTCTGAGCTTTGGGCAGGTAAGCACCTAATAAATATGCATTGCTTTTAATCCCAAGTATAATTTACATGAAACTTGCATGGTTCATATTAATACCAGATTTGCACTAGATTAAGCCACAAAATCAAGTGGTGAATTTTCCATTTTCCTGTGCATGTGCTAATGTAATATCTGATCTAATTACAAAACATTGTATTGTCCAAACCCAGTGGTTCCCTAGGAGTCGTAGAGTTATAATAAGGGGGGGCACGAAAAGGCGTTACTGAAATATGCACCGAAATTTCGAAAGAGAAAACAGTCAGGTTT
This sequence comes from Bagarius yarrelli, assembly GCA_005784505.1. Classification (NCBI taxonomy): domain Eukaryota; kingdom Metazoa; phylum Chordata; class Actinopteri; order Siluriformes; family Sisoridae; genus Bagarius; species Bagarius yarrelli. The sequence goes on along the minus strand of VCAZ01000161.1, from coordinate 397,850 downwards.
GGCTTTCCCCTTCTGGCTTTCCCTTCCAGCGTTGTTATGTTCTGTCATGCTCCGTTCTCTACTGTCTAATTTGCACTGTCTTTGTAATGTTTGTATTGTTTATTGCACTGTCTGTTCTGCACTGTCTGTACTAGGTTGCACACATGCACTTTATGTCTATTCTGTTCAATAGCTCTTTGTTATTTTGTAAATTCTATGTTTTGTCTAGCACCAGGGGGTCCTGGAGAAACGTTATCTCATTTCACTGTGTACTGCATCTGCTATATATGGCTGAAATGACAATAAAGCTCCTTGAACTTGAACTAGCCATCGTCACTGCACGGTGTAATGCTCCCCTCAATATTCCGCTCTATGAATGTGCTTTCTGTTGAGTTTCTTATGCTCAATACTAAACGCTCTGCTTTTCCGTTAAACACAAGCGGTACACAGGTAAATTCTGCTCAAATAACACAGCCGCAGGAAATTTCCAGAAGACATGTTCCTGTTTGCAATAGCTCTGTTTGAAACAATGAATACTGTTATATAGTAAAACAATGTAGAAGCTGTCGGAGTGTAGAATTAAATCATTAAAAGTGATTTGTTTCTTGAGGGGTTTTTTTTTCAGTTTTTAAGTTGTCACACAACTTGTGTTAATAGACTTAAATGAATTAAAATGTTTAAAATAAATCCTCCTGTAAGTGTCTTTGTCCTCTAATGTTTTGTCAATTTCTCCCCTGACCTGCCTACGCAAAGGTTTGAACCTAAACAGTTATGTAGCCTTAAGAAAACCATTTATCAAGAAGGTTAATTAACAAAAGGTTTAATTTTGCTAGGGAGCATAAAGATTGAATTTAGAAGCAAAGGAAACTGGGTCTTATGGTCTAATATGTTCATACGTTGTTCCAGAGTGATCGGTGCATAAGGGCAAAAAGAAATTCTCAGAAAGAAAGCTTAAATGGAACTTGAGAACACAAAGATATACATGATTAATAAATGCTTAGGGTTAAAAATGCAAAGGGTTAAGGGGCTTGCTAAGGGGCCCAGAAGTGGTAGTTTGGTGGTGCTGGGAATTGAACCCAAGGTTTTCCTATAAGCAGTCCAACACCTCATCTACTTGGCTGCTTCACTTTTAAACATTTTTCACTAATGTAAACTCCAGTAAACAAGCCATATTAATCTATGGTTAGAACATAGCTACACCAAGGTGTGTGTGTGTGTGTATGCATGTGCCTGTATGTGTGCATGAGTGTAAATGTTTGTACACAACATTAGTATTCTATAGAATTTGTGGAACATTTGTGGTATACGCTCTTCATTTGTGAAGTTATGTGGTGTGAAAAAAAATAACGGAGGAAATGGGGCTAACAACTGGCTAACAACTGTCCAGTACATCCAGCTATTGTCACACATGTACACTGGACAGCCTGAGCTTTTTGGCTGCTAGACCCATATCCCCATTCTCTTGCTGATAACAGAAAGGAATGCTTATAATGGAGAGACAGGAAGTATGTGGGGGAGATGATGTGCATGCAGATTTTTTTCATGCCACCTTTGCTGACACTGACTCTGTTAGTAAGGATAAATATAAATTACACTCCTAACCATGATTTTCATGCTATAAGACCATGTTTATTGTTTACTGCTATACGTGAGAACCCCCCCACCCCAGGAAAAAAACAAACAAAAAATAAAAAATAAAAATATGTAGGTCTCACACACAAACTCGCACTGGGACAAACTTAAGGGAAACACATATCCTTCCTGGAGGAATAGTGGGGGGTCATAGAGAGACTGCTAAATTTACCCTGTCTCAGGAGAGAGGGCCTTGCCAACTGACCCCTTGTGCTACTTTTGTAAACTCAATCAGGCTACATACAAGAGAACCGACTCCTCTAACTCGCCTTCTATCACTACTGTCTTTAAAAACAATCCCATAGCAATGTGAGTGGCAGAGAATATTGTTTCAGCATCGACATTGCAGTGTGTAACGGCAGGATGTGCAATGTTAATTGAGGATTATAGTCGACTGCATCACAGTTCAGAACACACGCGATTTGTGGATTAAAATCATTTTTAATCGAGTGAAAGTTTATTATTTGTACATTGTTTTAAGGTCTGTTACTGTGTAAACATTTCGAAAAAGTTTAAAGCATTCAGGCGCAAGAATAACAAACTTTGGTAGCTTTAATGAAGATCTCTTCTTCTATTGTATTTATTTATGATTATAATTTCCACTTCCACTTAAAAAATCACCCCAATCATTCTAAAATAACAAATTCTTTACAAATAGAGCTATAATAACACTATTTTCATTTTGTAAATAAATATCGCAGACAAATAACGCAATGTCAGTTTTTTTTCTAATATCTAATAGCAATGTTCATATTTTACAGTGTCTTTTGTAACAGTATAAGCAGAAATGCTGCCCTTTCGGTATTCAGAGTATATCTGTACTTTCAGCAAAGTTTGTAACAGCATAGAAATTATAATTAAAAATTAAAAACTATATGAATAATTTATAAACATTTCTCTTTTCCACTTTCTCTCTCTCTCTCTCTCTCTCTCTCTCTCAGGTTTGTCTCAGGTGAGAAACCCCCTCGACCCTGCACTCTTTGGGAGTGGAGATGTGCTGCAGCAGCGCTGGCCCACTGTGGACCCGGAGTACCTGCAAACTCCTCTGACAGTTGAGGTGTCTGTACGGGTAAGACACACAAACCATTGGACACACATTTACATTATACCCTAAATAAACTAATATACTTGTATATATACTCATTTATAAAAACAGACATGTACTGAGCTGCAATATATGTTAAGCAGAAGTGACGGACGCAGCTCCCAGACTGCTCGGTATGAATGAAATGCTGTCCTCAGAAGTCTCTGTGTTAACTTAGGCACATTAGTCAGTCCTCTAGAGAGTCTTCTGGAATGCAGGAAGTGATACCGTCTCCCTGTAACTAGACTTCAGTGTGTCTTCTTAAAGCATGTCTGTAATTAATCTGGGTGGGACGATGGGTAGAACGGGCTGGTCTTTGGTTTGATGGTTGAACAGTAGCGAGAGTTTGTTTTGAGCACTCCAGAGACAGATAAATGAACTCTTCTGTTGCAATTAAAAGCTCGTGGTCACATGACTGTGGAATTAGGCTGTGGAGGCTGAATAAGAAGACAGAGATCAAAAAAATACTTTTAGAAATGCTCAGTAGAGATATCAACCAGTGGTTTAATTATATGTAAATATTGATTATACATAATTCACAGCCTTACGTTTTAAGTTTTTCTTAAAAATTTCTTTCTCTCTCTCTCCCTCTTTCTCTTCCTCTCTCTCTTCCTCTCTCTCTGTCTCTTCCTTTGTCTTTTTCTTTCTCTCTCTCTTTTTCTCTTTTTCTTTCTCTTTCTGTCTGTCTGTCTCTCTCTCTCTCACTCTCTCTTTCTTTCTCTGTGTCCCTTCTCTCTGTCCCCAGCACCTCTTCCATCTCTCTCTGTCTCATATATTTATATGTGTATCCAGGACCCTAGTTTATTAAAAGCCTACAAAAAATGTATCACACTGTTTTATAATCCTGTGCGTGCATTACTGGTGAGGTGAGCTGGCTTTGTGGGCTTACATGGGTCTACATTCTGTAGTATTTTGGGAATCCCCTTCCTAGTTCCCGAAGTTAGGAAAGTTCATGCCCTTCAATGACAGGACTGGGTTTTTCCTGCACCACTAGGCGGCTTCTGTGGCAGAATCAAACCCAAACACCCTTTTGAACCCAAATTTGATCAAAACTTAAGTAGTCTGTCTTGATCTTGGCTGTATGTATGGACTATATAGAGTAACAGAGTGTGATTGCTTCTCATTCCAGTTTCAAAATAATAATTACACAAACAAACTGATAAGCTATCAGCTATGGCTAATATTTGAAACTGCAGTATAATCAGATAGAATGTAATAATTACCAGATCTTTATTTGCCAAGGAAGTTTTTAAGTAACCTGTCAGATTTGGAACATTTTTGGGCCTATTTACACTTGGTGACTTTGATTGGATAGCTATCTGATTTGTCAAAATTAAACTTGGCAACATAAATGTGTTTCATCGAAACAGACATGACTCTGATCTTCTATTTCCACGTAAATTTTAAATATTTCTGCTGACCTGAATTGGCACCCACTCTTATTTTGCTCTAGTTGGGTTTGCAAATGCAGCCAAAAAGAAATAAAACAAAGGCTGCAACTAGGCTTATGAACCAAAAGGCATTGATTATAACAGTATGTGCCACATTTTCACTGTTGACAGTATTAAACTTCAAGAGCCAGCCAGATACGTGGATCTCGTGGAGAGCTTGAAGTCAACACTGGTGGGTGAAATATAATTCTGGCTATTTTTATGGCACAAGACTGGCTATCCTGTGTCCGAATGGAGCTCCGGACCTTTTTGTGACCTCGCAAATCAATGTAATGAAGAGTCACGGTCACCTCTGTCAGGCTATACTGAGCAACAATTGTGCCAAAGTGAGCCATGTACTTCAGTGTGGGAGGAGACAAGCTCTGCGTATGTGGTTTCAACAGTCGAATGCATTTAGACTTGTACAGTTTTGTCTAGTCTGAAATGTGTCTCAAACCACCTCCTGAAGTGATTGTGTCCTTAGTGGGTCTAGTCTCATTTTAAGCTTTAATTCAAAGGTTTTGACAAATATATATTTTTACGTAGTTCCTAAAAGATACCAGACTAAAAAGTAATCAGACAAACTAACAATTTTAAACATAAAGATTATTTTGATTACTTGGATGCCTTTTCTTTGTGGTTTTCTTATGGATACCAGAATCACAAGTATAATAACATTTTAATTAATTAATTTCTAATACATTGTTGGAGGTGTACAGTCAACTTCACAAACATTGTGCCACTCTGTACACCTGTCTGGGCTTGACTATAATTAGGTTTAAGGCTTTAGGATAAATGGCACATCATCATTAAGATTGTAATGCATGCCAGATTTACATACTGCTACAAGACCTGTAAGTACCACTGTCATCCCAAATGATGATCATATCTGACTTGCAGGGATTTGTTTTCTTAATAATAGCATTCTGCTCTTAGATTTGTTTTTAGACTCTTGATTGTTTTTTTTCTTTCCTCCTCAGATTAACAATAAGGCATGTGGGAGTGTTACTGTGCCTCGTCAGGTGGTTCAGGATGCTGAGAAGATTCGAAAGCTAGTACTAGAAAGCCCATTGGGCATAAAGCTCCTTGCTGACCGTGTCATTAAAAAAGCCATCCTCTCTCCCAGGACTGCCCTCATCAACTTCTTGGTTGAAGAATAAACCGAGAAAAAGGTGGACAGAGAAGGATGGACAGAGAAGGATGGACAGAGAAGGATGGACAGAGAGGATGGACAGAGAGAGAGGAATGGACAGAGAGGAATGGACAGAGAAGGATGGAACAGAGAAGGATGGACAGAGAAGGATGGACAGAGAGGAATGGACAGAGAGGAATGGACAGAGAGAGAGTCGGTTGAAGAGACAGACGTGGAAAGAGAGACAGACTGGGAGAGCGAGAGAGAGAGACGGCTGGATAGAGAGACTGGGAGAGAGGCTGGTTCAGTATCCGACTGTCTAAATAGGATAAGAGCTTTGCACATTGACAAACAATAGGATGAAGAACAGTGTGACTATCTGTTTTTTAAAATGTTAACAAACAATAAATAACGATTTTTTTAACAGATATTCCTTCAGTTGAAGAAAACTGTCTGTCTGTAGATTAAAATTTCACCCATTGTTCCCCCATCCCTTTTGTTTTTATTTTATTTGTAATCCAGAGGTTTATGGTAAACTAAATATAGCTGCACATCCTGCCTGATAAACGAAGGGGGTCTAATAGAAAAGCTGATACCTATCAAACACCCAGGTTTTCCACCATCACCTACTTCTTTAATAATAGGGAGATAAATAGATGAATAGGCTGCTTTACACAGCGCATGTGACTAGAAGCAATGATAACTGAGCCCTAGGTGACTCATTCTGTCCTCTATGGTTGACAGAGTTATATTTGGTCCAGACTTATTCTTTCCGATTATTCTCTTTCACACAGATGGATACTGAATTGTCGTGTATTTTTTTTTTTTACATTTTTTTTTTTCATTTTGAAAATGAAAAGCCCAAACACAAACACATTTTATCTCAATTTGTTGTTAAGTGACTTTCTGTACATCTGTATTGATGTTTTCTCCACATCATCCAGGGGCTACGATTGTAAGACTTGTAAAAGTATCTGCTGGTCAGCTAGCTTCCTGTTTATTATTCAGGACCATCAGCGGTTCTTTTTAGAGCAATAACAGTCGTGACATTTTAGCAGCAGTTTTACCCCATGTCCTTGTCTTACCCTTGCTGTTGGCTCCAGTGGACATTACCACTATCCTGAATAGGAGACGGTTGTCTCTCTCGAGTTTCCACACAATCTAAGAGTGACTAAGCAACAAAAGGAAAGCAAAATGTGGGTAAAAGTATAAAGCTCCTATTTCATGTTGCAAGAAGAGCTAGGCCTCCTGGGTATCAGAGTCCGGGGGGTGGGAGTTGTCGGAATCAGACAGTCGTTCTGTTGTTTTGGTTTATTCTTTAACACAGCCAGATGTCATTCTTAAACCGCACATTACTTATTCGGACCATCAGATCTACATGCTTTTAAAACTATTTTTTTCTGTGTGTATGATGAGAACATGGGAACATCAGACTCTGATTCAGAATTACTAAATAATATAAACAGGCACTCTTCCATCCCTCATATCTGCTGACTCTCCTGTATTTGAATATTCTGAAAAGCCGGAGGAAATCTGAAATGACAATAACCAACCCTGCCTGCAGAATTACTTACATCCTTTTTTAAAGTTCTAAATATATTGACGCTCCCCTTTGTTATCACTTTCATTTCTGCAAAGGAAGAGTGTTCTCTTTACCCTTTTCACCTCTGGCAGATGTTCTCTAAACCTCAAGGTCCTATTTTGGCTGTTTGTAAATGGTGTTTCTGGATCTGTTTCGCCTTTTGATACCTGGGTGTTTTCTGAGACATTTTTATTGTACTTACTAGACCATTCCGGAATTAAAGTAAAGCTGTTTTTTCTCAGTAAAGAACTACTATGTAATACTTAATCTTTAAATTTAAGTGAGCACCATACGTTATTAAACTGGGTTAAGATGTTGGGCTTTAGGTAATGTAACAAGTCACACTCTGTCCTTTCAGATGCCACTGCTTAATGCTATCATTGTGTTCATTTGATTCCAGTATTTGTGCAGGAAAAGGATATTTACATTTACGGCATTTGGCAGACGCACTTATCAAGAGCGACTTACATTTTTTTTTTTTTTTTTTTAGTCAACTGAGCGGGGGGTTAAGGGCCTTGCACAGGGGCCCAACAGTGGCAACATGGTGGTGCCCAATCCAACCCTGATTATCCAAGTGTCAGTCAAACACCATAATCCTATTTGTTTCTTTTTTTATACATACAAACTTTTTCCCTCTTGGGTTTCACATTACTCACAGTCAAGTTCTTTCTCTTAAACATCAAATACAACAACCTAAATCCAGACAACACAACAAAAGAAAATCAGGACACAAAGTCGAGATGTGTACATCATGAAGCATATATGTAGCTAAGAATAGCTATAGACTCCCCGTATGCAGTTCGGGGTAGGAGATTCTGAAATAAACCTACAGGTTTTATCCTGATATTGGCTTTATTAGAACCTTATCTCTGCACTTTTGTATATGTTCTGTCTGAAGAGGATCACTGAGTGTATCCACTAGAGTGTTAGGCCACTCGAAAGTGTGTTTTTATCATGGTCAAGCATTCCACACCCTCACTCTACAGATAGTGTAGCTGTGGTGGAATGTGTGGCGTGCAGCTGGAGTGGTGTGTGTTTTCTCACACCGGGTTAGGGTGAAACCGGGAACACGTGGACTGAAGCCATTACTCGCCACCTGCCCCTCTTACTCATCCATAGTTATTTTTGTATTTCTATCAATTCTTTTTCATTTTCAGAGCATAAATTCTGCATTCTATCTCCTGTGGTGGCTTTTAAGGGAGGCGTATTAGCTTACTAGCCCATCTTTTTATTTAACTCATTAATCTTGATCACGCACCGAGTTACAAAAACCTCACATCTGTTGTAGGTTAAACAACGTTGTTATAAAATAGTTATTGAATAGTTAAATAGTTATGAACCTGCTAAAACTTTCACCTTAAAGTGTTTAAGGTGCTGAAATAATAAGGCAAGGCTGCTTTACGCAATCCTTGAGTCATGGCTTGTCGAAAGCTTTCGGCACAGCTGGGTAGGGGAAAAATGCAAGGATTATTACCATGGAGTCACTTCTATGTTGGGTAATTTGGCTGTCGCAGACCGCCTACACTGATACTTTATTGCTTGATTAGAAGGCATAATAGGGAAAAACACCGCTGGCACATTTACTGCCATAAACAAGAAGTGAACAGATGAAATGTTTTACTATGTCTTACATATGCATGGTTACTGCAATAAAACATAACATTAAGCATATTTCCAAGTTCACTGAATTAGCTAGCATTGGGTAAGTAGGTGTTGATTATAACAGATAACACATAAAAGCCCTTTACAGTGTCCTGTACCCATAAATGTAATTTTCTTTATAATGTCAGTAGTGTGATTTGAACAAAATTACTGCTACGCTCGTGGAAAACAGCTTTAAATGCCTACAAGTCAAGGGTAATAGCTATAATAAATGCAAAAAGTACATTTAAATTAGATGGGATGGAAAGTAGCACTACTTCTCTACAGTGGAGGACTTTTTTGTACCAAGTCAAAAAAACACCTAATTGAATGAATGGGAATTAAATGATGAAAATGGTGTGTAATAGTGTAAGTAACGTGTGTGATATCATCGATTATTTATGTACTAGTGAAATCCTTTACCAAAAATAAAGGCTTTGGAATAAACATGTATTCATTTAGTTTTCTTAGGATGTGTATTAAATATATCACAAAGAAATGCTAACTTTTATAGTCAGAAGACTTGACCATCACATCTGCATGTCCCTGATGAACATCTCATTCTATTTAAGCAACATTTTCTGTGATAATAATCGGTACTATTTTTAAATAACCAAAGAGGTTTGTGTTTATTTGGTTATAATAGCTTTAATGAGGTCGGGAACTGGTGTTTGGACGTCGAACTGGGGCAAAGTCTGTATTTCAGTTCAGTGTGGTTAAGATCTGCCTTCTGTACTTCTCTCTCTCCAACCTTGCCGAACCAGGAATTATTGACCTTGCTTTGTACGATATCTGTGTCACATACTAGAAACTTTTCCACTAAATGGAAATTGTAATGCTACAGTACATAAAGACAATCCATTTGTGGCGACAATTTGGAGAAAGTTGGGCCGGGTGTACAGAAACAATTGGTCGTTATAGTGTTGGTAACAATGTGGTAGTGATGTAGTAGTTTAGTGGTTACAGATTAAAAGGGTTCAATTCCCAATCTCTAATCTGCCACTAATGGGCCCCTGAACAAGGCCCTTAACTTTTAACAGTTTAGTTGAATAAATGAGATGTACACTAAGTCGCTAAGGCTAAGCGCGTCTACAAAATGCCATAAATGTAAATCTTTTAATGAATTCCCAGGAGAACATTAAGGTGGGTTATGACGATTCTTAGGGCTTACACACTCTGCACTCAGGATGGTAGAGAAAAATAAAATCAATTAAATTTCTTGATTTAATCAGCCTTTCAGAGAGAAAAGAGAGAGAAGAGTAAGCGTGAGGGGGAGAGAGAAAAGAGATACTTTTTGACTTTTTACACACCTTTACTTACAGTCACAGAGAGAGAGACAGAGAGAGAGAAAGAGGGAGAGAGAGAGAGAAAAGGAGAGCGCGCATGCGCTGACTACATTTGACGGGTTTTTATGTACTGCGCCTTTAAATAAAAAAACGCGCGCGAGAGAGTAGCCGGCTACATTCTGTATAGAAGTTAGAAAGCGCAAGTTTACTGGTATTTAATCGCTTTTTGACTTTAATGAGAAATAAATTGTTGTTTAGTCTAATAGGAAGAAATTATACAGAGGCTTTCAATCTCCCAGGAGTCTAAAGTGAGACTGTGGGAGTGTGGACGAGCTCCAAGCTGATCTCACTCTCTCACACCAGTGTAGTTAAAAGCGGACAGCATCCTGTCTAAGTGCTTCAGTTCAGCTGAACGGGAGCACTGAACACACGCACACACACACACACACACACACTTCTCACGTCGACTTTTCTTTAATTCAACCTGGATCTATTTAAAACAAACTTTCCCCCGGATTATTTTCTCTCTGTTCCTACAGGCAGCGGTTATAAGCGGTTATTATCATAAGTACAGTTTATTCTCGGACTTTGGTGAGTTTTGGTGCCTTTTACTTTTCCCAAAATGAGAATTTTAAAGTGATTTCTTCACTCAGTACAGTTATTTTCAGAAACTTTACTCTTTTTTTGTATGCCCACGTCTGTAAATCAGTGGAAATGGATAAATACGAAGATTTGGGACTGGAAGCGAGCAAATTTATCGAAGACTTGAATATGTACGAGGCGTCGAAGGACGGACTGTTCCGCATGAAGAGGGACGCAGGAAATAACCCGGACTTTGAGGAAACCAGGAGAGTGTTCGCCTCCAAAATGACCAAAATCCACATGCAGAAACATCACGAAGAAATGGCGAGAAACAACCTGGCAGAAAAGCTAAACGGTGGACATGTCAGAGTCGCAGATGGCACATTTTACACCAAAGATAGACCTCCTATCAGTAGCTCCAGACATGAAACTGCATCTAAGCCACCCATTCTCTCAGGACCGAGCCTAAGCTCTGAAGGACCGAAACATCCTCCAGTCAGCCCACATGATGCTAGAGTTTTTAGCTATGGAAGCAATCAGGACAATAAAGACCTTTCACGCTCATGCAATAGTCAATCTGTGGAACCTGGAAACTCCTATCCTCAAACTGTGCCTCTTCCTCTTAGTCCTTCTGCCTCTCGGACATCGAAGAACAATCCTCAATGCCTGGCGTCATCACCTGTCCTTGGCCAGAGTTCAACTTCACCTGGCGCTAACATGAACCATCCTATTCGTCAGAGCTCACCTCATCCTTTAACACCCACTGGAACCTCAGATTGGTTCCCTTTATCAGCTACAGGTGTTCCTGGAGAACCAGAGTCTCCCCACAAGTCTCCTTCTCATGTAAGCCCTACTCATCACTCAGAACACATCATGACTCAGAAACCCTATGGAGACCCGTGCCATCCCGTTAATAATAGGATTCCTCAAAGCACTAAAATGTTCTCTGCTGTTCAGTTTTCCCCACAAAGCCAACCAGAAGCGCATCAGCCTAAAGGTGGAGCACAGGTTGACAGTCAGGGCCATAGCAATGCGACTGTTCCAGACAACTTGGCGAACCCTATTTCAGAACCAGCTCGGAACGATGCCCACAGCTCCCCTCAGGCCATTAAACTGCCATGCCACAGTCTCCATATACAGCCCGAGCCTGGGCCGTCTGCAGCTGAAATAAAATTAGAAGCTCTAACTGAACGTCTGGAAAAGGAGATGGATGCCCAGCCTAAGGCTGACTACTTCGGTAAGGCAGATGTGATCAATCCCACTGTCATGTTCTTTTCCCTCCCAACTAATCTTTTTCCACGTCTGTAATTTTGCAGAACAGTATTTTACAACCCACTGATTGAAAAACAAGCTGTCTGTAGCACTTGACCTTCGCTGTCTAAGAAAGAGAGTGAGTGTGAGTGAAGTTGGGTGGAGGGGTGACAAGTTAAGTGACGTAGACTAGCATGTGTAAAAATGATGCCCTGTTGCTGTTCCTGTTTCTCCAGACTAAAGGATTTCATTTACATGTTGTTTTTTTCTCTATCTACATTTATTATACACAGCTTGTTTTAAAGGATAAACACTAACACCTAACTGGACTAAAAGCTGGATGCTGAGCAGGTATTTTGTTATAACACGATAAAATGTTAAGGGCATTAACACTGGATAACAGAGATATGTGATGAATCAGTCAAAAGAAACATGACCTCACAGATCATAACCACTAAATGGCAACTATTAGGAAACATTTGGGGGAAGTGGTAGTGCAGTGGTTAAGGTGTTGGACTGCTACTTGAAAGATCTGGGTTTAATACACAACATCACAGTTACAGCATTTGGCAGACGCCCTTATCCAGAGCGACTTACATTTATCTCATCTATACAACTGAGCAATTGGGGGTTAAGGGCCTTGCTCAGGGACCCAACATTGGTGGCTTGTTGGAGCTGGGAATCGAACCCACAATCCTCGGGTTGGCAGTCCAACACCTTAACCATGAGCCACCACTTCCCCACCATGTTCCCATTGCTGGGCCCCCTGAGAAGGCCCCTAACCCCTGATTGCTCAGTTGTATAAAAAAATAAGAGATAAATGTAAGTTGCTCTGGAAAAAATGCTGTAAATGTAAATGTAGCTGCATGAAAGTGCACGTCAATGTTCAGAATGGTCTGTATGGTAAATGTGCTGCTTTGTAAAAAATCACTTTCTAATTTTACCCACTCCTGATGTCTGTGCTTCCTGTTATGATATCCTTCCTTTATATCAGCATTTCAGATTCCGACCATTTCTGCATTAAGTTGCTTAGCACAGCACATTTTTTACTTCTAACTTTTTTATAGAAAAAAATTAGATTTCAAACAATCCTGACCTTATAGCAAAGTTTACAGAATAAATATTTAGTAATTATTTACTTATCAAGCTGTTTTTTCTAACCCTACATGCTAATTTAACTTCTTATTCCGGTCTCAGCGTAACAGCTAACACTGTTAACCAGCATAGCTTACTGTTTACACACATACATAAAACCACTAAGCGATGGCAGATTTTGGTGTGACTCAGTGAAATAACAGAACATTCCGGCTGCTGAGTCGCGTAGGATTGACAGCATGTCCTCGTTCAGGTCTTCGCGAGCCCCGGCTATACACTCCACGCTGTGGCTCATTCTCTGACTCATTCTGTCAGGCCACAAAGTGATGAATGGAGAGCTTGGCCTAAGCATATTTTAAAACTGGATCTTGCTTTTCATGGCTCTGTCTTTTTCCAGTAAAAAGTGGGTGAGAGTTGACATCACTGTGTCTATTCTCAGTCTGCTTTCCTGTGGTCAGTGACAACATTTGCTTCCTATGTCAGCCTTAAAAAACATAAAACCATCTTATTTCCTCTCTATTACAGACAAAAGCATGGGCAAGAATAGCATACACCGTTATAGTAATATTTTAAATGAATTAAAACTAATATTAAGGTTGTGAAGCTTGTCCCGTAGTTGAAGATCGTCCTTCGTCTATTTAACACAATTTTAAACACTGGTATTATGACTATTACTTCAGAAACCCCCAGCAATAATAATGATAATTATGCTCAATCAGTTTGAATGTGTCTGTAATAGCGGTATTATTAAGGTTGACATTGTTTTAGCAATGTACATGATATACCGCAGCCTTACAAGCTAGCAAGAATTTTTTTTTCTTTCAATGTCAAGTGTAGATGGGTACAAGGTAAAAGAATTTTTTTTCAATCTTCAAAATTGCAATTTTCAAAGCTTTCTCAATTATCTTTAATTATTTCTTAAATTATTTTCGCCCTACATGTAGCATTGAGCTTGGAGGCAAATCATTGAGCAAAGGTTCTGGGAAAATGAACATGCAGCCAAACTACTGCACCAAGGGATGTTAAGGAATGTCTGGAAAAGTAGTATAGCTTTTTTTTCAAAGAAAATTCGGGACAGAGCCAGCAGATGATGATAAATAGGGTGAAGGAAGCGCTTCAGTGTCTATGGTGTCCAAGAGTCAATAGCTGAATATCACCGTCACTTTTCATTTAGGCTTTAATTTAATATGTTTGTGTATTCAATATTTCTGATTTAGAAGAGAGAGATGATCGGATATAATCTGAGACAGAGCAGGAAAAGAAAGGAGCAAATGTAGATATGATCTTAATTCTTCTCTCTCTTACTCTAATATCTAACAGTCTTTCTTACAAATACCAGATTAATACATTTAAATACTTTTACAGAGTTCTAGAGGGGTGCAATGAGGGGTAGTTCAATAATAGCACTTCAGGTCCAGGTCCTTTTGTGTTTTTGATACAGTGTCCAGGTTCCCTGTTTATCTTCCTAAAACTTTTTATAGACACAAAAAGCAGAAGAAATATTGTAACAAGAATTTTACTTCCTACTCTTATCTTATCAACAGTAGTATAACAGTTAACATTACATTTCTTTATACAATTTAAACAAGTTTTACTAGTATACATTTTACTGTACAGACCACCTGTATAAATACTAGATTAAAAGGATGTATAGTAAGAGTAATTAATTTACATAGTATATTAATCTCATCAAATGCTATAGGTTACTATGTACTATATATGTATACAGACAACCCTTGACTTTTATGATATATATTGGTTTATGATTTTTCGGAGTTACGATACCACTGCGTGAACCTTTAATATTTTCCAAACTGTGTGCGGCTAAAGGAAACCTGACAACAGCGTGATATTATTGGAACACACATCTACAGCCACCTCGTAGCTACTCTTATAGGCCGTGGTCTACTTCAAAACCCATCATACGGGTTATACTGTACCTATATAGACTTACGATATTTCAACTTCCAATGGGTTTTCCGGAACGTAACCCCGACAAAAGTCGAGGAATGTCTGTACTGTAGTTGTAGAGCATTTAAGGCAATTAAAAAACAAATATAGAAACAAGCACAATGGTGATATTTGTTAAATGAAGATGAATTATTGTTTAAATACCTATGTATGTATTCAAATTAAGTATAATTAGTGAGTTTTTTTGTAATGGTTTACATTCCTGCTATACTATATTTAGTAAAGATTTACTATGCTTTCAGTGGGCATGTGTGATCTCTTTTGTGATATTCTCAGAACTACTGGTTGCAATCAACAACTGGAGGATCGGTGTTAAAAAAGAAGGGTGGCTCTCCAAAATAAAAAAATTGAAGAGGATGACTTTAAATGAAATTAAAAGAGGATGGCAGATAACTTAGCCATCATGAGTCACGAATTCCCATAAGTCCTCAAACACACACACACTCTTTCTTTAGCTTGTCATTTCTTAAAAGTATCATAGAGCAACTCTAAAGTCTCTAAAGGTCAAAGCACTCTATATATAGCACTGTATACTGTGTATTAGACTGTGTGTGTCATTGGTCATCTCTATACGTATGCATGTTAGGAAGGAATTTCATTAAGCTTGCACGCTTTATCACTTTTAACTTTGGAGTCATGCAGACTCAAGGATGTGGTTAATGTTACACACATAGGAAATAGGGTATTCTGGCTTTCTGCAGCTGTTTTCCAGAAGAAAAGTGGGAATTTGCATAGATTGAATTCTCTCCCAACATTACAGGTCATAACGTGGACTGAACACTTCCCCTTGTTGGGGGATGGGGTGGGGTGGTGGTAATCTCCTACATACCGTTTCTCTAAAATGAGTATTATGAATTACATGCTGTGGGAAAAAAACTCTTTGAATCAGTCTTACATTAAATTGCACCTCTGTTCCTAAAGCATGAGGACAAAATTTCAGTAGGTTTGCACAAGACTTAAATATATACTTGCTGTTTAGAAAGTAGGTGTTTCTCAGCTAGTTTAAAGATGTAAGCTTGGTTGGTATGTTTACACTGTTATTCCTATCGTAGGAATAAGAGGTTGTATTCAATATGAGTTGAATTTCTGAAATATTAGACTTTAACCACAGATATTGGAATTATAGATTTTTCTACCAGTAAAAACATTAATGTAAAATCGATTATTTATAGGTGTACAGAATCATATTACTATAAAAATGCTAACTATTGCGAAGCATTGTTAAATGTTGTAGCATGGGTGTGGCAGTGTCTTCTAGTCGAGCTTAATGCTTAGAGGTAATTTGTTGGGAGTGGGCAGAGAAAATGTGTGATGTTTAAACTTTGAGAGAACAGAGCCTTCATTGTGGGTGTTTTCTTTAGCCAGTCCATGACGCTATTCCCTACCTTAGAGAAAAACTCGCTCCGGGTAATGCTGTTAGCTCAGCGTGATGCTAAATGTCATGCTATTTCTCATCTGCTCTCACACACTGGGAGGCCTAGCCTACTGTATGTCTGCATGTTTAACAAAGACCACTGTTGTGTGGGATTTTACTTTTATCTGCATTTCATTAGCAACCCTTTAGTTCTTGTGATCGTTCATCTAGCTCCACTATTCTTTCTGTCGAAAAACATTATTTACACTGTTAAATGTTTGATAGCTTAGCTGGCAGTTAGATGAATGTGTAATGGCCGCATATCCACAAAAAATTGGCACCAAATTGTTTAAGTGGCTTATTGACGTTTTTGTTAAAGGATTGGAAAAAAAGATTGAGTCTTTAGATCTTGTCTGCATCGTACACTGCTTCTGTCTTCACAAGACTGTGAAATTAAAGAAAGGTAAAGCTGGAACATGTTTAAAGCCTCAGTTTTCCTTTGCATTTCAGGCATTTGGCATTTTTTTAATCAACTAATCTCTTTCTTTAATCACTTTACCCACTAAGCTACCATTACCCCATGGTTTTACTGCACACCAAGTGAGAGTGATTATTGTGACAGGGGCAAAATTGTATTGTTGCTTCACACCAAGGACTAAAATAGTAAAACAGAGGAAATGACAGTAATCAGGGCTGTGTTGCAGTGTGCCCGCTGTCATAGTAATCAGTGTAATAGGAAACATGACACAAGTCCTTAACACGGCTCTCCTTTAATATAATATCGTAGCAAATGACTCCGCTATTTCTCCTCTCTCCCTTTATTCTTCTTTAGGGATTCTCTTTCATACCCTTTGTAATAAATCTTCCCACATCCTGTTGGTATACAGAGCGTGTGTGGGTATGTGCATTCATCATGTTAGATAGGGTTCCGTTAGCATTAGATTACACAGATCATGTGGTCAAAGTCTCAGAATGTTTGTCAATGAGTGGTGAAAGTAACCATTTAAAACTACTCCCGTTGCTTTAATCCAGTAATTATTTCCAGCTACTTGTACATTTATGAGTAGATTCTTAAACTGAATTAATATTTAAACAGTTGACTCGTTTTAACGCATACAACAAATGGATTTCTGTTTCAGGTCTTTTTGGATTTGGATAAACGAATAAAGACCTCAGTTATGTCTTAAGTAAACATAAACAGTTAAGAGAAAAACATATTCGTGTATGAGCTGTTAAAGGGACAACAGCTTTTAATGAACCAACAAAAGACCTTAACTTTGAGTAAATTTGGTAAGGTAAAAGATTTTTTTTGTCCTTTAATGCCGAGCCATAAAACGATTGATTAAATTTGTCTTTATTCATGTTTTTTATTGCAGTTCCGTTCACATTTCAAATTATTATACATTTTGATCATGGTGACAAAAGAACCTAAAAGACTTTGTTAAAGATGTTAATGCATTTGCGCTGGGATCTTCTCTTTTGCAGAGATCTTAAGTTCCTTTAGGTTGGAAGGCTTTCAATTCCTACACTTTGGTCTTTAGTTCTTTCCACAAATACTCAGTTGGATTCAGGTCTGGGCTGTACTGTAGTAGTGAAAAGGGGAATGTAGTGACAAAAGCAGAATCTGCTGTCGTGGCAGTGCTGGGCGCTGGGGCATGTTCTCTCACTTTTTGAGAGGGGGGGGTTATCCTTTTGGTTTTATCACCTAGACAATATGTGATTATTTATGGGGGTTTTTTTCCCACTTTCCATGGCCTTCTGACCCCTTGGCGGACGTTGCGCAGTGGGAACATGTGGCCCGTTTTGTTTTGTTTTGTTTTGTTTTGTTTTGTTTTGTTTTGTTTTGTTTTGTTTTGTTTTGTTTTGTTTTGTTTTGTTTTTGAGGACCACATTTGGTGACAATGTGGGATTAAAAGGATAACCTGCATTAATGCCAATCTGTGACACCACTGTGTTCGTTACTGCATGTAATAATAAGAATGGTATTGATATGGCTGTGTTGTGGCTCTTTTTATTTAGGCAGTTGTGTGAAATGCAGTAAGGCTGTGTTTGGAGCCAATCAAGCGTGCCAGGCTATGGGTAGCCTCTACCATGACAGCTGCTTCACCTGCAGTGCCTGCAGTAAGTATACAAACCCTCTAAACGTTCTATTGCTTTATTATATTTTATTTGACCTATTTTTTTTTATTTTAAATTCACAAATCTCATTATGCTGTAAGTTCAAGCTAATTTCATGAAATGTATTTTTAAAACGATTTCATTTAGGCATATCTTTCTGATCTTCTAAAGCGATATAGCCCATCCGAAGCAAATTGCCCAGCAGGTCCGCAGTTAATCTCAGGAATCAGTCACAGCCCATTAAAATCCACACAGTATAATTAATAGACTTGGTCGTCACTGGTTGTAGATCTACAGGTGATGCATTGTGACTGAGACCTGAGATTACCAGCAGACCTGGCGCAGCTGGACAATATGCTCAGGGTGGGCTATATCGCTTTATGAGATCAGTAAGATATGCTTACGTAAAATCATTTGGAGCTTTTAACATCATTACCATAAAATTATCTTAAATTTGACTTGCGTGAGGTACTCTAATGTTCTTTTCCTGGACAGAATATGGGTTGCAGCAAGACATTGCAAATGGAGACTGGTATAGGGGTACTGTTCTCTATGCCCAGTCGAACAGTTTTATTTATTGCTCCGCATCAAAATTAATTTATCCTTATAGGAGAAGTATGTCTGTAATCACAGATATATTGAGCGATGAGTAACGATGTGCTGTTGACAAGAGTTTAAGTGCACTGAAGCCCTGTTTGTGAAACCTTATTGTTTATATGTAGTAGGGATGTGACACTTCTCCCATGAGACAAGATACGAGACTGGGTTCACGAGAACGAGACGAGATTTTTAGACATTATTTAAAGAAATCCTCAATGATGATTTAGAGAGAAAAAAGAACTCAACTGAAAAATAAACACAAAATGCAAATGCACAAAATCAACTTGTACTTTATGAAATTAAACTTATATTTTAATGAATTATATGCTGTAATTAACAACATATAAATACTTTTTTACCAGGAAACCAAAATAGCTGCATTTACACTGCACTTATTAAGTGATCAATTCCGATCAATTTTTTCCTCCAATGTGGCACGGATCAGATTTGACTCATGACAGTGTAAGCAGTAAAAAAACACGTGGATTCTGATATTTTTAGATTGGATTCAGGCCTCATTTGTACGAGGTACTAAATTGGATATAAATCGGATACGTGCATTAGCGTGTGCTGTGTAAGCAGACAGATCGTTTTTTCATCTGTGTTGATGGCGCATGACGTCAATTCATCTGGACACAACAGCGATATATAATAACTTACAACAACTTTGTATTTTGATATTTATACATTTTGTTCACTGTAACAAACGTTCGAACCCTGGAGCAGAGGCAGTTTTAACCGTCCAAATTATAATTTAAATTAAAGTTTTTTTTCTGTACCGCACGCTGCACACACACACACGGCTCTCTTTCTCTTAGCTGTACAATGTTACCACACATGATTTAAATGTGGCGGGGCATCTTCTATAGATACATTCTTAGAGACCAGTCGGATCCAATGTATCTCGCGAGATAATATGCAGCATTTTAATGCTGAAGTGCAGAAACAACCTTGCATATGGGGCGGGTAAAGCTGAAGCCTTTTCTTATCAGTCAATATTTCTCGTCTATTTGAATAGAAAAGAGTCAATTGAAAATGAGCATTAAACACTTATTCAAAAATAGGTGCCTGGTTACATTTCTGTATCTGGAATGAACATGTTATTTACTCAACCAGGTAACAGTAATTTTCATAAACAAACTGTTCTGTCACCAGGTGTCATATGCTGTTGCCTGTCTTGGCTTTATGTAAGTG
This sequence comes from Bagarius yarrelli, assembly GCA_005784505.1. NCBI lineage: Eukaryota > Metazoa > Chordata > Actinopteri > Siluriformes > Sisoridae > Bagarius > Bagarius yarrelli. The sequence goes on along the minus strand of VCAZ01000161.1, from coordinate 377,919 downwards.
TGGTAAACTGGTTGTGCCTGCTTATTTAGTTTCAGGGTGTGTCTCCTTTCAGGTAATGCAGAGAAGAAATATAAAAAACCCTACGCACCAAACACTACACAATGGGAAAATTCTATATCCTGTGAGCATTTATCTAATACAGTGGTTTAATAAAAATTAACATGTTGACGTTGTCCAGTTTAAGCAAGGACCTTTTTGATGTTCCAATATTTACAGATGCACTAAATGAGTAGGTGTGCACATTGTGCAGATGGTCTAAATAAATCAATTTACAGGTAAATGGTCTATGTTATACTGTAAATACCACGTTCTACTATAACCAGTACTCTTATTACATTTGTATACGAAACTTTGGCTGTATTTTTGCTTGTTATTGTGTGTGACTTCCACCAGTGGCTCAGTGGTCATAGTAACCGCCACAGCCCTGTTTCTTTTAGTGTCCAGCATCCAACCCAAAAGCCATAACATGTTACAGATTGTGCTGTGAGTTTCTTTAGTATAATTCTTCGTCCTCAGATCCCCACAACTTATTTCATTTCTGGTTACACTATTGGTGGGCACTGAGGGGGGGGTGTCAGTCTACAACACTGAGCTGGCTGCATTGTGTGTGGGCTGAGAGTTCATGCTGTTAGGTGGCGTGTGGCCAGGTGCTGCTGAAACTGATGATTCCAAACAGGAGCCATATGTTTGTGTTCAGACAACTTACATGCCTCACCTTCTATTTAGACTTCACACCAGCACCTCCTGAAAGGAAAAACCTGCTGAGACATTTCTAAGCTTCTCATATGCATGATTTGTGCTCTGGGACAAATAAATATGCTGCTTACAATTTCTTTCCTAATTACTTGGGCAAACAAGGAGAGAGCCTGTGCTGGGAGCTATTACCATATGGCATAAGTACAGACATTCCACACATTTCTGGGCCCCGGTGAAAATGCGGTCTCTGTTGGTCCTCTGCATGTTTTGAAAATTTGAACATGTTTGCCCTGACCCCTTGCAGGCTCTGGAATAGAATTTGTGTATAATTCGCTCTTCTTTATCTAGCACACTCTGTAACTGAGAATTAGATATTTGAGCTTTTAAAGATCTACTTGTGTTTGTGTCAACCTGATGTCTTAAGCTGTTTTTAAAGTTGTGTTAGACTGCTTTTTTAAGCTTCGGTGTGTCATCCTGTTAAGAAAAAGACCTTGCTAAACAGGAATGCAGCCTACACAAGGGTCTCTGATCCTTGTGTAGGATGAGCAGATGGATATCAGTGTGGTGTGTTATGTCAGCTGGAGGCTGTGAGACTGAAGACGTGAAAAAGGATGTCCAGACTTGTGTGTTGTGTATGTGCTCTTTGGATGGTGCGTTCAGAAAATGTTTAGCTTATTCATCTTGTTTATCTGTTTGTTAGTTTACCCACAGATACAAATTACAGTAAACCAAAGCTGTAAACAGAGGATTGTGGTGAACTGTATTAACAGTTGTGTTTTTTATGGATGAAAGACGTGTCAAATATTTATCCTTTGAGGTTTTATCTAATGTTGGTTAGTAATCGCAATTAGTGTCAAGCTAAATCAATATCAGCGCCTCTTTTATATCATCAAGATTAGCCTTATGGCCTAAAATAGGATCTGGAAATAGTTTATTGACAACACAGTGGCTTTTAAAAGGGGAAAGCAGAAATAGAATCAATTGAAAAAAACACTTACTATATGCCATAAATACCAGCAAGCAGAGCTGGCCTTTTGACAGATTATAGCCAATGCTTTCTACATATACCAGACACAAGGGACTGGCACAGGAAGTGTACTACTAGATACAAGCCGTGAGTTAGCAAGGCATGCTTTTAATGTTTATTTTTACTTCTAACAGAGGTGCTTTGTAAAATGGCTGCAGGTCTGGACACTAAGAGTTAAGAACTGTGTTCTCTCACCTGTGGTGCCTTATTACATATGCATTTGCCATTTCCTTTATTTGATGTTTGGTTGCTTTATTGGATATCTTTATGGGGTTGACTGTTAGGCCTCGTGTTTAGCAGCTGTTTCACCAGCAGTTTGTTGGCGAGAACAGGACGGTGATTGTTTGAACACTCTGAGGAGGGCTGTCCTGATCCTGAAAGCTCAACCCCTTAGTGTGAGATGTATTGGTTATTCAGATGTAAACACCCAGTGACACGTGACCTGCAGTTTCACTTTGCACTTGTTTTTTTGTTAAATTATATTTCTGTAGTTGAATAAACTATTTTGATTGTTTCCTATTATTATTAGCAATTAAGAAATAAGTAAAACCGCAGGCCAATCTATGTGCAGCACCCCTAAATACATGTATAATATCAAAGTGCTTTTTAACATGTGATTGTTTAGATTGTTCAGAAAACATAAACAGAATATTATATAAGGCGTTTGTCTATAGAAATGAATTGCTAGGAATTCTCTGAATAAATGCCTTGATTTCTTTATCAGTACATAATGACCTTAATCTTTTATTTATCTTTTTAAACAGAACAGTCTGATCAGATTTAATTTTATTATGTTTGTGTGAAAAGGAAATCAGGATAAAATTGGGGACCCTGTTAATATGACATAGATTTAAATATTGTAACCCAGAGATTTTTAACAGTTTATTATTGTGAATGTAAAGTGATGCTAACGCAGGCGAATAAAAGGACGACCATTTAAATGAGCTTCGGTGTTTTCTTAAATAAAATGATTCCTTAGAGAGATATTTAAAACTTTTTAGGCATATCATAGAAACAGTACATTTATGAACGGTATTTAGGAATATGCTCGAGCATTCCTACTTGCAGCCATGTTTAAGTAAATCTATTGATTAGAAGGGATTAGAAAAGTAGTTAAAGAAGACAGGCTGGGTTATATCAGGTTAAACAATCCCTATATGACGGCTGCATTTGTTGCTGTTGCCGTCATCTCCCAGGAGACCATACAATTTATTCACCACACCCCGACTATACTGACAAATTCTACTAGTTTTTTTTTTTTCATATGCTGCATATTGTTAACTTTTAAACAGTCGAAACATTTTCAGAATTTTTTTAGATGCTATATTTCGTTTACTACCATACAGTATGTTATGTGGTAGTCCTGCTACTGTGTAGAAAAGGGTTCCTTATTTTACACTCTGCCACTCTTTTGTATTTGTTGTCATTCTATAGGGTGTGGGACAAATTATAGACCCACAATAGACTAATTAACCTTAGGAAAGTACGTGTTTCATCAGTATGTACTGTCTGTATGTGGAAAGCAAACGAATAAAAGGTTCTATTGATGATGTGTTCCAGGCTTTTACCCTATATATCCCCTCCTTCCAAAATGTGTGGAATGTTCCCCTTTTCCTGTGGGCTAGGGGGTTTTGTGAGTGGGAGGGATGTGTGTTTGTATGCTTTCGAGTGCATGCTTATGGTTAGCCATGCTTAACCAGTTCAAACAGGAAGTCCTCCCAGTCAGTTCCTACCTATTGACAGATGGCAAATGCCTAAACTCCATGTGATGCTTACTTTCTGCCTTGTATTGACCCAACATACTAATGCTGTGTCATTATATCTGATCCAATCGAACTATATCTAATTTATAGCCTTTTTACACGTCGGTTAAAAGTATCATGTGCGTTTTAAGCGTCTCATTGGATTCAGAATTTATATACAGCGCCTATAATCACTCATCATATTTGCTAATAATGTGGTGATTGTTGGTAAAACAACAACTGTTTTCATTCGCCGAATCCCTTGGCAATAGTAGGCGTAGTTGTAATGCAGGACATCAATGTTTTGCCATGTGTGACCTGTAATTCTGTGTGCTACCTGCAGGTCGGAAGCTGAGGGGAAAAGCATTTTACTACGTCTCTGGGAAGGTGTTTTGTGAAGAGGATTTTCTGGTAAGAAGTCTAATTTTAACATCTTTTTTTTAGTTTTGTAAAAACATACAATGTTTTAGTATCCTTACTTTAAGTATCATACAGATCTTTATATATTTTTTACTATTAAGTGTTTTGCTAATTCTGGAACAGGAAGTTCTGAATAGTGCTGAGAGTCACCGGAGGTGAAAGTCAGGTTGTTGTTTGTTCTAAATAGCGTGTGCTATTCAGACTATCATAGACACAGTCTGTTATATTAATGTCTATACTAAATCCTAATTAAAGGAGTGTTTGTGGGTGTTGACACTATGATAACAAAATTCCTTTCCATGTGTTTGTTCAACAGGAGCTATTCTAAATAGTGGGATACATGATTTGATGTCTAATAAACTCAATAACGAATATTTCTAGTAGGATTTTGACGTTTATAGTTTATGCCTGCATGTAATTTTCTTATATTCGGCTTCCAGTTAAAATATTTATTAGCAGTTTAAATACAGACTTCTTTTGCTGCATAAAAGTGTTATTATGTAACCATGACCGCAAACATAAATAGTTTAAGCCTAGTTTACATTCAAGACCTTTTTCTTTATTTTTTAGCGTGGTGCTAAGTGGCAGTGGTTTTATTTACAAAGAAACAACAAGTGTATAATAATAAGTGAAAAAAGCTTTAGACTCAGACTTTGCAAAGTGAAATTGTGGATTAAATACACACCGAACAGCCTAGGGTTTGTGAAAAACAAACCATCATATACATTTGTCATTTTTTTCCTCAAACTTTTGTATTGTAACAACACATACATTGTACATTGTAATCACACAATTGTGTAGGATGCATTTCTACTATATATGTTACAGCATTACATTTTCAGTTTACTAGAACCAAGAGGCCCAAATATCGGCATATAAAGCCCTGTGAAATGAAAAGTATTTATGAAGAAATGGTTCACTGACGTTTACTGAAGTAAAAGAACTCGAGTGACCTGCACAGAACCGTGACCTGAACCCCACTGAACACATTCAGTGATGAACTAAAACATCAACTGTATCCCAGTCCAGAATAAGTGGCAAGTTAACAGCAACGCGAGACTGGTGGTGGTGGTAGCTCAGTGGTTAAGGCGTTGGACTGTTAATTGAAAGATCGGGGTTCGATTCCCACCACCACTAAGTTGCCACTGTTGGGCCCCTGAGCAAGGCCCTCAACCCCTAATTGCTCAGTCTTATAAAAGAGATAAATGTAAGTGGCTCTGGATAAGTGCGTCTGCCAAATGCTGTAAATGTAAATGTGCATTTTTGATGGCATCTTTAAAAAGCACATGAAGGTGGGATGATTAAATAGCTATTTGCAGAATTGTTCCTATATATGTGTCTGCACATTAGATGTTTGATTTGTCTTGACTACACACCTGTCCATGTTTTCCTTTGGACCTGTTCTAAATCACAATTATTGAACAAAGCAGTGTTTTGTTGTTTGTTCGATTGTTTTGTTTTGTTTTCTTTAGATTTTTTAAACTTGACTTGAACTGATCTGTTGAGATGATCGTTTATTTATAAACATACAAAATATATCCATGTTTTTGAAATGTTTTAGTAGTTATGATGTGCACAATATGGCTGAATAGATTTCTCTAAACCCTGCTCTCTCTCTCTCTCTCTCTCTCTCTCTCTCTCTTCCTGTCCTAAACACACAGTACTCTGGCTTTCAGCAGTCAGCCGACAAATGCAGTGTATGTGGCCACCTGATCATGGACATGGTGAGTTTAGCAGTGCTGGTTAGTGGTTTGGTATTTTGGCAGAAGAAAACTGCATATAAAACATGCAGCGGGAATAAAGGATCTGCTATTTTGCTAGCTTTAAAATAAAAACAGTTCAATAACAATCACTTTAAATGTCTTGTCTTGTTTACACACTGCTAACAAAGCTCCTTTCGAACAGTGGAAATGTACTTTTGTCTTCAAGTAAATCATTTTTTTTAGTGTTATTATGGATATAAAAAGAGTTTAGTTTAAGGTGCGAATAGGATTAAACTCACTGATGTAAGTTTTAGCAGATGTTTCGAGTGTATTTTATACATTAGTAACACAGAGCTCATGCACAGATCCTGCAGGCACTGGGTAAATCCTACCACCCAGGGTGCTTCCGCTGCATCATCTGTAACGAGAGCCTGGATGGAGTGCCTTTTACTGTGGACACTGAGAACAAGATCTACTGTGTCAAAGACTACCACAGGTATGTGCGTGTGTGTGTGTGCTCACTGATCGTAAAACATCAAAGATGCATGAAAGCACTGTATATTTCAGCTGTGATTACCATGACTCCTTTAATTCTTTAACAGCTACAGTGTTCTTATCTGTTTGGATTATCATTTGTTGTTATTTACAAAAAAGAATCTGCAGCTTATAAATTTTCCTTTATGCCTGGGAGTTCCTATCGACTGTGCAATTCATTTCTGTTGGATGTCAGTTCAAACACTTTAATATTTATGCACGGATATGTAGGTAGAATACCAGAGTGATGGTCGAGTATGAGTCTATTCAATTGTCTCACATTCTGTTCTTCTGTTTATCCTGGTGTGTCTATCGCCTGAACACTTAGTTTACTGTACTAACACTGTTTAGAAGTGGGGAATGTGGAAAAAACTGGCGGAATTGCACAGAAAGAGTGCTCAAACGAATAGTAAACAAACCCACATCAATTTTAGAAAATGGGACAAAAATACATCAAATGAAAAACCTGTGTTAGCTGCTTAAATACAACCTACCATCCACTCGTTGGTATGATAGGGAAGTGGTAGTGCAGTGGTTAAGGTGTTGGACTGCTAATTGGAAGATTGGGGTTCGATTCCTATGACCTTTAAGATGCCCATCTCGGGGACCTGAGCAAGGCCCTTAACCCCTAATTTCTCAGTTGTATAAAAGGGATAAATGTAAGTCGCTCTGGATACGGGCATCTGCCAAACGCAGATCACGCAAGTCACATGCTAACATGATATATCCATGTAATGTGCCCTAGTTTACCCTGATAGGTGTTTTATTGTCATGAAGAACAGCTTCATATATCCAGGTGTGCTAATAGTGAGCTAATACATGATTTGTATGTTATGGATCAGAGAAGGATTAGAAGATAGAAAACACTGTGTATGAGGGAGGAAGTTAGATTTCTTAAAGACACTTGTTCTTAGATTTGTCTGAAATGGTGTGAATTAAATGTTTGTTTTACATTACAACTGCAAGCAATCAGACGGTGGCCGCGTGCAGGAAAGATGTAGAAATGGAACAAACCTAGTTTTGTTCTTAACTCACAAGGCAACGGAGACTGGAACACATGTGCTGCTTGGCCCAACACCTTTCATTCCTTCCCCTCTCCATCTAACTTTCCATCTCTGTCCGCAGTCTGGGACCACCATATCCTTACTCTTTTCTAAATAGTTGTATAAAACAATTTATAAAATTGTTACACTTGAAAAAGTTTGGTATTTATTATTCAATTTTCAATTTTTTTAGGGTTCTCGCTCCTAAGTGTGCAGCCTGCAACCAGCCAATCCTCCCCCCTGAGGTGAGTCTCCTGACTTTACGCTATTAAACCCAGTCAATCATTTTCCTTATATTTTACAGGGCCACAGTGGACTGGTAACTGCTAGCTGTAAACACAGACTTTTCCACAGCACAGTGTGGAATCTGTGGTTTCAAAAGTTGGGCTCTCGCTGCTCTGAGACTGTGTAAATGTTTGTCTTTACAAAAAACTGACTTTATAGTGTTTAATCATTGATGGGCGTTCTGCTGCCCTTCCTCCACAGCCTACCTACTAAGCTTTAAGTGCCAGTGTTATACTTTAAGGATTGAAGCTAGGTTTGCCATGTATAGATGTTCTTCAGTCTAACCAATTTATAAAAGTTTTCAGTTAAATACTAAATAATTTTATTTGTTTCAGTTTTAAAAATAATGTAAAAATACTTGCTTACTATGCCTTATAGTATAGTATATAAGTATAAAGTACAAAATAACACTTCAGAATTCTACTATTGTGCAATAAAACAACTCGACCTATTGATTTGAGTGTTAACTGAATAAATGTCCACTAGGAGCTCCTTGAACATTTGTGCTATTCACACATACTGTAACTTACTGGAATGCTGTCAGGAAACCAACCAAAGGCAATATGTGCCATAACATCTAGTTTTAGATTAAATGTACTGGTAATAAAGTTTCCCAAAATACCCAAAAATAGATTGAATCTGGATTCAGATTAGTTTGTATTAGTGCACATAATGTGCAAGCTCCTAACGTCATGTTCTTCTAGTTTAGAAACATGACGCAATTTCCCTCTGCTCTCTCCTCCAGTCTCCCCTCCGGTCTAGGACATATTTAGTTATTGCCTCTAATGTTACCCCAGGGTAAAAACTAAGAGCAGAGGGGGCATTTTTATCTGCTGTGAGTCAAACCGAATGGAATTTTACACTGAGTGCTGAATGTCGTTGTCGTTTGTTGGGTTTTTTGGGGTTTTTTTGTGGGCAGATAAAAAAGCTATTTCCTGTGCATTGCATTTAATAATGTTCGGGCTCATCGTCCACCTAAACATTTCTCATGATCTGTTGAATCCAAATCACATGACTTTGGAATTTATTTGGTTAAATGTGTAGATAAAAAGTGTATCTTACTCAGTTGTGCATGTTTTTTTAAGACATTTTTAGACTTCATCCAGCATTTTTCAGTGCGACAGTCCAAAATGCACATAAAAGTAGGTGGATAGAAACGTAGCTATAGTGACGTTCTCATTTTCAAGAACAACATACACCACAGACGTTTTCATGTGCGGTATCATGGTGCACTTTCTCATGTGGAATGATTAAAAAGTTAAGTGGTTAAGTTTGGAATGTTTGGTTTTTAAGTTATATTATTGGATTTTTTTGCTACTATTAATTTAAGGTTTTAACAAAATTTGGTACGTAGTTTTATTCCCTTATACACATCATTAAAAAAATGGCTAGATCCTTGATTATGGAAAAGTGGTAGCTCAGTTGTTAAGTTGTTGGACTGTCAATTGGAAGATCATGGTTCGATTCCCAGTATTACCAAGATGCCACTGTTGGGCCCCTGAGCAAGACCCTTACCCCTTTCCCTGCCCCGATTGCTCAGTTGTATAAAAAAGATAAATGTAATATTAATAACTATTTACATTTCTGGAATTTAGCAGACCTGCTTATCCAGAGCGACTTGCATTCATTTATTTTTAAACATTATGTATATGATAGAAATCTGCATTTCAGTTACGTTTGTTTGTATGTTCAAGCTTCCACACATGAAATTTGCCAACTTGCTTGTGTTTCCAGGGGTCTGACGAAACGATTCGCGTGGTCTCCATGGATAAAGACTATCATGTAGAATGCTACCACTGTGAGGTGAGTCAAACTGCACTAAAATCTCTGCTTTACCTCTTGGAGAACAGCATCACTGCATCACGTTGATTAACGTCCTCATATCTGTAACTGCACTCGTTTATTTACAGGGTTCAGATAATGAATATTTATGTGTAACCCTCTTATTAAATTGAGTGATTAGCTCATCACGGCACTCACACGGGCGGCCCATTTAATCCTTCACATTCAGCCATGTTCTGCTCAGCTGAAGAACTCTCCAGCTGTGCTAAACTCTGATTGACAGTTAATGAGCAAAGGAACTCTCGCAAAGTGAGCTCATCATACTGCAGTGGCAGAATTAAACATGCTTCAAGAGCTAGTCGTCAGTCGCTTTTACCCTTGTTAATTTGCAGATTTAACACAAAGTGGCCTTTTATAGGAATCGTTCAGGAATCTATAATTATAATTCTACAGCTGCGAGAAACAGTAAAGTAAAATAATTCTGACGCCAGCCATGCAGCTGAGGATTTCTATGGTATTCAGGTTCTACTAATTAAGGTGGTTTTGTTAACTGGAATTTTTAGTCCCCTCTCTTTTATTTGCATAATTATATTTTGTAAGGCAATAATAAACACATTCTTTTTGTATAAACCCTTCATGTGGGGGCCTGGAAATCACAACAGGTGTCACTATGGCTCAATTTTGGAAGGCAACAAAAAAAACCAATATCCTAAATGTACATTACCAAAAGCATTCGGATTTATGTTTCACATTAAATTAATCACTGATTCTTTAACCCCTTCACCAACCTGGACGGTTCACACTAGACGGTTTGAGTGGATGAATTTGTTTTTCAAGCATCAAATTCTGAATCTATAATCTGGGTGCCTTAGAAGAAATCAGGCCCTATTAGACCAGGCCCTACATGACCGTCTCCACCTGTTCACTTTTGGTGTTCTCACTGGGCCTCAGCTTTCTATTCTTGGCTGACTCAAGTGGAACCCAGCATGGTTTTCTGCTGTTGGAGCGCAGCCTCCTATATTTGTTCTATTCAACAAAGGTACAGAGTGGATCTCTGATTCTGTGCTTAACTCTAGTCTTGCTGTCTTGCTATTCTCTCTTAATCTTTTTATCAACGAAGCATTTCTGTCCACAAGATATTAAGAAGATTATAAGTTCTTTTAAAAAATACTTAACCCTTAGCATATTTTATGTCCATTAATTATATAATTAGCACTACTGTAGTAAATGTTTAAAACTACAAAGTGTTTATTTTGGGATGTATATAACTATATTTATTTAGAACAGGTTAACTTCAGGACTGGCTTTAATTTTGTAATTAAAACAGCTGCACTTTTTCCAGGACTGTAAAATGGAGCTGAATGACGAAGAAGGCCATCGCTGCTTCCCACTAGACGGTCACCTAATGTGCCACACATGCCACCTGAACCACATCGAGTCAAGCTGCCCGCCTGTCTGATGAGAATACAGACAACTGAGTTCTTTGCATCTGCTGCCCCCTTGTGGTTGTCATGAAACAGTGACTTCGATTAAAGAACAAACCTCAATTTACCTCCAGGTCACAGCTGTTTGTGTGTCTGTATTGTTAAAACCTAATAATTTTATTTTACTATCTTAAGATTCCTAAATCGTCATATTCTTTTTAATAATTCTATTTATGTTTTTTGTTAATTCAGCCCCTGTGTTGTGTCTTTAACCAAAAAGATATAAACTAAATTGGCTTAGAAGATCAATATTTTGACATAGGTTTAGTTTCTTTTTTTAAGAGTTACATAAAAGGTTTTAAATTTACTAAAGTAAAAATACAGTAGGAATTTAAATGTTATAATACAACGTTTTAGAGTCTAATTATCTAATTAGACAGATTAAAATAAACAAAAAAAACTTGTATGAAAAATAAATGGTATGAAAATGACTGCGTGACCATGAATTATTGATTATTGATTTATTGATTTATTATACGTCTGTTATTTATCGTTGCAGTTTTATTACATTAAATTTGTCTATAAAGTTGTCATATGTGTGTAAGAGAAAATAAGTATTATCTCTTATTCAAATATATCATTTCAAAATAAAAGTCATGTTCATGAATCAGAATAAGTGAAATTATTTCAATAATTTGTTAGATATTAAAATATTGCATGACTGAAGTTTTTATGGGTTATTGTTAAATTAATATTGTTTATCTGTGTAACTAAATGATATTTGATTAATCCTCTGTTGTCACCGAGTTGGAGGCACAAACAGTAGCTGATGCTATTGCATGCAAGTTGCCCCTTTACTGTTAGCGACTGTTCAGCATATACTGATCCTGTGCATAAAGCTTTGCCAGGGTGACAGTTTCCTTCACAGAGTTTCCTACCACAGAAAACCTTTTAGATCAAATGGAACATACTAGCTGGCCTCACTAATGCCCCTGTGGCTAAATGGGCACTACACAACTATGCCCCAAAATGTTCTTAAAAGCTTTTTACAGAAGAGTGGAAGTTCTTAATCTATCAGTGAATTTGGCAGACACTAATACAGAGTGATCTTGTTCATAAACCTGAGCTCTTGAAAGTTAGGGGCTTTATTTTCCTGGGAATTAAACACACCAGCTTATATTCAGCAGTTTATCATTTTAACTTTTAAGACGTTCTTAACACATCCACTGACACTGTTTTCTGTTAAGACACTGTGATCTATCTGTCTATCTATCTATCTGTCTGTCTGTCTATCGTTTGTTCTGTCTCTCTGTTATTCTTTCTCAATAGGCAGTTATAGATTAATACCGGTTTAACTGTGATTATTACATTAGGTCATGTCGAAATATTTGTCGACACTTTTAAATCCTAATGTAAACTTAAACATATGTGTAAATATAGATAAAAGTTTATTTTACAAACATAAACATTGTTTTTATTCCGGAAAAAGTTTTCCGCTCGAGCCAGCCAGGAGTCGAACCTAGAATCTTCTGATCCGTAGTCAGACGCGTTATCCATTGCGCCACTGGCCCGCGATGAGTCGTGTTATCGATCAGAGAGTATATAAACCAATATATAAGTCCCGCTGTAGTTTTGGTGGCTGAGCGGAACCAGACAGTTATAAAAGTGCAGCAGGTGAAACTTTTGTAAATGAATTACAGTCTCTGCTGGGACTTCTTGGCAATAGAGACCGTTCCTACTTCAGATCCTGTGACATAGTGATGCCCAGGGAAAAAGTTACGGAAGTGCTCCCTCTTGTGACCATAGTGCGCTCCTACACCCATATATTAAGCAAAAAACATTTTTAGCAGTGAACAAATGTAAGTACTAAAAGTGCAACCTTTTTTAACTGCTGTGCGAGTCTTCAGTCACTGTTAGTTTTTATCACAATACATTATTAATAGATTATTAATTTATGTATTTGCTCAGGATCTGTTATGTTATAGTAAAGGGTTTTTTTTGGATTTTTTATGGTAGAGTTTGTGTGTGTGGAGGAAGGGAGGGTTGAATAGGGGGTTTAATCTCACCTAGGGCACCACCAGAGCCTCACTCGGCCCTGCATATAGTATGCAAATATTGGCATGTAAGGCAAACAGTATGTCTAAATTCATAGTATGTCAAACACAAGTTCTGAAGTACGCATACGATGGACACTTCATTAAGACGACCTCTCACATGTGGAAAAGGCACTAAAGCAGAGATGCAACACTTTACAAGTGCTTGAAAGGCATTTGTTTATTAGCAGTTAACTATTATCCAACTTTAAACTGATGCTGCTGTGAAGTTGTGCGTCACATGCCAATATTAACATGGTGGATAAAGTGCAACTGAAGTATGTCGGAATTTCATTTACACTACACATAATCATATTGCATGGAATGTTCAGCAGATGTACTGCCTGCCTCACCTCCTGCTTTTTAGTGCACTTTATGTCAGAACAAAACTATTAGCAAGACTAATTATGTTCCACATACATACATTACCTGGATTATGGAGATAAACAGAGACAGGAACAGATATGCGCCAATCTGTAATCTGATGGGAGGCTGGGATAACTTTTACATCGCATCTCTGCCCTGTATTTAAACAGGACATATGCACAATTTGGGGTTTTTACTAAAAATTTATTAATCAATAATAGAAAATACATCACCATAGTGGAAAATGTTAATATTTATTTTATCATTATTTGCTTGTTTTATTTTTCATGAGAGGTAGGGCTCTGAATCTTTGCCTTATCTACCCCCAATGACGGCACATACCTGCTGTAAACACCTTTATAACAATAAATTGATATATATTCATGGTGTTTTTTAAAAAATGTCAAATCCCCTAAACACTTGCGTCAACTGACAGCAACATCAATAATCAGTAAAAGTTGATTTTGGTGCTACTAATGTAGTGTATACTCTAAACATTACACTGCACACAGGCTATATACTGTATTTATAATGATGGTCCAAGAAGTGACACTCTTTTTTGCCTTCTTTCTTGAAGGTGAAGAGTTTAGTGTCTATTTTTAAATGCTTTCTCACTTGTGTTTTGTGTTAAGAGCCAGAGCCTGGAGATTGGCTGGTCCTCCCCATACTGTCCCGAAAACATATCTTTCTGTTGTGAGGGCTTCTTCCATAGCGAGCTCTCTGCCAGACAGCACCACCTTCTTCACAGCTCTGATTACAGGAGCCGAGCCCTTTGTAAACTGGCTCAGCCATTGCTCTGCGTCCACCAGAGAGTCTCCTTTACTGTCATTTAACACTCCGTCCACTAGTCCAATCTCCATTCCATAGTCTGGATCAGCTTTCTTTGCACCAGCCAGCAATTTAAGGGCGTTCTGGCTGCCAACAATTCGGACTAATCTCGCTGCTCCACCCCATCCAGGCACCAGGCCCATGTGTTTATGGACAAACTGGATCACGGCATCAGATGTCATCAACCTGATGGCAGACGCATGAGTTTGTAAACAAATATCTCTACGGTAGAGACTGCTTCTTAATTTGGGTCACTGAGATCATTTAACCTGAAGTCACAGGCGGTAGTGAGTTCTGCACCTCCACCCAGTGCTTTTCCTTCAACTAGAGCCACAGAGATGAGGGGCAACCTGTAGAGATACATGTAAGCTTAGAAATATTGCATCGAAGCTTAAATATAGTAGTTTACGCCAACCTGAGAAGTCGTAGCAGAGTCTTCTGCATGAACATACACATCTTCATCCCATCCTGAGGAAAAAAAACATAGCGAGAAAAAGACAAGATTAAAATTATATATACATAGAAAAATATATTTTGATATACAGTAAAATGTGCCAACATCACTAGTAATGAAATTCAAGCAGACTGAAAGAAAAGAAAAATTTCACACACACAGGCCACCACACGAACGAAGTTTCTTTGAGATTTCTGCTCTGCTTATTTGTTTTCTATATATAGATATGGAAGAAACAGTCACGGCAGACATTTCAGTATTTTTGTGTGAACAAAACCAACCATCATAAGAACTAAGGTTCGTTTACGTATTTATTAGCAATCGGCAGATACCTTTATTCAAAGCGACTTACATTTATCTCAATTTTTTTTAATCCAACTGAGCAATTAAGGTTTAAGTTTAGGGCCATGCTCAGGGTTCCAGCAGTGGTGGAGCAGTGGTGGTGCTCGAAACCTATGATCTGCCAATCAGCAAGTCCAACACCTTAACCACTGAGCTACAAATTTTAATTATCTTATATTTCACGACTAGTTTGCAAAACAAATAATTTAATTATATTAAATGAATTAATCTACTAAAATCATTCCAGCAGGATAAATAATCCTGTTGAAAACCATGATATTCAATAATAAACAGTGAGGACCTGTGGGTTTGATATTGCTCTGACTGCATTCAGATCTGATCCAGAGCAAAATGTTCCAGCAGCTCCTCTCACTATCAGACCTTTGCCTTCTGTCCAGGACTCCAGTTCACACACCCGTTCGTCTAGTTCAGTCATCATACTGCCTGTGAAACAGACAGCGTAGTTAAACAAGGATTAATCTGTCAGGGTATCAAACTAAAGCTGTAACACGTAACAAGCTGTATTCACCCGAGAAAGCGTTCATTCGCGCTGGATTATTGACTGTCATCACTGCAATGCCCGACTCTTGTTTGTGGAGATCGATGGATCCTCCGGGAAACATCTGAAGCTTCCTTCGAATCTCCTCCTCTTGAGATTCAGGAGCTTCATGGCAAAATGTCTGTGTTTGCCTAAATAAACATCCCAAAGCACTTCTTCTGTGCTGGAGTAAAGGACGACCAACACTGCACAAAGCCATTTTACTCTTTCTACAGAACAAATAGATGAAAAACAAAGTCTTTTAGACAATTTAACTGAAGAATAAAACAGCTGTGTAACATTTATGAGCTTTAAAGCATCTACGTATAGACAACAAAGGTATTATAAAATAAGTTCTTCTTAGATGGTGCATATTTAGGTTAAAATGTTCACCTGT
The DNA here is from genome assembly GCA_005784505.1 of Bagarius yarrelli. NCBI lineage: Eukaryota > Metazoa > Chordata > Actinopteri > Siluriformes > Sisoridae > Bagarius > Bagarius yarrelli. The sequence continues at coordinate 362,245 of VCAZ01000161.1, read as the reverse complement.
TAGTGCAAGAGGAGGTGTAGCTTTCAATGAATTGCAAATTAATTTTCAGGTAAGTAGAGACGTCTCCTTGTTTTAAATAGTTGTTAAGGGTGCTCGACATGCTTTGTTTATTTTACTTGTTCAGGGAGCCTGAGCATTGCTAGACCGGCGCTGGTGCAGATGGAACCTATTTGGGAACCAGGCTGTACTTTTCCACTTCCACAAAAATTTCGGAGCCAATTTTTAGAACCTGGTTCCAACCATGTGGTTAACAAATTGAACAAAGAATAAAAGAATACAAAGAAAAGAATTCTGGGATTAAAAACAAGACAAATGGGTGGAACAATTTCGTTCACGTGTAAATGTGATGTAGAGGGTTCGGCCTTCTGCCAGCGAAGACGATCTAGGATGCTTCCAATCCCCCCCCCCAAAAAACGTGCTATTATACAGCACTTTGCAATGTTTATTTATACTGTGTTATTACACATCCCAAGCATCTCTACATCATGATGCTGTTTGCACTGTCAGTGTTTATACTTCACTGTCAATAATGTAATGCACCAGTAGTGGCTCAAAGGGGTAAGGCACTGAGTTGCTTGTCTGAACCCTTAACCCTTCCTGCTCCAGGGGCGCAGTATCACAGCTGGCCCTGCGCTCTGACCCCCAACTTACTAAGATGGGATATGGGAAAAAAAAGAATTCCCCTGTGCTGTAAAAAAGTATATGTAACAAAATAAAGGCATTTACATTTTACATTACTCTGAGTTTACACTAGCGCTCTTTCACAGCTTGTGAAACTGTAAATCTGCACTCCATTTTTACCTTTTGTATTTATACATTATATATTTATACGTATATTTTTTTATATGTAAATTATGATTTGTAATCCTAATTAGATGCTAACTGCAATTTTGGGACTCTGTACAATGACAAAGTACAATTTAACCTAATGTGATATTTCCAAAACTGTAAAGAATTGTTGATTTAGTCAACATTTAAATAAATTTGCATAAATTGCCCAGTGATCTGTTTAAAATTGTCCTATACCTAATTTATAGAATGTTTAATAATGATCTGATAAAAAGGGCAGTGAATGGTGGATAGAACTGCAGAAAAAAACGAAAATAGAAAAAAATAATATTGTTCGAGAAATAAACTGTTAGGACTTTTTTAATCTTTACAGCCTACTTTATCTTTACATCTTGAAGTAAATAGAAATGGCCTGACTGACAGACCATAAGCTTTTAAACCAGGTGAGACGCAAGGTCGAGCTGTTTATCAGGTTACACTTAATAACAAAAAATACAACAGAAACTTGTCTGATTTTTGCGTTAAGTTATAAATTGACCATTTTTTTTTTTAACATTAGAAATGCGATTCCTAAAATGATCTAAACAAATATCCGCTTTTAGTTTACAAACCTGCAGCGGACACTTCCAGTTACGGTGTGACGTCTAAAGCAGTCTGTCGGGAACGGGAAGTGCCGGGTTGTAGTTCCTAGCTTATAGTCAGACTGTACGCACGTTGTTAGCGTTCTTTTTTTTACGGTAACTTTTGCTTGCATACTATTTGATTTACTATTTTTTATCCTAGTTTAGCATTAAGACTTTTTTGGGATGTCTTTGTTAGCTCTGTTAAAGTTGCTTTTAAATAAACAGATTTGTGACTCATCATTTTTATAATGAGTTTGTCATATAAAATAAGGTATAAGTAAGCTTTAATTGATTATGGAATTTTTTAAAATCGAAATAATCCTATTTGTGAAACATTTTAACAACGTTAAGGGTACATCACCAAAGGTCATGTTTATTGGAGCTCTAGATTTTGATTTCCAAACATTCCACTATCAAAACACATTTAAATAAAGTTAACATAATTTATAGGCATGTTAGTTATTAAGAATTGTGTTAAATCTCTAATAAAAACCAGTTAATTAATATATCATTTATAAATATAATTAATGTTTATTTTAAATCACCAATGTAAATTACAGATTCTCTTTTAAGCCCCACTGTTTTAGAGAATCTATATTTATCTACTATGTTATGTTATGTATTCTAGGTCTGGGTTTTTAAATATAGAAAAATTTACACATAATTATTTCTTGGCTGACAGGATTTACATAGTTTTGACATGAAATAGTGGTAATTGTTTATGTCTCAGCTACCGGAAAGAGAAAAGTATTTTTAACTCTATTAGGATAAGATTTCAGGCACCAAAAGTGTCACACCTGCTATATTTGTCATGGTGGACCACATTACTGCCCAGGGTTACTCTTCGCTTGTGATAGTACTTATGCAATCTCCAGATATAATGACGTCTGTTGTCATAGTGTATCGACCAAATCCGACATAATTAATTTTGAATCAAATACAATTTGAAAAACACAAACTACTTAAATGACATATGTAATGCTATACTGAACAATTGTATACAACATGTTCTACAGGCTCACCGTTTCAGAGAATTTACATTTATATCAGCGATAGTTTATGATTCACTTTATAAATTCATTAATGTTTATTTTGGATAATTATAATCAATAAATAATAGTAACAGCATAATAATGTTTCTGGACTACCATAAATCATTTTAATTTACACTTTGTCTCAAAAATGGATTGAGGCAGGTTCAGTTGGCACACACATGATTGGTTGATGTTGAAATGTTGATTCAGGATTAACAAAGTATGTTATTTCAGGATCACATTCTACTTGGCAAAATTACTTCCACCCTGCTAGATGCTGACTATGTTTCCCAATGTGGAGTAATAAGTGTCAGTATACGTTTGTTAGCCAACACAATCATCATACTGTAATGGCAAAAAAAAAAAACCTGGAGGTTCTTTAGTTAAATATTTAAAATATCTTTTTATCCAGTCCAAGCTATCTTCCATAGGACTGATTAAAACCCTCATGTTGAAATGGTGTTCTGGTTTTAAAAAACAATCATTTAATTATTTAAATAATTATTGGGAGATAGAGGTTGTAAAGGTTATACTTTAATGATATGTTTTACATCATGTAAGTTGTCAGAATGAGTTTATAATACATGTCTTATACATACAAGTCGATCATTATAATGAGAGTCAATGAAAATATAACAAATAGGGGTTTTTTTTTATAACAATTGATTTTAAATAACTAGCACTAGAGCTTTTAAATATGATTAAAAAATGGAGGCACCTAAACGCATACAGGGAAAAATCACGGCAGTTACTCAGAAATCCAGCTGTTGGATTCTTAACACAGCCTTTGGTATGGATAAAAAACACGGCTGGAGATTTAAAACAAATTCCACATAGATTTACTATATGTTCAAAGGTTTGTGGACACAGACCATCACTACCATATGGGATTGCTGAACATCCCATTCAAGATTTAGCACTGCTTTGTTCTGTTAATAACCTCCACTCTTTCATACAGGATTTTACTAAATTTGACCATGTGGCTGGGGATATAAACATAGCCATATGTCAAAATTTTACTGGCTAATAGTGATATACAGCAAGGAGGTCTTGTGCAGTGTTCAATGAGACTGAGGGTAAAGACCATTCTAATCCTTCCACAACCTTTTTACGCCCAATACGATCGAATGGTTTTAACTCTGTGATCAACGTGGGGAAAAATCACATACAGCAGTGATGGTAAAACCTTTGGCTATACAGTGTATGCTTTATATAGTGAAAAAACAGAACATGATTAAAACAATGCAACATAAGTGAGGCTGTAATTTTAATACTTGCTGAATAAACTGACAATATTGGTATATACAAAGGTAATCAGGAAGAGACGAAAGAGCAGCTTTTTTGTGTTTGAGTCTCAATTTGTTGTATGTTCTTACATAATGACTGTCTCTGTGTGAAATGCAGAATAGGAGTACGTCTGGTGTGAGCTGGAGACGGTGGGCGGTATCGTTGGCGAGGGTGATGGGGAGGATGTAGATGAGGTGGAGGAAGAGCGATTCGCCCAACGTGAGGGTAGACGTCTTTTAGCTGGACACGCTGGTCTAGAGAAACTTTTCTTGATGGCCACTGCTGATTCTTTACTCTGCTGTGAAGAAATGTTTTTTAAAAGTTTACTTTTTTTTACTATTTACAGAATACAAACCTTAAAAGGCTAAATAATCACAACAGCTTTTTTTTTCTTTTATCAGCATCCAGTAGACTGATGTTTAATCATTCCTGACTTTTACAGAAAACAACTTGATTAGGAAGATATAACCAGTTTTGTTCTGAATGCCTTCCATTTGGAAGATAAGACAAACATATTTAATCCTTGTCTTAGACTTTGATGTGTTTTTTTTGTAATAGGTTTATTTTCCAATAGTTTCTAAAGTAATCATCAACAGACATCTGTGCAGAGAGCTCTGCTGGCCATATGTAGATAGTTCAGTAATTGCACCACAAGTCTTTCCTTCTGTCTAAAGACAATTTCCAACTGGGCCAAAGATGAAAGGTTTGGATATAAAACTTGGCAACAGAGCCACATGTTGTGCTACTAGTCTTTAAGTTCTAGAGGCAGTAACAAAGTGGTGTGTATTTCTGCTCAGAGCAGACATAGATACTGGTGTGTTTGGCATTGTGCAATCTGAAAGTATTTTCTAATAGAACTCAACATCAGGAATTTTAATTGAGGTCTTTAAAAAGGATTTGGGTAGCCAAAGCATTTTTTTCTTGTAGGTTCTACATATTTCCAGCTGTATAAGCAATCCTTCTAGCAAGATGAAAATAACCAAACAATTAAAAAACCTATAATATCCTTTTTTTTTTTTGCCCTAAAGACTTGTTGACCAAAGGACATGTTTAAATAAGCAGCAATAGATTTCCACAGCAACCATGCTATGTATGTGCCTTATACAGAATAGTGACAGTTTTAAAAAACTTTTCATGCTTTTGTTTATTTTGCTAGTGTGGCATGGGTCCCTTTTTACTGAAGTCATTTCACACCCAAAAGATGTTATTCTGACTGATCACCTTTATTCTGCTGTATAACAATCAGGAGCGGACATTTTCATTCATGATGACAATACCTCTGTCCACTAGGAACGAGTGCTCTCTGGATAGTAATGATGAGTATAAAATGACTTAAATTATATGCTATTCACAAAATATCAAGCTGATTACACATCTATAAGAGATTTTTGAGTACCATTTTAGACACTATTATTATAGTACCCTTATCTAAGATAAACAATGTATCCTTAATACATGGGGGGGGGGCTTGCATTAAAGCTGTTCTAATAAACCGTCATAGTGACCCAAATTATTAAACCCTTTATGTTATTTTACTTCATTTTGTCACTCGTGTATGTTCAAACATACTTAATGTGTCCTTTCTTTCAATGTGCATACTGACCTTCACAGTTACATGTGCATCTTGGTGAGCTGCAGCTTGGTGGTACGGTGTGTGTGTGACTCTTTCATTATATCTAGTCTGATGCTGGATTTCAAGCAAATTTAAAAGCTCTGTGAGGTCCTCCTCCCTTCCCAGATTAGATTGCAATTGCTTGTCTTGCTGGGATTGTCCCAAACTTTCGTAACTCTTCAAAATCCTCTCTATTGCCCCATAGTTGGACCGGGAATCTAGTGGACGTGGGTAGGCAGCCAAAGTTGAAGGTTTCCAGGGATTTTCATCTAAAACTCTGGACCTTGTGTTAGGCATGTCCTGTTTTCTACATTCAGTTTTTTTAGGTTTTGTTTTATCAGCATGCTGGCCTAAACTGACCGATTTTGCCTTACCAATCCTCTCAGTTTGATGGTTTAGCTGTGAAGGACACAAGTCTAAATCTGATTTAACTGTTCTCAAGCCTTTATCAAACTGACTGACGAATGGCTGTCTGTCCTCTGAATGTGATGATATGCATGTAAATGTTGAGTCCTTGTGTTTCATTGCTGGATGCTGTGATAGACCAGATGTTGATTTCTTCACCTTTACATCCTGTTGCAGATTTGATGAGCCGGATCCAGAAGTCTTAGTTTGTTTTTTTAGATGTGGTGATAACTGAGGAGTAATCTGTTCATACTTGCTTATGGAACAATGTGTTGCAACATCTGGCGGCACATTTGTCAGATTGTTGTCAGTGGTACTATCAAAGGTATAGTGCACATCTGTGGAGCTACTGTCCTCATCACAGTGAAAACCCATGCCTGCCTGAAAGAGAATGCGGTTGAACTCAGCGGTTTTCCGTTCTAGCATCTCATTTCTCCGTGGGACAGAAGGTAAAGTTATGTCTGTTTGGAGGTCAGCAGCCACACCCTTGGGTGTTAAGTCCATAAGATCGAAATCTTCCTTTAGGTTTAGTTTAAGGTCTGCATCAATTTGTTTTCGACTGCACTCCACCTCTGCAGCTATTATATTAACTTCTGAGAGACATTTTTGGATAGGCACATATGTGGAAGACTTGCTGCTGCCAAACCTGCTTCCATCACAGGACCACCGGCTCTGGCAGCAGCTTATATTGCACTTGGAATCATGAGGCACTGGGCCGGGCACAATCCCAGAGTCTGTCAGAATCTTTCCCTCGTTTTCTTGTAGCATTGCCTCAAATCTTCGCACGATCGAGGGGCTGTTGCACTTTCTGTGCAGACAAGGGACCTGACATGTTTTGCGCAGCTGTGGCTCTGGGGCACTGGAGGGTATGTCTGTGTCCAAGGGGCTGTTAATGTACCAAGATGTACTTCTAAATGGTATCGGAGGGGCATCTCGTCTCTTTAGCGGTAGTTCAGTGTCACTTTCAGTTTTAGTTGAAATTGTTTTAACCTCATCCCAGTTAATCCCTTTCTGCTTGTCCAGGGCAGGAAGACCTTTGTACCACTTATTCACGTTAAAGCTTTCGTCACCTGGTTCCAAACTATGTTTCCCACCCATCTCGATATCTCCTGGAAAGAACACTGAATCAGTCTGGCTTCTGTGGTAGTAAACACAATAAATGCAGACTATTAACCCATCACACATGTGCTTTAAACATTCCTAAAGTGTGTTAAATAACTAAGCAATAATGATTAGCATGATTAGTAATTACCTCTTAATATCAGACCTTTTTCTGATTTCATCCTGGTAGCTGCACAGCTCCTCACTAACTCTTGCTATTTCTTTAAAAGCCTATGGCAAATAAAATATATTTAATTGGGTGAACAACAAATTTATCTTATGAAGTAATTGAATTATTTTTTTAGTTTTAAGAAAACTCACATCATTAAGAGCCATAGTATTTTTCTTTGTATCGGTCCCACAGTCTATGTTGTTATTCCGAAACCCGCGGTCAGTCGTGAGCAGGTTGTTTTGTATGCTGGACATGGGCTTGTTTACAAGGTAAACATGAAGAAGATCTTCTAGCTCTGTAGTGTTATTAGCCTCAAGTTTGTTCTGCGCACACTGAATGCTGCACCGCTGGCCATCGGGTTCGTTGCAGTTACGTCTGGAGTCAGTTCTGCTGTGCTTGTGTTGGGTGAAGGGCTCTGAGTAACTGCTGCTCTGGGCCTCTGAGGAGTCAGTCAGAGTGCTGGATGCAGTGCTGCCAGAGTGTGTACTGAGCCTTAAGGCAGTGCTTTGTGTACCGCTGTTTGGTCCAAAAGCACCTTTCTGTCGATGAGTCTTAACTTCATGGTACAGCTGAAATGACATGCAATAAATTCCCATGAACGTTTGGCAGTACATTACAATTGCCACTTTAATAAACAATATTAAATTACTGTTTTATTATTCCTTTGTTCCTTTGTTGGCAATAATTATGAATTTGGAAAGCCAAAAAGCTTATTCTTTTTTATTCAAAGCAGATTGTTCTTCTGGTTTAGCTCCCGACCATTTCTTTTCCATTGAAATGAACAATCCCTTTTTTATATTGAAGTATATTAAATATAAAATGCATTTTGATACTCATGTAGTTCTGTAATTTAATTTTTACCTGTTATTAATAGCACCTAACAACTGTTTCTAACTGCAGCAGATCTCGGTTATTAGCTAAAAAGATTTTAGTAAAAATGAGATATAAATGAATAGCTTATAACAAAACAACATAGTAATCACTGAAGTTATATTTCTTAATTTAATTTAAATTTAATTCGCCTCATATAAGATTTTCTTGATAACATTCATTGTTTTAATAAAGAATTTACTAAATAAAAAATATTAATAAAGTGTGTAATTAAGTTTTTGCAGATTAAACTCCTTAATAAATATTTACTCTGTTTTCACTTCAGACATCCTGTTTTTACCTTTATAATATGACCTGTAATTAGCAACTTGAAAATGAGTATAAAATCAATAAAAGCACAGCACAGTACCGCACTTCATAAAGGTCTTTGGGGTGTGGCACATTGTTTCCTGGGCTTGGTTTCCATCTGCAGACTTACCTCCTCAATTTTGCACTGCATGTCCCTGAGCTGACTCTCCCACTCCTTCCTCTCTAAATCAAAGCGCTCCAAAAGCTCAGATTTCTCCCTCGCCCAGTCCCTCTCGCTGTGCTCCAGCCGGCAGCGCAGGTCCATTGCTGCAGTATGGGTGTCTGCCAGCAGCCTCCTCTCTTCCTCTCTTTCGTTCCTTAATGTGTCTCCAGTCTCTCTATTTACTGTTTTTTTAGACTCCAACTGGAAGAGGAGAGGGGGAGGGTCATAACTTGATAAATGCCTTGCAGCAAATATTTACAGTTATAAGCAAAAATTTATTCAAGAGAAAGTGGAAATAGAGTTGGTAGGAGCACAGGAAGGTGGGTGGCTGACATGCCCATATAATAAAATGCTGTAAAATCTGTCCTCATACTCATCCCATAGGAAATCTATCCTCAATACACAAGTCTGTAAGTGTTAAAAGATTCAATAGCTCTCCAATAACAGGGCAGCCAGGCCAGGACAGACTCCATGACCCTGTACCTCCATTTTATAACCAGTTTAAAGTACTTGCAAAGACTCGATTAAATATTTGTGGTATTTTCCAAAGTAAATGTAGCGTTTAAAAAATATAGTGTTTTTGTTTCTCTTACTTTTCACTTCCCTATAACGGTATCTGTAATAGATCATAGACATTTTAGTTTACTTTGGATTACAGAGCTGGATTAAGTCTACCCTGGCATGCTTTTTTTCTTGTTTTTATTAATCATTAATTGAGACAATCCAAAACATTTTTTCTTTTAAGACCAAGAGAAAGTAAGTAATTAACTGTGTGAATACCAAACTGTCTATTTTTATTTCAGCACAACTCTGCTGTTAAAAGCAGAACACAGTCTACTTGCTATGAAGAAGGACAGGCTTAAATTTATACCCAGTTCCCTGTCCTTGTGCTGACAGTGGAAAAGAACTACTGACACTATCCTAGGATGACACGGAAGAATTGTGTTCTGCTTTTGATGTATTTTTAGTCCATCATAAACATTTCTATCTTTTGTTAGTAAGCAATAATTACATTTGCTTTGTCCTTATTTTAAAAAAACTTTAAATCATCATGTTCTTATGATAGAATATTGACCACTAAATTAATTGAATATGCCTATTGTAATAATGCACAGTTCTTGGAGTAACATACAATTATTTAACAGACAAGCCAACTGAAAACTGTTTATCAAAATATTATAGTTTCAGAGACGAGAATATACTAAAGTATATACTTTAGTATACACACTGCTCTTTGTTAAGCCTTAAGAAACAACTCTCTTTAGCCAAACCCAGCTTAGATAAACTGTTGTAAGTTTACATTCATTTAATGCTACGATAATATATACATCTACATCTATATCTATATCTATATCTATATCTATATACTATATATATATATAGCTAATAGCATTGTGATTTAAGTCATAAACAGTAAAACCAATGAAAACAATAAAGTCACATGTAAGGTATAAGATACTAAATCAAAGCAAAGTAAATTCATTAAAATGATTAGAATACCCTGGTGATATAGGGCAGTAACTCTTGTAGTGCTATATATCTCTGGCATGTGACTGTAGCTATGGCAGGTGCTGGAGGGCCTGGATGTTTGAGGTGGTTTATATATTTGACCTATTCTTAAAATGGAAAACTCTGCATTCTTTTCAGGAGACAGTCCATCTTTCTCAACACTTTTTTTTTAGCTTAAACTTTAAAAAGTTAAACAATATGTGGGTTTTGAAAACCTGGTGATTGTTAAAAGGTTTTAAAAAAAATTGTTTATAAGTAATTACCCAAGCATCATTAAGCAAATGCTGAACAATAAGTTTTCCTAACTGCTTTTTAATAGCTCATTATTCTTGACAAAAATAACACTGCCGTTTCTCACTACACTGTAGCTTGGCTGTGATTTTTCTTTACACATTTTTCATATGGAACCTTTTATTTCTTGCAAATGCCTAGTAAACTCAAGTCCAGTTATTCCCCATGTGCCCGAAAACACAAACTATGCTTAAAATAGTACAGTTTCATAACAACAAAACTAGATTCAAACCTGGCCTGTATAAACAACCAACCACTGGAACATTAAAATAAAATCCATTCTCTGGTTGGAATGAAATTATTTACAAACACTTGCCATGTGAGAAAATTCATAGGACATGATCAGCCTCAAAGAAAATGCTCGTCTGCTGTAAATTCTGATAAATATACAACCATTGCTGTAGCCGTGTGACTGAGGCTCTGTCTCTGGGTAAGTTAGGGACAGAGGCCGTCCTCTATAAATAGGCAGCTAGACCAATGCTTTAGCATCTCACATTCCTAAGGGTGGTGCTGCAGGGACATACAGAGTTCACCACCTCTGTTTTAAAAATATGAAAGGAAATATACTGGCAAAACATAACCATGGATGCCTGGTAAATGTGGAGCGTCCTCAGTGGCCACAGTCTGAGCTGTGGTAGGATGTGGGAGATGCCGAAAAAAGAATTTATACTCCGATTTTACTCCTCCCTAAATTCTATTCTCAATGCCAGCTAATACTTCAGTTTGGTATGTGCAACCAAATTGCTGTTTTTTTTTTTATTTTTCAGGGAAGGAGAGTGAAGCAGTGGTTCTGTGAATGGAGTCATTGGCTGGTTAAATGTTTAACACTGGTTAATAAGGCGTAGTGTATGTTGTGAATCCGGTAATGCCTTTAATTAGGTAAATGACCTGTCTGGTTGAGTCTTTATGGACAAATGATAATCAAATTATTAAATGCATGGTACCAGAATTTCCCCCCATGGTCAGAGGCGTAGCTAGGCTCTGTCATGCTTTCCCTGAAATTTTGGAGTTTTAGAACAAAAACCTGCATTTTGTGGCATATTTTTAGGGTATGCAGAGAATAAAAGTAAAATAACTAAGCTACGCCACTACCTATGGTTAGGCAAAATTTTTCTTATAGTGAGGTTTGCATTAACTAATAAATACAGTATTCTTGTAATTAGAAAAAGTGGAGTAGAATCTCAATGGTACATTGAGGCCATTACTGACCAGCTTTCAGTTTTCAGGTCTCAGCAAATTCAGGTAAACAGTTTTTTAATTATATTTCCATTTTCCCCTTCATTAACATATTTGTCCATGGATGTTCTATTCCAGCTTGGAATAACACCAACATTTGGTATATTTGATTTCCATAAATAATACAGTTTTTGAAAAAAGTATTGGCTGCAAGTTCGAAAAGCTTTCAAGATTCAAGCTCAGTATAACTGTTTAGACTAATATGGATTTAATATGCCAGGACATTCTAGCTGAAGTGCATCAACCCCTCCGGAATTCCACAGCACGTCTCCTCTCTAACTCATCTGCACAAAAGAGTACACTGCACTACTGTATTAGGAGAGCAGAGCAATGACTCAGTAAAAGGATAATGCATAAACCACCAGAGAGGATTGTAACTGCTCTGAATCCAGATGAGAAATACACTAGACCGTCTGGACTGTGTCTTAATGAGGGTGTCAGAAACAAAAGGGAGAGTTCTTTAAGAAAGGGAACAGTCAATGTGGGAGGAACCAATGCCATCATCATTGATCCTGTGAATATCTAGGATAAGTAACAAATGGCTCTTTCAAATGTGGAAGCTCATATGACTTTTTAGTTATTTAAGTGTCTATGATGGGTACAATTTTTCGCTGATATGTTAACACGAGTGCATGTATTTACTTGTAAATACAATGTATTTATTTACTTATATAAGTCAATTTATTTATTTACTTTTTTCAAGTATTTGATCCTGTAGTGTGTGGCCTGACCATCCCTATTACTGCCCAGTGTGTGCGCACTCAGGATATAAAAATGCATTTGTGTGTAAATGCCAGGATAAAAAATAAATCTGACTTTTGATCTTATCAAATCCTGAGATGCTTTTAAACAATAAACTTTAATCCACTGTTGACATTTATGGCTTGTTTTCAGTCCCGGCCAAATGTCAGAGTGAAGCTTTTAATGCACAGGCTACTGCTGTCACCTGCAATCAGGCATTCCAGCTTCTCAGCCATGAACTAAACTCGTTACAGTCTTTCATTAAAGCCATAGACTGCTCGAACTTCACATACCTGTGATATTCTGCATTTCAGCTCAGCCTTTTCCAGCTCCCATGCACACTGGTCCTTGGTGTACTGCAGCTGGAGTTCGCTGCGTTTATTCTCTTCCCTTTTCACCTCAGACTGCACCTCCTCCAACAAAGTCTTCAGATCCAACAATATCCTTCTGTTCTCCCCACCCTGTACAAAGCAAAACAAAAATGACAACAAGGTTAACCATTAACTAGCCTATACTAGGCAATAAGCATTCAGTGTGCTTGGGTTGTGACTAATCTGTGCATTACTTGCACGTCTGCCACTTCTCTTAAAAGCATTTCCTTCTCTTTCATCCAGACGTCTTTTTCCTGACTGTGGCGCCTCCTGAGCTCCTCAAACCTTCTTCTGAGTCGCAAATGTTGGCTTTTCAGCTCTGTGCGTGGCGACGCTGCACGTCTGAGCCCAGACTGCTCGGAAAAATGCCCTACAGAGGCCGTAGAGGTCACTCCTCTGTGTGGACTGCGTCCCCTGTCCCCTTCCCTGTCCAGCATGGAGCAAGGCACAAATTCCCAGCCATGCGTTGTACACACGTAGCCACCGCCTCCGCCACTGTAAAACCCTGAGCCGTTTCCGAGCGCATTCCACATCTCTTTTAAACACCTACAGCTCGCACATGAGATTGCAGCAGTGTTTGGACAGGGATGTCGCTTTGACTTTTGGAGATTAGCTGAACCCGGACATGTTTGTCTGTGTGCGCACCGGGCGCATTTGTTCTTTCCGTGTCAGCGTATAGGAGCGACAGAGTCAGCCTGTCATACTCCACTGACACACCCACATACATCGTTTTACTACTCTAATACTCTCAGCCAGAGCGCATCTATCTTTACTTAGCCCACATACTGGTGTTAGTTTTCAACCGGCTCCTTCTAACATACCGATTAGCAGAAGCGCAACACACTCTGATGTAACAGTCTGGTGTTTATATTTACTCCCTGTAGCTATCCACTGTAGCACACATCTCTTTCCGGACTGGGTAAACTGTATTGGGATTAAATGTAAGTACCAATAAGGATTAAAGTATTAAAATTCTATGCATGCCTTTTTAATTCGTTGCAAGCTTGCAGAGGAAACCTTTTTAAACAAAACGTCACTTCATCAATTACCGCTCCGTATTTTAGTGGCGTGGCAGCTTTAGTCCAATTTTTATGATCACATTTATAACAAAAAGCATGAAAATGGCTTACCTTAAAAACATCCTACTCTCGTTTAAAAACTTGGAAATCGCAGCTGAATGATTATGGCAGATGCGTCTGTGGAAAGCTTATTTTCCGCTGTGAATAGTTGGCGAGTTTGTGCGCATCTCTTTTCCACACAGCTGGGAATAGCGGCCCTTATGACGCCAGTTTTTAGAGGGAGTCTCAAAACACACTCCTCCTTCCTCCACACACACACACACACACACACACACACACACACACACACACACACACACACCCACTATAACTCACTATAAACGTTATAATATTTTCGAATTATATACTAAATATTTGCAGCCACCTCAAGAAGTATTGGCATCTTTTCTATCAATGAACAGCTGAAAATGTTAATATTGTAGTCTTATATTTAATTAATTGTAAAATTATTATCATTATATTTGATTATTATTAATAGAATTATTATCATAATCATTATATTCATTCATTTATTCATTTATTCATTTTCTATAACCTCTTACTCCCTAATTCGGGGTCACAGGGATCTGCTGGTGGAGTCTATCCCAGCTGTCTCTGAAAGGGCGAAAGGAGGGGAACACCCTGGACAGGTCACCAGTCCATTACAGGGCCACACACACACACTCGCTCACTCCTATGGGCAACTTAGAATCACTAATTAAACTAGCATACATATTTTTGGACTGTGGGAGGAAACCAGAGTACCCAGGGTAAACCCATGCAAGCACGTGGAGAACATGCAAACTCCACAACCCAGGCCTTCTTGCTGTGAGGCAGCAGTGCTTACCACAAAGCCACCGTGCTGCCCCTACAATATAATATTTTAAAATTAAAAGTCTGCAAGTCTTTTAAACACTTTTTGTAAACATCAAAACTCGGGCACCTCATAATATCTGGTGATGCACCAATAATCTACCACTACATTTTTCTGTGGGTTTGGATGCCTTTCCTTATATGCAATTCCTTTTCTTTGCCAAACCTGCACATGGTGTGCGAGGCCAAAATGTTAGAGCTGTATATTTTTTTTACAGATTTACAGATTTTCATCTGACCACAAGCAGTAGTACAAGTTGTAGTTTTGTTTGTGGGTTGAACTCAGGAGCCATGTTGGTGGATGATTTTGATTTTGAAGCAAGACAACCTCAAGCATTTGTGAAATTATAGGCAATTGAAGCTTTTTGTATAGCCCACAATACACTATTGCACAACTAATTGCAAAATTACAAAAGCAAGCATTTGTGTTGATGCTGGTCTGGTTTATAATATTGTGGTGGAGAGGATAAAATATGTATATAGGAAATTTAGGTTATTGTTTCCACAGAAGATTAGATGTAAATATGTAATAGAAATTATTTATCTAACAGGTAGTGGGGGCTATAACATCTGCTAATCACTGTCAGAACTTAATACATTAGCTGAGCAAGTAATAACGCCAGCAAGAAACATTTAATACATGCCTTTAATACCTTTTTGTTAAATATTTGTATATAAACACCCTATTTAGTTATCTATTTTAACAAAAATAAAATAAAATATATTGAAAAACATATTTTTTAACTTACCAAATAAAGAGACTGATGTAAAGATGAAAAGTTGGTGTCAGTGTAGGTTGAAACTGTACTGTGTTTTGCTGGGTAACTGTAGTCCATGCGTAAAATGGTGGAAAACTTCCTGTACCTTGTATAACCTTAATGACATGGCTAAAATCAATTTAAAAATGGCAACAAAACAAATAAATAAACAAACAAAGAATAAAAATGGCTGCAAAAAAAAGAGAAGGATTTTATATAACAAAAAAGAGGGTAAAAAGAAAGACCAATTTGAATATAGTGGCATATGACAAAGATGAGAATAAAACTAAAATAAGGATAAGCAAAATGATAGGCTGGAACATCTGCATGGGTGGGTATGACAAAGAAAAACAAAATAAAAAGCAAAAGGTAAATGAAATAAGGCACAAAGAGAATTAGGAGAAATTTAGACACAAAACACTAGACATATTTCATCTATCTATTTGTCTGTCTGTCTGTCTGTCCGTCTTTCTTTATAGCAGTCTAATGTATTTTGGTGTATTAGCTTATAAGACATAAAACAGTATGTGTGAGAATTAGGCTATTCTGATATAACATGTTTGTATAAACTCACAGAAAGAGGCTCTTCAGTTTCGTGATCCTCTGGTTTAGGAACATCTAAACGGTCAATAAAACTTTGGAGATCCTTCCTGAAGCTTTTCATCTGCGCATTGATGCGGTATAGAAGCTCATGCTCGCGTATTCGATTTCCATCCTCATCCTCATCCATTCTACCAAACAGCTCACCATTTGTCACATAGACACGTGCTTCTGCAATTATGGTGCTCGTATCAGCAATCAGTCTGTCAATGGTCCGGCTCAGACGTTCAGCCTCCATGCGAATATCAATCATCTGCTGCCGGTCCTTGAGACTTCGGGATAAAAAACGCGTATCTGGTGAGTACAGAGAGCGAGTGGGAGTAAGGCATCGGATATTGCGTACTTCTTCAGAGTCACTTTCACCACCAATGGGGCCCTCACGCTTGCGGTGCGGTGGAAGGCGTGAAGAGTCATCATCGCTCTCTCTGCGTCCTCCATCACTTTCGGCATCACTGTCTCGAGGGCTGGGCCGGATACCTAGATGGGAGGCCAGATCGTAACGCTGCATGTTGGAGAGCAGTATGCGATTTTCGTACTGCAGCTGCATCACTTTCCCACTCAGCTCATTGATTTGCAGCCTTGCAGCTTTCAACTCTTCCTGCAGAGCCTCGGCCTTGGACCCATCCACTCCTGCACCACCATGACGGGAACCCTCATGCGAACCAGCCTTATACTTAAGCTTGTTGAGCTCTGTTGTCACCCTTTTGTTCTGTTCCTCCATGTCGGCCAGGTTACGGCGTAGCAGCTCAGCCTCATCCTCCACCAGCTGTAATTGCTGCCGCATCTCGGATAACACCTCGCTTTGTTCCCTTGTTGAGGGATCTGCTGTTCCCCCTGCCAGCTCCTCCCCACGGAGGTCATCAAGTTCTGCCTTTAGACCACGGTTCTCCACCTCCAACTCCACAATCTTACGCCCCAAGATGTTGGCCTCCTCCTCTACCAGACGGAGACGCAGCTTCAGTTCAGACTCACGCGTGGTAGGAGGACCACCAGCCTCACCCTTAGGAAGGGGACTGTCAACATCACCATAGAAGGAACGGTATTTTAGTAGCTCCTGCTCAAGCCGATCCTTCTCTTTATCAATCTTTGCCATCTTTTTCCTCATCAGTACAGCTTCTTCTTTGATTAGGGCCAGCTGACATTTAAGGTCATCATTTTCCTCCTATAAAAAACATTTTGAAATGAACTTCTGTCTGTGTCGATGTGTATTGTCTTGTACGATTGATTGTAGCGAAGCAGCATTACAATCTCTTCAAATCTATACGCTCCTGTTAATAACAGGTCTTGTGTAATATATGTAATAAATTCAACCAATTGAAAACAATAACTATCTCAAAATAAATATCTAATAAATAAACAAATTCCGCCATTCTTAATGTAAAATAGAAGTAAAAATAAAAAGTTAACAGTTACCTATTTTTTTATAAATGTGCACACCCTTTTATAATTGAGGATATGAAAGTGTTTAAAATGAAACAACTTGTGATCAACAGCAATTATTACAGATGTCAGAGAATGTAGTTGATTATGTAGTTGATTGTTTTTTGGAGATGTCTTTTGGGTTTTATTTAACTACTACAGCTGTAGACCGCAAAAAGCTTCTAAGGCATGCATATCTCACTTATTTTTCTGCCACTAATAGAAAACCTTTAGTGTTTTTAGAGCTTTTTTCGGTAAAAATGGTACCATTTTGGCAAGTTAAGATGTGCCATGACAGATTGACTCTGAGTGATTTTACATTTCAAATGAGGAAGTTCTGGTATGATTTACCTGGGTTTTTATGTCGTAAATATTTGCTGTTTAAGCAGGGGGGTGTAAAATTACATCCAATGTAAAAACCTCATTGTTATCTCATAATATGTAATATTACATATCTCATTTTTTTTTACCTCTGTTGGAGTCTGTGGAGTCCTTCTCTCTGATTTCTGTGCATCCTTTCCTCTTCGTTTCAGAGATGCCTGAAGAAAATATCCATTAAATGTATTTAATAGTTTAGCACAATAACATGGTAGTTACAGCTAATTTCTCTCAAAGACATAAAAATGTTGTGTCTTAACATTAAATTATTATTATTATTATCATTAATGTCCTCACCTCTTTGGCTTTCTCCAGCTCAATCTGTAAGGCCTGCTTCGTCACCTCCACTTCAATAAGCTGCTGTCTCAGTCTTTCATTTTCCTCCTCTGTTTTTGCCCTTTTCTCTTCCACATTTTCCAGTTCATTATGCAATCTCACAGACACATCCTTTGCTACCTGGATATAAAAAGAAAAGGTTAATGTTTAATGTAGTTCTATAAATGTTTTTCGTTTGTTTATACACAGCTAATCTCTCTATTGAAATAATACCATATATATCTATTCTAATCAAAACATTAATATGTAATGAAAATATATTTCATTTGATAAATTATCAGTGGACACTGATCAATTTCCGCTTTAACGGGTAAGCCAGAAATGACTGTGGCGATGAAAAACTACCTGGAACCTTAATAGAAATCTCAAGACAGGCTAAAGATCTATCCTTTATCATTATAATTAATTTACTTTCTTTTTTAAACTTGTGCATCTAATAAAAAATGCAATTATCTAACCAGGATTGTTTTTGGTTATCAGTGGTTCACTGATGAAAACAAATGGCAAAATGTTCTTGAAATTTGTAGTCCTAAACATACCATAGCAGTTGTAGGGCTAAACTATCTAAGCTTTCGAAATTTTAAGCAAAAAATCTAGGTCTGATTCTTGATATATTTTATATATTTTTAGTTTTTGTCTAATACCAATAAATGCCAGTTGTCAGTTTTTAAAATATGGCCAGGCAATCCTTCTCCAAAGTGTACTAGCTGTTTTCTTTATTTTAATACGTAATACTGGCATGGTGGACAGGGAGGGGGGGTTCATTAACCCCGCAGTCTTCATTGACAGCAATCAACCCCTGCACTTTGATAAGTGAATTTGCCTGCTTTGCGTTATTGCATTATTTACTAAAACATCCAACATCACATTAATTTAAGCTTTAAACCAATGTTAAATTTAAAAATGTTAATTACATACGTCTTTCAATGATAAGGAGGGAAGAAATTACAATTCTATTTGGTGTTTATTTCTATTTGACAGTGAATGATACAACATCTTTTATTAGTCTTGCCTTCTTTTTTAAATAAGGAAAATAAAGTAAATTTAATTAAATTTCATACCCAGTCTTTACGAAATGCCTATTGTCATCATTTGCATCACATCGAGATCTCTATAGTGGTAATATGTTTATTGAATAACTTCAAATATAATTTTTGATTTAAAAAATCATTAAGAAGGAGTATTTTATTTTAAGAGTAGTGTATTTTATTTTATTTCTGACTCAAATTATTTTTTCATCTATCTAAATGTTTTTATGACTCCAGTTGAATTTTTCCATTATATCACAGTTTGATTAAAGATTGTGTCTGTTTGGATCATGTGTTAACTCTTCTTTATTCCAAGATTCATAACATGAAATCATCCCATGTAATTGATAACAACTATCAACCCATACAGTGTAAAATAACAGAATCAAAATGTAGCAAAAAACAACTGTGCAAGCTTAAAGGTTGAGACATCCCACATTAAAGGCTGGTCTACAGGTACAGATTTGGAATTCTGCAGGAATTTTGTTTATCACTAAGTTTTGATCATTCATATGTACTTATTTCACTTTGAATTGTTAAAATAATCAATTTTATTCTTGAAATGATATGGCTGCAGGCATTTTTAATACATGACAGCAGTCTAACGGTGAGCCTGAAGATTCGGTCTGATGTTTGGAAATCTGATCTTACTATCTGGGCTTTTGCTGTCAGTTTGGGCCCCCCCTCCTTATCAAAAATGTCCTCTGCGCCCCTCATCTAATGTATGCCACTTATTGCCAATGCTTTACCTCCATATCCATAAGTGACCATATCAATTATGTATCCAAACAGTGGAGGATTCATGCTTGTTTTAATCAACAGTTGAACTTTTTATCTGCATTCCACCGCATGTTTTTCTTTCACCACTGTACCTTTAAATCTTGTTCCAGACTGCGCACTAACTCGCTGTCGATCTCTCCGGTCTCTGCGTATCGCAGTCGCTTCCGTTCCGCCTTCCGCACGCGATACTGAAGGATCCGGCAGTTCTTATTGGCCCGGACGAGCTCGCGCCGCATGTCTTGCAACTGGCACGCGTCTTCTTCGTAAAACGTGTCTCTCATCTCATCCATCTCCGCTCGCATTTCTTCGATTTCATGCTTGCACAACAAATACAATAAATCACAACCTCTGTATCGACAGCGACACTGTAACCATTTTTAATTGATCATTATTTTCTGTTTGCTATCATCCAAACCTACCTTAAGATTATCGTTTTCGTCATTAAGTGTCTCGATTTCGTCTTTTAAATCTCGCTCTATTTGAGACTCTCTGGGCCTGAGATGCGCCTCGGGTGAGAGCTCCAGGCCGTTGCCGGGCGAGCCGGACGCCTTCGTGAGCATGGCCCCTTCTTTTTTTAAGCTTTTATTCATGTGAAACTGTATTAATTCAGACTGTAAGCACCCCTCCCTCCAGAACCCTGGCCCGCATCCCACGGTGTTGTTAGCCGTTTGTTTGGCGCAGCTGGCGGCCCCTTCTTTTCCTCTCTGATTCTTCGTTTTGCTCTGGGAGGATTTTGAAGAGCTCGGCTGATCGGACACCACGCGATCGCCCTTTAAAGGAGGATCGTCAGCGTCTTCAGTGGAGCTATGGCGCTCCTCGATCTTCCTGACCTTCTCCGCCCGTCTTGTTGTGGGACTTTCAGCACCGCTTGGGTGGACAGCGGCCGCGCCTTTAGCCACCTGCCTGTCTTTTCCAGCGCTGGCGGCCACGGGAGAACTGCTCCGACTATTTTTACCGCCTTGTTTTGTTGAAGCAGGTTTAGCCGAAGAGGTTTTTGAGGGCGTTTTCGATGTGGCGTCTTTAAATCTGGCCGGTGAGGGCGCCCGTTGCTGCTGCCTCGCGGTACTATTGTCTGCCTGGCGCGGATCGGTAGCGCCGCCAGTGGCGGAATTCATGGCGTCGTATGCTAGTAATCAGACGTCGCCCATCGTCCATTACCCTGAGCTGCCCAAAGGGTGAAGAATAAATATTTAAAATAATTCCTAACATAAATCCGCTTCGACTGTAAAGCTGCCATGTGCACTGACTGTCAGTAGTCTATTCTATACATATGCTAACGGAACACAGGCCGCTGTACAGGAAGCTATTAAACACTCTAACGCCTGTCAGTAAAAATATAAATGCAAACTGCAAGCATATTAAATCGGACATCAGGAAAAGTCTGGAATAGGCACAAAAGCCAAACCTTGCTATTTTAGTCGAAGGCTTAGAGAATCACGGATCACGTTATCATACATGGCCTTTAATTAAAAACATAAAACATGTTAATGTGTCTTATTCGGTTATAAGCAAGCTTTATTGGATTTCGTAAACAATGGTCTATTTAGCAGCCATGTGTAGCCTCTGAATTCCTTCGAATCGTCTTTATCAATAGACTCGGAATTAATAATGGATATAAATACAAATAGCCGGATCAAACGCCTATTATGTTTATTCTCTATTATGTTTAAAGCGTTTTGACACAGAAGCATTACTGAGGACAATCTCAACGATATTATAAGGCTTTGTAAAGTAAAGAAAGCCTACTGTCAAGAGGTTTTGGTAAATATGCGAGTTCATTGCATTAAAACGGTTTATTGCTATTCTTTGAGCCTTTTAGGCCTGTGTAAAGTGAGTCGCATTATCTCCAACCTTCAAGGTTACAGTCTAAAACAAGTATAATAAATATGATCAGTTCTAAACTTTGACTATTATAGATTGTCTAAATAGAACTGCCTAATTCCCCCTTCATCCTTACTCATAGCTTAAAAAATTGCCCTTACCGTTTCAGCATCCTGTTTTGTCCAGTACTGATGAACGGTGTGGAGGAGAGATGCACACCAGCCGGCGATGCAGAACCATCAGCGAGCATCCACCGGAAAGGAATGTGTGCGCAGTGACGTCATAATCGGGCGGGGTTTTAACCGAGAGACGAGAGACGTTAATTAGTGTCAGTGTTTACTAGGGTAAATACTGCATATTAATGCAATTTCGGAGAGGTTAAAAATAGAATAATAAAGTAGGAACTGACTAGGAGTGACAATGAGTAGCTTTATGACAAGTCATGGGCAATATCTTGGTATAACGGTGAAGAAAAGAACAGTTTTATAAACATTAACATAGAGAGGCTGCTGCCTAGCAACAGTGATGTCAGCATTTGATTTAGTTTCGTAAAAGTGTACAATTTTTTAAGTTTTTCCTCATAAAGAGAGCGCATATACACTATAACTGATTTTAAAAGACCTGCTTTTCCAGATTTCGTTTTCATTTGCTGTTAAAACGAAACCACATTTTTTGCTAAAGGTTTCCAGTAGATTATAGACTGATGGTTGCAGGGCTAGATCATTCAGCTAAACAATTAAAGTCAGGGTAAAGTCTCTGTGCAGGTCACTTAAGTTCTTCATGCACCAGTTATGGTCTCTTCATTCTGTAGCCACAGTGTAGAAAATTATAGGTGTGATGGTCAGTTGTTGATAAACCTTTGGCCATCCTTGCATATTTTCTGCAGTGCCAGTTGTTGTGGTGTCAACACATCATTCTGATTACATCAAGGAACTTGTCAGTCAGATTAAAACTTATTTCTTAAACTTGACACTCAGTGTGCCATTGCCATTGAAAATTGAGTGTCTGGTAATTTCTGTATAAAACAGTGCAACTATATTAGAACTATATTAAATTATTATTTTTAACTTTATCATAGTTAATGTTGCTACCCTTCGGATATCATGGTAACATGACAATAAAGACATTTAATTCTATCCAATTCTACAATTTACATTTTTATTAATTATATTATAGAAGCAAAGCTCTGTTTGTCCTTTACAAAGAAAATGTAACTGATTGTGTAAAACAAGCACAAAAACAGAAAACACTTTACCCATACATAATAAAAGGTATGCCTTAAGATCAATGCTAAAATTTATATACATTTTATCATACTTGAATTAATTTTGCTTAGGCCTTAGTTGACATATATAGAAGATGCCTCTAGCATGCTTCTTCTGCTATACTGGGTGGCATCATTGTCTAAAAACTAGTGCTAAGGCAACAAGACAGCATGACAGCCCACCAAATAACAGCTCATCTGAATTGGGGGAGGAGAGGCGCTGCTTATTGTTGCCATAGAAACTTTTGTCTGTATTGCTGTGCTGGCCGGGAGGAGAAAGAGGAGCTGGGCTCTACTTGGTCCTTAGGGACTCTCATCATCCGTGACTGACAGAGAGAAAAGGGATGGGTGGGACACCTAGAAACAGCTGGTGTGTTGGTGTGTAGCTCACGTTCTGGCAATTAAAGGAGGCATTGTGGGTTGAACATTAATAATTAGGATTAGGAAGCAGAGAAATTGTTAGAGATATTAGGATTATACATTATACCAGCTCAAATAGTCTAATAGTCAATATCTGAGAAACAATAAAAAACTTCTTGATATTTTAAAGGATTATGTAATATATTTATATATGTTTGAACCGAGGAAGTGGTTAAGGCGCAGTGGTTAAGGTGTTGTACTTTCAACTTGAAGACCCGGGTTTGATTCCCAAAACTACCAAGCCACCACGGCTGGGTCCCTGAGCAAGCCCCTTAACCTCCAATTGCTCAATTGAATAATGAAAGTTGCTCTGGATAAGGGCATCTGCCAAATGCGGTAAATGTAACTGGATAAAAAAAAATAAAGAAATAATCATAGAAATGAAGAGAATTGTTTCTTATGCAGGGTGCTGGCACATTGGTTATAATCGCATGACTTACAATTACCAAAAATGGCCTTGCTTTTCTACTCTAAGGAGAAAAAAAATGTACAGTCTTAAAAAAAAGGAAATTCAAAATGCGTTCTATCTCTGGTGTTTGAATAAAAGAAAAAGACATATACAGAGATGTGTCCCTTCATGATCGCTGTTTTATTTTTAAACGCACAATGTACAAAATTGCACAGCATACACAACATGAAAACGATTATTCAAAAAGACAAAACACAACAGCATTGTATTTTTTCGATAATGCGATGATTAAGATGCTTTAAGCCCATGTTGAGAAACGGTTAAATTGGCTTCTGAGAGAAATTATACTGACATTTTTTTTGTATGTGTAATTTGAAGATTGTGTCTTCAGGGGCACGTTCTGATAATAGTTAAACGTCAAAACTTTTTCCTTTTACAATGTTATGGAAAAGCTGATTTTTACAGGAGCCAAGCATCACACACTGTAGCTGTTGTTAAAAATCCTTTTGAAGAAGTTAAACTGAAAAGTTTTGATACTGATTTAATACTTATTTGAATAGTATAAAAGTATGGAAATCAAAATAACGTTGATTGATGTTTACACTATGTGATATATAAAGTAGGGTTTACCCAGGGTGGCCCAGTAGTGCACAACACAACATAAAAGCAAACATAAAATCAAATTAAGCCAAAACAAAACGGACACAAGCCAAAAAAACTACAGAAACGTTATGTTTTGCCTGTTTTTGACTTAAATCTGTCGTGTTGTGAATTTAAGTTTGCTTTTAAACGTCAGTGTGTTGTGCACTGCTGGGCCACCGTATTTACTTCTGGCCACAACAAAGTCAACTCATAGCTAAGATTTAAAGAACGTACAGAAAGAAGCAACAGCTGTGGTAAAATACAGTTACTGCAGAAGTTGGCTGCTTCAGAATAAGCTCCGACTGAATAGTTTAAAGGCAGTAGGTATAGTAAAAATGAAAAAGCGGAGATGTTTTTTTTTTTTAACTTGAGAATGTAGTGAGAGGCATGTGAACATGCTGAAATTCTGGCCTAAAGTATAAGGACATTAAACGCAGACACACAGAGGAAGATAAAGACTGTAAAAACAAGGTTGTCTGAAGAATAGTAAGCTTTGAAAGAGATCTTATGGTTCCTTAAATCGTATTTTATTCTCATTACAGTGCTGCCTATGCATAGAACCAGCAAAAACACTGCTGTAAAGAGAAGCATCACAATTTTATTCTTAGCAATTTATTTTAATCACATCCACTCTCACTGATGATGGCAAACCCCACATAGTGCTGTAAACCTTTGAGCTTCCTCCAAACAGGCCTATCCTCATCCTGGGCATCCCACAAAAGTACTGGTTCCTAACAAATGTCCAATCCTATTCATCCTTTTTTTCCAAATCTGCCTGTTTCTGCCTTTTACCGCTTGATCTGCCTAGTCACGCTTTGCCCTGCCCTTCCTCTTTCTCCGCCCGTTTTCTGATACTACAGGCTTCTCCACCATCTTGCCACTCGCTCCATTACTGACTGCCATTCCATTAGGAGCTCCATTAGACAGGCCCTTGCCTGACTTGGACAAACCTTCACGACGTGGCTGGCGACGGTACGTCTGATAGTAGAAGTTTCCAAAGAGGATGATGAAGGTGAAGGCATAACCAATCAGACACCAGTGCATCCATTTGGGGAAGGGGCAGTCAGTGTAGAGCGAAAGAGCAGTGTGACCAATAGTGACATGGAACTGGATCTGAGAAATAGAAACACAGTTGAGCGTAAAATGACATTTAGAGAGAAAAATGAAGGGAAAATATTTCACTATAATATACAATATACAATCTAATATACAATTCTAACGTTTTAATAGTATTCAAGCCTCCATTTGTAATCATTAATGACTACAAGACAGAGGCACACTTTATTAACCCTCTAGCGTAATGTCTGAGACAGTCATACCGACACACATCACTTATTTAAAGTCAAAATACCATTTGAATAATTGTCAGGTACTTCTTCCACCACAAGTATTTC
Source organism: Bagarius yarrelli (assembly GCA_005784505.1). Classification (NCBI taxonomy): domain Eukaryota; kingdom Metazoa; phylum Chordata; class Actinopteri; order Siluriformes; family Sisoridae; genus Bagarius; species Bagarius yarrelli. The sequence continues at coordinate 336,552 of VCAZ01000161.1, read as the reverse complement.
TGGATCTTTGGCCCACAGGCAGCCAGTCCATAATAAAGATACATAAGGACATGGATTGCTGCATTCATATGAGCACCAAAGAATGCTGTAAAAGTGAAAAACAAACACTATTAGCAAACTGTCATATCACATGCAGTTTATTTCTGGATACACTGTTAGACATAAAATAAATTAAGTCGTAAATCTAAAGGCTAGTTTAGATTTAGGCTGTCAGCATTTCAACAATAATTCAGATAGAAGACTAAATCTAAAGCCTAACAATAAAATACTCCAACATGGTTGTTTTTAATGTGCAAACTTGTTAAACGTTTGAATTTTCATGTCACTAAATGCTTAGTTAACATTAGTTAATTTCCTTTCATGAAAAGAAAAGGTTGTCTTAGTCACATGACATACACTGCATTTGGCAGAGTGACTTGCATTTATCTAATTTTCAACCAATAGAACAGTTCAGGGTTAAGGGACTTGATCAGGGGCCCAGCAGTGGGATTTGAACCCACAGTCTCCTGATCAGCAGTCCAACACCTTAACCACTGTGAGCTACCACTTCTCATTTCCCATTTTACTTTCCCATCTAAATTTTCGCAAGTAAAAAAAACTACCTCATGTTGTGTCAATCACGCTTACACGCTGCCTCTGAAACTTTTATCAGTCATCATAAAATCAAACTATTTTTTGTGTTTTTTGCATCCGTAGCGAGCATTCTGAGAGGTGTTTTGACAATTCAGAGCCATTGTACAAGCAAAAGACAAAATCCATAATGGGGAACCAGTGCTGCAACATATTGTATGCTGGTTTTAATGTGTGTGTGCATTCATATCTTAGACATACTGCCAGTCTTTATTTAGAATTAACTGGTTCTTCTGTTTTTATATGTGCTTCCGGTATCGCTAAGTTTCAAATGAGCCACTGAAATCCTGAAATAAATCCTAAACCTCTGACAAATGTTGATATATTCGTTAATGAATACAAAAAAAAAACATTTTGGTGTGCAAAGTGTTACTAAATACTTACACTGTCCACCTGCAACCCACTTAATTCCAATCCACCACAGCGTAAACATAGTGCAGTGGTGATAAACATGTAGAAAGCTAACATGGTTGAACTTCTTACGAAGGATGAAAAACACTGTGTCCAGATATTCAATCCCCTTTGACACAAAGTACCACCACAAAGCAGCTGCAACCTGGTTAGAAATACAACCAAATTAAATAGTATCAAGCAATAAAATGCTATTCTACAATATAGTAACTTTTTTTAGTAATAATCACTTGTTTTATTTAGATTATTTGAGTGTGCACATTTAAAAGATTAATAAAAATGATCCACAATGCAATATCATGACCCCTGGCTAAATGATCTTTAGCCTTGATAGCTCCGGCATTGAAATTAAGCTCACTCTTTCACACACCCTCTCTTTGAATACACTCCTTGGCAACATAAAGGGCAGGGATCAGGTTGCTGAGAGTCTACATCATGTTTTGCTTTCCACCGTCTGGGACAGTCATGGCCACAGTCATATAAACGCTGCAGTTAAGCATATCAGAGCCTCTATGAGGAAGAATCACTGTGACTCACCCTGACTTCATTAGGATCATCAGAGTAGTCCACTGGCTGGCAGAGGTAGCTGTAGTTCGCTGCCCTAGCTGCAAGGAAGAGCTGTCATCCAACAACAAACAACAGCGATTAAGAAAAAAAATCAAGTATAACATTTAAAAATCACATTTTGGATGTATTATTACTAATCATTAAATGTCCTGAACTACTGTATCCTGATTGGTCGCACCTCTTTGAAGATGAAAAAATTAAGGATAACCATGCTGAAGTTGTAAACAATCAAAGTCTTTCTGAGCTGGAAAGCCTCCCTGTTTCGCATAAACTTTGGCCCCAGCCAAAGAAAGAGCAGATACGTTGAGCTGATGGCCAGAGTGGGAAGAGGAGAGTTCATCAGGGGCCATTTCTCCACACGCTTGTCTGCAGCAAAGGAATTAACAAGAATTAATACTTTTCCACAAGAAAGAACAGAAATACCTAAATGCTGGACAAGAACTGGACAAATAAGTGGACAGTGACAAACCATTACAGTTTTAGCTCCACACACTGCAATTTAGATGAAACAATGGAGTCTCCGCCCTATAATCCAATGAACTAAGGCATTTGAATCTTTTTACACTGTCAATGTTAATGCCATTAATGAAATTCTTAAGCATGTGCGGGGAAAGTGGTGGCTCATGGTTAAGGTGTTGGATTACCAACCCGAAGGTTGTGGGTTCGTTTCCCAGCTCAACCAAGCCACCACTGCTGGGCCCCTGAGCAAGGCCCTTAACCCCCAATTGCTCAGTTGTATAACAAGGAATATTGTAAGTCGCTCTGGATAAGGGCGTCTGCCAAATGCTGCAAATGTAAATGTAAATGTAAATGTGCATGCAGATAAGGGCAGATAGTGTTTTCCTTAGAGTGTGTTAATCTTCCCCATGACAAAGCATTACAAATTATTTTATAGATAAAATAGGCAGTGTTTTTTTCTGTGGCTAGGATGTGGACTACTGCTATAAAGGTTGGGAGTTCAAAACCCAGCATGGAATTGGTGGAGAAAACACCCAAAAATGTCAGGACTGATGTGTGACAGAAGAATAACAGAAAGGTGTAGGAGACAGGGGTGAGTTGTTATGTCTGTGGTACTGAGGAAGAGACAGGAGACAGAGTTGGAGGTAGCAGAGCTGAAGATGTTGAGGTTCTCTTTGGATTGACGAGGTTAGACAGGATTAGGACCAAGCACAAAAAAGTGGACATAAAGGTTCAGGCAGATGTTGAGGTATAGGGATGTGATAAATAAGGACGTAAAGTTTGTGGGTGTGAGTGAAGCGGATGCAGAGGATAGAGCTAGATGGAGGCAGATGCTTCTCTGTGGTAGCCCCGAATAGGAACAGTTTAAATGTAAAAGAACCAAAAACACAGTTATATAGTTTTATAGTAAATATACAGTTCTTTTTGTTGCAGTTTTGTTTAATGCCCATGTTTCTAATTTAAAAACATAATATAGAATTAAAAGAAATTTAAGAAAGTACATACCTGCTATGGTAAGGCTCCATTTGTAGAAATTAATAGTGTCGTTGATCAAATGTGTTACAATATCCATCTTTGCAGGATTAGGTCCTAATTGTCTTTTGATAAAAAAGAGACTTTGTAAAAATACAAATCGATATATATAGCAGTAAACTACCCAATATAATCTATAGTAATTGTACTGTATGTTGCATAGAGATCTCTGATCTGCTTAGGCCTTGATCGTTAGCACTCCTGTTGAAACTAATTTGAGAGAAGTGAATATACTTCAAAAATTAACTACAATAATGCTGTGTTTTTAGAAAACTGTGAGAAATGTCAGCCAACACTGGTTAAGATGTTGGACTACTAACTGAAAGTTTGTATATTCCCAGCACCACCAACCTACCACTGCTGGGCCTTTAACTCCCCAACTGCTGAGTTGTATAAAGGAGTCAGTCTGAATAAGGGCGTCTGCCTAATGCCAGAAATGTAATTGTCAGACAGAGACTAAAAAATCCAATAGTATTTTCAGATTTAGTAAAAGGCGTCAGATTTTTTTTTGGCAGAATTAAAAACATTTATTGACACTGATATTCATCAAGCACTAATTGCTGTATTGTAATATTGACATTAATAATTGATTAAATAAATTATTGAGGAATCTAAAAAAGGTGTCTTTAAAATAAAAAATTAGATGGCAGAGAAATGTAAATACATACAAATAATGTCCAACTCACAGGTGCATTTTTGAGTTATTTTTACATTAATTTACATGCTTATTAAATAAAACATTGATCAAATCTTAAAACGATTTAAATTTAGGAATTTGTGATATGATGAGTTTGTTAAATGTCTTTAAATTTGCTGACCGGAATCCCAATGTAACAGTTATTAAGAGGCACGTGCCTCCTCATAACTGCAAATAAAGCGATTACATGTGAAATCAATCGAAATAACGGGTCTATAAGTGAAATATTACACACAGCCTAACAATGGCTAAGCTTTTCATGTGTTTATTGGAGCATAAACGTGCTGTACGATGCGGTTTCGGATGTCGCAAATTAAGGCCAAAGCCGAATAAGCCATTTTGTAATCCAGGGAATCTTTTTCAATTAAAAATTAGTCTTTTACACAAACCCTGTGTAAATCGTCATGCAGTATGTTATTTATTAATAAAATACACCGACAAGCTGTCTGTAATTAGAGAAAGATCTCTCCTATCTCAAGCTTATACAGACCATGCGCAACACCCATCCATAAGACAAGAGGAGCAAATGGCGATGAAGCACCTGACCAATGCACAGGATCAGAACACTGAATATAACACACACACTAACACACACACTAACTAACACACACACACACACACACACACACACACACACACACACACACACACACACACACACACACACACGCTAAAGGTAGATTAAATACCGTCCAGTCTGAGAAACCGCAAACTGAAATTGCATAAAGTAATACTTTCATCGGCTGGCCTGGTTAATACTGCGATCACATGATTTCATCCTTACCGTGCTGGGCTTAATTCTGTCCTAATGACATTCAACGCAAGGTCATGCGACACAATATTCTCGCTTGCTTTTAAGGATCCAAACGTAACAAAAAATAAAATTAACAATACTCAAGATAAACCCCAAATTAGCGGCAAACCTGGGTGTTCGTACAGAGCATCCTACATGGGCATTTGCATCAGTGCGATTGTGGTTGCTGTTCTCCAGGCGCTCCTGTGGAAACAGGCAGAGTTAAACTGCGCATGCGTCACGGCTAACAAAAAAAACCAAAAAAACGATCTGGTCCTGGTAAGCCTGGTCTGCCTCAGTACAGTTTTTGTTTGAATCTGTTGATCTTATCATCAATCCGGCAGCACAAGCTACACAGAACGATTCAATCAACATTATTACAATAAATTACAGTAAAGTAATATGACAGTATGGGATTTAACAAAGCCACACCATCACAGAAAAGGGTAACAGATTGAATGGGCTAGTCAAACTCCATGTCCTTTCAGTGAATCCAGAAGGCAGGAGATGTAAAGGTTTTTCACCAGGGATCATCATCTTGAACACGTGATTCCCCTCACAAAAGACATTTAAAAAATAGAAATATATGTCTATTTATATACCTACTGTCTTTCCGTCCCTGTTTAGTTATTTCTCTAGGATCAGAACTTTAAATCTGTGCACTCGGAATATTCCATGGGATCTGTCATTTATACGTTTATTAATTCTGTATAGAAGAAATGCGTTAGTTTTGTGTGTAAAGGGTCCAGTCAACAATATCTGACACTGACATAATATTTGTTAAGATTTTATAGAGCAAGTTGGGTGGGATTCTTCTGTTTAAAAATCTTATCTGGCAACCCATGCTTACACGCGGACAACAATGACATCATTTCCGGGTTGGAGAACCACAGACGGCAAAATGGAAGGTAGCCGTGTCGATGAGTTAAATTCTCGGCTTCAGGCGCTGGAAAAGCGTGTGTATGGAGAACATGGCAACAGCAACGATAAACCCGTTAAGGTAATGTGGTTGTTGATATGTTTAAAGTAATAATTTTCTTTTGTGGTTAGTAGTCGCTGACTAGCTGTCTGTCCGTAGCTAGCCATTCAGCTGGTCATCTTTATGCTGAATGTTGTAAAGAGGCCATGTTGTATTTTATATAACACTTTATTTTCTACTACATATGATTTTATTCCTTGATGAGAATCGTTTTAAATGCATTTAATTGACCCCTGGTGACGTCATGTTCTTTAGACGGGTGTGGCGCCGCTGTATTTCTTGAAATGTGCCTATAGAACAGTGTTGAAGTGCCAATAATCCTCGTTTTAAGATATACATAATTATAAGCATGTACCTCTGGATTTAATTCTGTAGATTTCTAGTAGAGTTTAAAGTAGAGATGATCTGTGCTGTCTGCTTTAGCCAGCATCTCTTAACCAGCTCAAGCTTTCATTCCACTGCGCAAACAGATGAAACCTATTATTTCCAGCATCCCGGTGACGGGAGGAGAAGCTGAACCCTAAAAGTCTTATAAAAGCTTCAGACTGTTTATTTTTTTTCTGAAAATCCTGTAAAATCCGGCCAGTTAAAATGATTTAAAATTTGGAAGGCTTTCTCAGTTGTCAGTTTTGTCAATGCCAATTTAATTTATATGGCACTATTTAAACACAAATGATATGAGACAAAAGAGAAGTAGTCATAGTAATAGTAAAAAAAAAAAAAAATTAAATAATACAGAAACAGGACAAAAAAGTAAAAAGGAACAATAGAACGAATCTCAATGATAAAATGGCAAATCAAAGAGGTATGTCTTTTAAAAACAGGTAGCAAGGATCCAGATCTGATATAGAGGGGCAATTCACAATCTAGGGACAGTAACTGAGAAAGGGTGGTCCCGCCTACATTTCAGCTTTGACTTTAGGATACATAATAAGCTCTGGTTGGACGACCGGAGAGACAAGAGGGACCGATGTTTAGTCAGTAAATCTGAAAGATCCACATTGAGGGGCCAAGCCCTTTAATGTCTCTGACTGATAGATAGATAGATAGATAGATAGATAGATAGTAAGTATAGTAGTAACTGTGCAGATAAATATGTAAGTATGTACATTATTAACTGAGGCTATGTCAGTATGTGCATAGAGAAGTTTGTGTAAGTATTTACAGCATATAAAGAGTTGGGTGTAATTATACATTGTGCAAAATGTGTACATTGTACAGACCGTATATATTTATAGATAGACAAATTAGTGTAATCCTATGAATTAACAATATGTACATAATAAAAAAATATATTATACCAATAAAAATGTAGCAGAATGTGCAGCGTGAAGCAGAACTGCAAGATGGTGAAGCCTAATGACTTGTCATGTAGCCTGAGACCACACAGTAAAAGTGTAAACAGTGTGAAAGATCTGTTATGCTTCACGTTATTAATCATAATCAGGGGGTTATTTTTTTTCAGTGTGTTGAATCTTTGGCAAGGATCAGTTCTGCCCTGGCAAACACAGCAAACAAGAGGGAACGAGTTAAAATTCTTCACAAGAAAAGTAAGCAAAGACAGATTTTTCACAGCAATAGACCCTTTAAACCTACTGTGCAATGGCTTGTTTACTTATTTCTGTTTTTTTGTTGTTTTAGTTGAAGATCTGCTGAAGTATGTAGACCCACAATTTACAGACTACATTGCTGTGCCAGATGCAATGAAATTGGAGTTTATATTAGCAGGTCGGTAGTGTCTTATTAATTTGGTTGTGTTATCGCATCAGCGACAGTAATACCACAGCAGCCTGGTGTAAGTCATGCATGTTGGGCATCATCGTGAATCCATGTTTGATATGCTTTTGATTGTCTGCAGAGCTTTTTGTTGTGCATATTCGTTTATATTTTAGATATATAGTCTTCTTATTATCAACAACTATTATTTAATGCCTCCTTTTGCTCCGATTCTAGAGGAGGACTTCTTGCGCTCTCAGGCTGCCTTACTGGAGCAGGTGAATAACCTCCAGCCTCTGCTGGATAGCCCACATATCAAAGGTAAGTAACAAGAAAACAAAAACCGAAAAATCAATACAGTAACTTGTTTTCTGCTTATTTGCCTAGCAAACTAGCAGGAGTAACACAATTAAATATATTCTGTTTGTACATTTAATTTGTTTTACAGCTAATAGTGAGAGATGTTTATAATATACAGGTGGTATGTTTATGATTAGATATACTGCCTCCAAATGATCACAAATGATTTAAAGCTGTTCTGTTTTATATTTCCAGTTTTTTATTATTTGTTTCTATTTTAATTAACGTTTGTAACTGATGTTGCAATGTACTTACTTTTTCTGCTTGACTAAAACAGCTGTTCCAGAACTTTCTACCAAAGTGCAGCGTCTGTCTCAATTTCATATCAATCAGCAGGTAAAACATGAGGCATTGGCCATTTTTCTGGACCCAAGTTGCAATTTGTTAAATAAATAGAGCAGGTCTGATCCTGCTATTTTTATGTGCACACACCTATAATCGTTTTCTCCTTTTTGACTTATTCTCTAATTTAAGCTCAGGCATTTACCCATGCCCATGATTGGCTAGTGTGATGATTGACAGATGGAAAATTCATAGTCTTTGGAATGTACTCGGTTCATTTTGCTTTTTGAGCTGGAGATGGATTGTTTTAACTGCTAGGAAGTAAATGTGGTTGGCTTTTATCTTGTAAAAGTACTAGACTCTAAAAGTTTACCTAGAGCTCTAGCTTGATAAACTGTATTTTGTTTATAATACAGTTTATCAAGCTAGAGCTCTAGTTTGCAGCAGCTCTGTTCATAGTCATTTTGAAATGGCATTTTTTTTCTGTACATTTTCTATTTTGTATTACATAATTTAATTTTTAAAACTGAATAAGCACTGGACTGTATTTAGGCTTTTATTTATAGCCAGCCTTATTGTCCCATCAGTTTTATTAACAGAAAAAAATAAGTACATTTTTTTGGTAATATGAATGTTTGTTTGTTTTTCCTTTCTTGATTCTATTTCACAGGACCAAAATGATGCGTCAACTGCAGACGTAAAAAAGCTGTTTGAAGAATACAACAAAATGGTATCCTTTAGTTCACAACCATCTTTGTGTGATGTTCAGGTTATTAATAACCCTCTGTTCCTCATGTGAAAAGGGGCTTTTACTTTACACAGTTCAAGCTGTTCTGATACACTAATCATGTGATCATGTGGCCTGAGTACAAACTACTTGTGTGTGATTGTTGGTGGTACAAGGCTGGAGAGTGCAAAGACATTTCCTTAACATTGGCCCAGATGTTTCTTTTGTCTAAGCAGTTTACCCAATGGGATGATACTCTGAGGAAACTGGAAGCACCCAAACCAGTCCAGCTAACCGATTAGAGATGTAATGCTTAATTTACTTACAATGTCCTTTTTTGTTGTTCTTGTTTTGTTGTACAAATGCTTCCTATTAGCATTCACTGATGTAACCTATTAATACATGTACATTAGTAATAAAGTATAAGTATTATACTCCTATGTGTTCTGCGGTTTCATATTCATTATTTGCTACTTGTGTTTATTACAGCATTGTTTGTATTAAAAGTCTTTGTATACCGTTATAAGCTTTGCATTAATTGCTTACGATATTTTCATTGTATAATTATTTTACATTTTTGCTGGCTGGTCTTACCATATGCAGTGCCACATGCTTTACTACACCGTGTCCACTATTATGACGACTGTATGGCGATCATTCACTTGACAAATAATCACAAACTGTTGTAGCAGTAAAAAGAAGAAGTTATACACTGCACACTGTGGAGAGATGATAGCAGCTAACTTAGTCTGCTTCTACCAAATCTGCTTTGTGCTATTTAAATTGCATCTGGATCAAATGGATCAAAGACAATTATTTGGACAATGGTGCAATTTTTGTAATTGTTCCACAATTGATTGAAAATAAAGCAATTTACATGTGATTTAAGTCAACAAGCTTTTATTATCATTTCAACCATATATTACAGATGCGGTACACAGTCAAATGAAAGTGTCTCCAAGACTATGGTGCTACATACACCACACATCTATACAAAACAACACAATACTACATAAAACCAGGCTTGAACTAAACCTTACTACTGAAACTGTAAAATATTCTTGTGTTATTGTTTTTAACCCATCTACAATTTGCAGTTATATACTTAACACATATTTAATGGTTGTGTACTTTATTACATAAATTAATAATTTATAATAATAATATATTTTTAGGATAATAGGATAAAGTGTGACACTGATTTGGTCATGGGAATTAAGACTGAGACCCCAGAATGCATCAAACCAAACAAAAATAAATATTCAACAACGTTTCAGTCGCACACAAATAAAGACACATAAACTTTAAATTTAGTCTAATATTTTCAAGCAGATCCCCATGACCCCAAATTAGGGAATAAGCAGGTATAGAAGACGCATAAATATTACATTGCATGTTCTCCCCATGCTTGTGTGGGTTTACTCCGGGTACTCCGGTTTCCTCCAACAGTCCAAAAACATGTATGTTAGGTTGATTGATGATTCCAAATTGCCCGTGAGTGTGTGTGGCTGTGGCCTGTGGTGGACTGGCAGCCTGTCCAGAGTGTGTACCCCTCCTGCGCTTTGCTCTTTCAGAGACGGCTGGGGTAGGCTCCAACAGATCCTCGAATCAGGGAATAGGCAGGTATAGAAGATAAATGAATGAATGAATAAATAAATGAGTTTCCAAGCATGTTTTTATAGAAAAAAACAATTACATATTTATCTCTCTAATATTATATTTATATGATTTTAGTCTGATGTGCATTTAATCTATGTCTTAGGTTACACAATCATTGGAAAACCTGGAGAGGTGGACGTAGCAAGACAGTACGTGTGTTTCAATGAAAGGGAGGGAAATGGAACAGGGTGAAGAGGTGAAGAAGGTACAGGAGTTTAGGTACTTGGGGTCGACAGTCCAGAGCAATGGAGAGTGTGTAAAAGAGGTAAAGAAGAGAGTACAGGCAGGTTGGAATGGGTGGAAAAAAACGTGTCAGGAGAAATGAGTGACAGGAGTAATCAGCTAGAATTAAGGGGAAGTTGTACAAGACTGTGGTGAGACCAGCTCTGATATATGGTTTGGAGACAGTGATGCTGAGAAAGAGACAGGTGGCAGAGCTGGAAGTAGCAGAGCTGAAGATGTTGAAGTTTTCTTTGGGAGTGACGAAGTTGGACAGGATTAGGAACAAGTTCATAAGGGGGAAGTCTCATGTTAGATGTTTTGGGGAGAAAGGCAGGGAAGACAGATTGGGGTGGTTTGGACATGTACAGAGGAGGGATAGTGAATATATTGGTAGGAGGATGTTAGAAATGAAGCTACCAGGCAGAAAACAAAGAGGAAGACCAAAGAGGAGGTATATGAATGTGATAAACGAGGACATGAAGTTAGTAAGGGTAGAGAGATGATTCGCTGTGGCGACCCCTAAAAGGGAACAGCCGAACGGAGAAGAAGAAGATTTAATTTTGGGTCTAAAATATGAAAGAAGCTAAGATGTGATCTAATATGTGTGTTTCCTAAGGGCGTGTCTCTTTCACTTCAGAACGCACTTTAAACTAGCCACTAGAGGGCGTCTTTCCCGTAGGAGGCGGAGTTTCTTAATACAAACTGACCAATCAGAGAGCGCAGCTGACCAAGGTGGCGGTTTTGAAAATTAGAAAAACATTTTCCTGCTGCCCCGTTCACCCGGATTACAGAATAACACTTTAAACTGTTTATATCATATTCACACAGTTTGGGTGGAACTCACTGGTGCACGCGGCGGTAAAATATCTATCTAAATTCCAGAGGATTCTATTTCGGATCAGGGTTTACCGTTAGTGCTGCTATGTTCAGTGATGCTAATTTCTAACGTTACCACACGCTAGCTCGTTTAGCCTTGAGCTAGCTAGTCCTGTCGTGCCACTGTGCTGTTTAGCTTACGCGCTATTTGTTATTAACTGTTTTTATTACAGGTTAGTTACGTATTCTGTTATTTTAACGAAATAAATTAACATTAATCCGTTGTCCTTAAGCCGGTTTTTACTTGGCGTTGGTATTAGAGACAGTGGTACGATAATTATGCACCGGTAGCCTGCTAAAGCTAGGCTAACTAAGTGACGTTATTTTTCCCTCAACAGAGCAGATGCTATCTATCTATCTATCTATCTATCTATCTATCTATCTATCTATTATCAGTGTTATTAATGCAGGTAGTTATTTGACTGTGGTGAAATTGGAGTCAGTTGACTGTGTCTGTTTTCAGGGATGGACGAGGAGGAGAACACTGAACGGAAGTTACAGATTGCTATGCTGTGTCAAAAGCTGGAGAAGATCAAGAGATACTACAACGATGGTGAATATTAAAGCTAAAACATTCGTCAGGAATTAAAAAAAAAGTCACTAGATAAACTGATGTGAGGACCTGCAAAAGCGCTGTTTGACCATGGCGGCGCTGTAGAGCTTAATTATATCCCATTGCTTTAAAGCATTTTTAAGGAATCAAATATAAAATTATAACCTGATTTTTTTTTAAATCAGTGTGAAGCTAGCTAAGGTTAAATGTGATTAGTGAAAACAATAAATATTTATTTATATTTATTATGAATAAATAACAAATACATGCACATTACACATAAAATAGCATAATTATTAAGCATAATTATTAAAGCTAAAGTGTCCTTTTTTTCCAAAAATGTCATTGATGTTGCTATTAAGAAGATTATCTAAATCTTATTATTCATTTCATAGAGAGATGTGATTTACACTATATTGCCAATAGTTTGCGGTCACCGGATCATCGGGTTCATATGTGGTTCCTCTCCAAAATGTGGCTTTGTATGTGGTAGCATTACATTATTCCTTCACTGGAACTAAGAGAGTCCAACACTGTTCCAGCATGACCACGCACAAATCTCCCCGATCTCCATTAAGACATGTTATGATTGGATAGCACTCTTTGTGTTCTGCACAGAGCCCTGATCTCAACACCACTAAACACTTTTGGGATGAACTGGAACACCAACTTCACTCCAGACATCCTTATGTGATGTTAGTGTCTGATCTCGCTAATAATATTTTAATGGAATGAACACGCATCACACATTCAAGCTCACATTAAATCAAGAATAAGACGTTTAAAATCATATGTGATTCTGATGGTCAGGTGACCGCAAACTTTTGGCATAAAGCTGTAATACTAACTGAAAGCATCACTGACACTGTCTTTTCATGTTCATGTTTAATTCTCTTAAGACACTTTTGAAGCTAAATAATCTGAATAACTGTGACGTGACGCAGTGCTGATTGCAGGACTGCTTTCTTAACTTCTGTTTTTAACTGCTACCATTTTGTTGTGTTTTCTTCTTTTTATACGTACATGTACAGAGTAAATGTAGTATAATTATTTGGCATTTTTAAAGCTAAAATGGTTACCTTTTTTATGTACTAGTTATAATAAATAAACGACAGTCAATAAGTAAACCTTTTATATTTTAACTAGTTGAAAAGGCGAGATAATTGCAGTTTAATAATTGCAGTTTAATAATTGCAGCTCTATTAACATTTTTAAGCCAAAGTTGCAATAGGCATAAATCAGTATAATAAATCGCACAAGCAATTATTGACTATTTAACATAATCGGTTGTTGCAGCAATAGTGAGTGTTATTTTTTTATTTTGTTTTTAATTATCTATATTATTATTGTTGTTGTTGTTTGTATCGTTGGTAACAGTTTTACTAGTCTGGTAATACCTTGCTGCTTTTCCTACAGATGACACAGACAACATCAATCAAATTATCAGTTCCAATTCGCCAGACACATGCAGAACCTTTCTGACGAACCTCGAAAAGAAAGGCAATCCTCAGTCAGATCCTACTCTCCTCTCCAAATTAATGGATTGCTACACCCGGGTTTTCTTGAGCATGCCACTCGGTAAACACAGCCAGAATTTAAACTATGCAAGGATGCTGGTCAGATTTGCAGAGCTTAAGGCGTAAGTATTTAATTCTCATCTTAAATACATTATTTGGTTCTTTTATATCTTTACTTTAAGGGGGTGTTCACACTTTTTCTGGTTCGATTAAAACAAACTCTACATATCTATCTCACAAAAGGCAACCAATCGGATTGTGAATGTATCACTATGCGTTTCGGTTTGCTGCCAAAAATGCAAGTATGGATGCTAAGTGGACCAGGAACAAGTGTGAACACACTCTAAATAAGCACATGTACCCCTATCCTCTAAATAAATCATTTCTTAATTATATTCCAATATCTGTTCCTTCCATTTTGTTTTTAAAAGGATCCAAGATGCCAATGATGCACGTGATAGTTTTGACATAGCAAGATCTCACTGCAAGGATTTTGCCTTTGTCCATATAGCGTGTGCTCAGTTTGAACTTTCACAAGGTACGAAGATGCAGATTGTTGCTGCTGATTTTTTAATTCAGAGCCTTAAAACTCTCCTTACTATTATTTGTATTAATTTATTTATTTGTATTCGCTGTATTTATTTTTATTTACTAAGAAGATATGTTTTTTTTTTCGTTCATTGCTTCATTTTGTTGCCACTGTTGGGTCCTTGGGCAAGACTCCTAACCCCTTCTGCTCCATGGGTGCTGTATCATAGCTGACCCTGCGCACTAACCCCTATCTTTCTAAGATGGGATATGCAGAGAAACACATTTCACTGAACTGTAAAGTATAAGAGTGAAATAAGCACCTATACCTTAAAGTTTTGCGCTACGCTGGTTAAACTAGTCGACGAGTTTGATTAGCTATAGTGATTATTCTTTTACCTGTTCTAAGGTAAGCGTTCTAGCATGCAAAGATTCTCGTTGTAGTCTTTGCAATCTAAAAGTGAGTGACGCTCATGTTTCTGCTTTATAAACGCAGATGCATGTTTATGTTCAGAACGCATCTCAAAACTTTTTATCTCCTAATCAACAGGAAATGAAAGGAAATGTGCCTTGATTCTTCAGCAGGCTATTGAAATGGGTGCAAAGCCTTGGGAAGCTCTGGAAACTGCAGTGCAGAATGTAAAACTGGGTAAAAGTCTGCTTCTTTCCCAAGAGGATAAAGAGAATGTTGCAGGTTGGTTTTTGAAATATTTGGTTACTCACTGTAATGCAGTAGGGCTGTGTTTTGGTGCACAACAGTGTATTGTTTATAACACAACAATAAGTAGATGATTAATTTTTCAGTTTTTTTGCACATGTTGAAAATGCTTTATTTATTGAGATGTTGAATTGCCAAACAGTGGGAAAATTGTGTTAATTTTAGTGACTGAGAATTTACAAGAACCCATAAGGAGAACCCTAATGTCCAAAGGTGACTCCAGAAAGTCTGATGTATCCAGTGACTTTCATCTGGCCAGTGGTTTTTCTCTGGGGTAGGAGACATATAGACAATTTATAATTATACAAAATGAGGCATCTTGTATGCATAACATTTCACCTTTTGCATTTCTTCACTGCTATGCACATGTTTGTAATCATAGCTCTGATCAGAGAAATGACTCACCGGAAGTCCCAACATGGTATTCTAGCTCCCAAAAGAAAAGAACAGTGGCCATGGTAAGGTTAAAGCTGCTTTTTGGTCTTACAATAAATCATTTAGATAAAGTAGCTAACTGCTTTGTTTTATTTTTCTCTCCAGCCTGGAAGAATTCCCATGTTACCCCTGTCAATTCCAGAAAGTGAAAATGAAAACATAGCTACTGTTTGCAAACCCCAGGCTCCCCTTTCTGGCGGTAGTTTGTCTAGGTGAGAATCCTTTCATCTGTTTGTAATGCTAATGGTATCTATTATGTTCTTTGTAAAAACTGAAAAGTTGTTCTATTTCTAGGCCAACCTATCGTTCAGGTGCACTTTCCTCTTCAAAGAAGTGTTCTGGTGATGGCGACTCTTATAATGACAGCCTGTTAAATCTAAAGGTATAGTTATTAATCATTCCTGCTTTGCTATTATAATCAACGAAGAACTTAATGATTAGGTTAATGTTACGATTTTTCACCATGTCGCTTTAGCGCTTACTGGACCTTAATTACTGGACCAGGCGCATTTGCGAGACTTCACACGCGACAGTACGTTATTTATTAAATGGAAAGGATTAAAAAGCCAAAATAGGGAACTTACATTGGTGAGACGTTCCAAATTTTGGCTTTGAATGCTTGTCAATTAATCATCCAGTGCTCTTGAGAACATTTTTATATGAGTGATTTACTGCAGAATGCAGGACATTATAAAATAGGACAATTTTATCATTTTGTCTATTTTGGCCCACAGCTCACACTGAATTAGTGACCGTGCATAATCTTTGCAGCATCATCATTTTATTTTTAGCCACTGCCTCATTCAATATGATGTAATGGCCTTTTGGAAGCCTTAAAGTTGGTATATAAATAGCTGCAGCGTTGTGTTTTCTGAGCAGCATTATTTGGATTTAAACCGAAAAAAATGTCCACGGTTTTAAAAAGCACCTTCTGCTTTGCTTCTTTTGTTAAATAGCCGCCACTACTCTCAACTCTCTGATGTGCTGTTCTTG
This sequence comes from Bagarius yarrelli, assembly GCA_005784505.1. Classification (NCBI taxonomy): domain Eukaryota; kingdom Metazoa; phylum Chordata; class Actinopteri; order Siluriformes; family Sisoridae; genus Bagarius; species Bagarius yarrelli. The sequence goes on along the minus strand of VCAZ01000161.1, from coordinate 320,398 downwards.
TAATCCAGCTATCACACCTGGTTTTAGTCAATACCTGATGTTAGAGTGGCATCAAGCACACTGAAAAGCTACACACACCTGTGTGTCTGTGTGTTAAGGTCGTGTGTGGGGGTTGAATCAGTCTCTTAATTTTTTTAACGATTAGCATGCGTCTCTTCTTAAAGTATTTATGTTTTAAATCTCTCTTAAACCTTTGAAGGGTCCCTGCACATGTATGATTATCTGTATTTGTTGTATAGCCACTTGTGATTAGCCCAGAGCTCCACTGTGGGGAGGATGTTAGTGGTGTGGACTCCACCACAGCACTTCTGCACAGACCAGAAAGGAAAGGTACTGTTAGATTTACAGTACACACAACTGTTTCATTTTTTTTTTCTTTTTGATGGACTCGTCACTTTAATTGTTCTTTTTGTTTGCATTTTTGATTTTCTAATTATTTATGTTAATAGAATACACTTGCTACACTTCTCCTCCCTGTTGTTGAGAGATTCTATTGTTTTGCATTTCAGACACCACTGAGTATATTAACCAAATAATGGTTTCAAACTCGCCGGAGACCTGCTACATGTATCTGCGAGACCTGGAGACGGCCAATGACCCTCGCACAGATGCTGCTTTTCGCTCCAAGCTGTTGAGTTGCTACTCCAAGGTGTTCATCAGGTTTCCCTTGGCACAGTACAGGAAACTGGAAAGCTATGCACGGATGCTGGTCAGATACGCCGAGCTAAAGGGGTGAGTAAACAGTTAAAGCTTAAAAGGTGGTGACTACTACGTTTTTTTTTTTTCTCTCTTCTAAGTGTTGATTCTAATTTTTAGTAAATAAAAGTAATAAACTGCTGTTTAGTTTAGCCCTGTGATATTGTTTTGATTAAATTTTGTGCCATAGAACAGTTGAATTTCCAAACCTCATATTGCGAGTTAATCAAGTTGTTTGCTGACCAAATGTGTTCATATTGGACTACATCGAAGTACCCAAGGGGCAATCACAGGAAATAGAGTATAACTAAAATATAGTAAATATAAATTTAGTGGATTAAAGCACTCATGCCCTGCCTAACTATAGCAAGGTATTATTTAATCACTGTAGTTTTTAAACAACTTTAAATTGATAATCTTCTTCTTTTAGATAATTGAAATGAAATGAAATTAAAAAAAAATAAGTGATAACTTTTGAAAGGGGTTTGTGGGGGGCGGTATAACTGTGGTACGAGCCATTTATCAAGCATTCTGAGATAAAAGCTGCTTTACATTTAGGCTAATTCGTCCTTTCTTGTAATTGAGTGTGTGAATGTGTGTGTTTGAAAAGTGGTCTTACTGCATTGTATAAGCCTGATATCGCATTTGGTGTGCCATGTGTTTTCAGGATAGACTTCTGTTAGTAAGTGATTGATACAAATAGACTTTAAGCACATGGAGCAATGACGTATTTCAGCCAGCTTAGTCGCTTCTGGTATCACGCAGCGCGGTCAGCTTTGTAGCTACATGGAATAAGCATTCCTAAGTACACGGTGTAAATACACATCTGTTATAATATAATAAAACTGCGCAATTAAAAAAAAATAATAATAATTGGATGAAGACAGTGAGGAAGATTTTTTAAAACTTACATAAAATGGGGGGAAAAACAACTACAAAACGATTTGTAAACAAATACAAAACGATTTATCATCATTGATTCTCACTTTTCTCATCTCAATAACAGGAGATGCGGAACGTGCGTAAATGAAGAGAAAAAACAGAACACCGTTTCTATATACAGTCTTATGCAAAAGTTTAGGCACCCCTTGATAAATAACAGATTTTGGTGATTTTCTAATTGAAAAGATGTTAAAAAATGCACAATATTTTGGTTGTTGAGTGTCCGTAAGTGTGTGCACAAGGTTTAAAGAGTCAAAGTATTTGTAAAGCTTTGAAATTGGCATTTACTAATGACAGCTGTTGCCATGCATCAGATCTAACGAGCTAATTAAGGTCTGAAACCTCTGAAAAGTAACTATGCATCAATGTTTGCTGAAAATATTGTGCATTTTTTCCATTTCCAAGAGAGACTGTGTTAACATCTTTTCAATTAGAAAATCACCAAAATCTGTTATTTATCAAGGGGTGCCTAAACTTTTGCATAAGACTGTATCCCCATTGCTTAGCATACATATTCAAATATTAATCAATGTTACAACATACCAGTGTTATTTACAGCATACTGTATAAAACGAAATATGTAATATCCTGCAAAAGGCTAGTTTAACACGTGACAAGTCATAGAAACGGGATTTGGAGGGTACCTTTCCCTTTACCCTCAAGCTGTTTAAAACTAAGGTTGAAAATGGCGTTAGGAAAATTGTATGTGACTTGAAATATAACAGCAGGCGGGCCAAGACAAACGCACCTCATCGATAACAGTTCACTGCTGTACTAGCAAGCATGATGATAAAATGTAAAGACACTGCACGTACACATATTTTGTGGATGTAGCTTAAAAGGTTTAGCTTGGAGCCCTTCTCTTTCTTGGTTGTCGATGAATGACCGTGTTTAGACCATTCGACTCATGCCGAGTGAAAAACGTAATTGCTATGGCTAATAGCTACGACTGAGCTGGCTGACTTCAGTTGCTGAAGAGTGTGTGTGCCTTATTGGCTGTTAAAAGTTTTGTTTATCAGTTTACTCAGTTTATATACTTTTTTTCCTGTAGAATTGAAGATCCCGATGAAGCAGAAGACAATTTCATTATTGCCAGAGCCAACAGCAAAGCCTTTGCTTTTGTTCATATTGCCCATGCTCAGTTTGAGCTCTCACAAGGTTGGTGTGTAATTTCTTTTATATGCGTTTATGCATATATCTGCGACCTGCATCTACAGTTCATTTTATTATTGTTTTTTTTTCCCCTGCAGGTAATAGTAAGAAAAGTGCTTCCATTCTACAGAAAGCCCTGACATCAAATGCTAAACCCAACTGAACTTCTCCAAATGGCAATGCAAAATCTAAAGTCAGGAAAGACTCTGCTTCTCCCAGCTGTAACTAAAGAAGACTTTGCAGGTAATTTATTTTTTATTATTTTACATTTATTCTGAGAAAAGTGTCAGTAGTTTGAAAAACGCATGCCCATCACATGACTGTGTGCTTCTTGAATATTACGTTCCCTTTCCTTAAGATTAAGTTTCCTTAAGTAGATATACATGTACAGCACTGTGCAGGCCGCTTGAGGCTTTCGCCAGCTTTGTTAAACCATGTCCTTATGGACTTTATATGCACGTGTAGGATTCCAGGAATCTTTAAGGCTGGAAATCTTTTATAGAAATTCACAGAAATTAATGGGAATAAACTGGGAATTTGCAAAATTGCAGGTTGGCCTACAACATGGATCTTAAATGCAGGTGTAAAACATTGCAACCTAATTCTTAAACAGAATTAATGCAATTTCTATCCTGCATTTGCCCCACGCACATACACGCTGCAGAATGCACTGTGCATTCCTTTGTAAAATACCCCATAATTTCTTAAATCCTGCACACTAAATAATCTGGGTTGGTATTTATGTCAATTACATAAAAATTACATGCTTGTATATTTAAAACTACTTTGTGCAACAGAATTATACCAATGTTTAGGTGAATGATAATTGGAAAAAATGTCTAAAAAATTAGCATTTCCTGTACAAAATTACCCCCAGCCACTCAATTTCCCCCTATTTCCCAGGCTATGGAAAGGCAACAATGTCTTTTTAAAATGTGTATTTGTTGCTTGCATGTTAGCTTCTGACCAAAAATGTTTCTATTTGGTTTTTTTTATAAAGTTTCTAGAAATTTCTAAATAATTTAAACAAATACCTGTAATTTAAATAAATACCTGTAAGTTTCCATAAAATTCTGTTAAGTTAACTTAAAATCCCCAGGATGAAGTTTTCCATGGAAAGTTACCAGACATTTTTCACCCGATTGCAACTATATGTTTGAGCTTATTAGTTCCAGTGACAAGAATTGGCAATGAGACCATTTAATGTGCACCTAATAATAGAGTTTCCTGTAGGTTAACTACTAAAGAAGCCTGATTATTGACAGTTTTTGTTGTTACAGATTCAGCAGTCACTTCCAGTGATGGTGGAAATCGGGAGGAGGACGAGAATCAACTGAGGATTACCACAAAACAAGCACAGCCTAAAGCGTACACTTTGGAGAGTTTGTCTGAATGGAAGATTCCTTCAAGTGTCAACAGGCAGGCTTCTCCAGAGGTGTGAATGTTGCTAGTTTTGTAGCCCCTTATTTAAGTATTTGATGTAATAATGTATATCATAAAAGGGTTTCTTTTACTTTTGCATTTGTGGCTATTATAGGACCATAAGCATGCTGAAGATCTCAATCCTACACCTCGTCCGCTTCAGATACTTAGAACTCCCTCTGCCTCGGCTGTCTCAATTCCATCCAGAGTGAACCAAGTCAATTGCTGCCAGACACCGAAGCACAAAGACTTTCATGCAAACAGGTTGGGACACTACTGAAATTTATAGACCTAAAATATTATTTGCTGGCTATAAAATGTGTGCTGACTAATCCTTTACCTTCTTTCTAGTTTCGTTACACCTGTTGTAAAACAGAGACCAGCCGTTGTGTCCGTTCCTTTCCAGAGGGTCAGCCATACTCAGTTTCCCTGCACTCCACAGAATCAGGTATCAATTGTCTCACATACACAATAGCTGAGGAACAGGAACGCAGTGCTATTTAGATTTTAGACTAGAAACGTGCATTATTACAAACAGTTACAATGATTAATAGCAGTAAAAAAAAATAACAAATCAGTAAATAACAACAATTACTTAATGTCGGAGGCTTACATTGCCCCTATATTGAATATTTTTACTTGATCAATAATGTAATAAAAACAGCTATAAAAAGAGAACCCCTTTGTGCAATTATTTGGAAAAAATAATGATAGTGGATTTGGGTTGTACCTCTTTGTTATAAATGTGTGTGTGTGCTTTCCAGGGTCCTGTCAGTTCCGTCTCTAATGAATCCATCACCATCAAAGGCAGACAGTTCTTTATTTTAAAGATGATCGGCAGGGGTGGTTCCAGTAAGGTAATGTGTGAATAGTGTGTGAACACTTTCTTAGATTTATACATAGCTGTTTCTCTTTGCCAGGGGTAATAAAAAGGTACAATGTTCTCAACCTAAGGTGTACCAGGTTTTGGATGAAAAGAAACATCTCTATGCTGTTAAATATGTGAATCTTGAGGAAGCAGATGCCCAGACAGTTGAGAGCTACAAGAATGAGATTGAGCACCTGAACCACCTCCAACAGTACAGTGACCAGATCATCAAACTATATGACTAGTGAGTGTTTTCTCTGCATTCAGATTTTACAGCATTGTTTACAGAAAAAAAATCTTTTGTATATTATGCAGTGCACAATTGTTTATCGTGTGATTTCAGTGAGATTACGGACAGCTACATTTATATGTTAATGGAGTGCGGTAACCTGGACCTCAACACATGGCTTCGCAATCGCAAGACTGTCAACCCGTTGGAAAGAAAGTTCTACTGGAGAAACATGCTAGAGGCAGTGCAAACTATCCATAAGCATGGTGACTGTGTGAATCTTACAAAAAAAATGCAGCTGGGCTCAATTTCCAATTATTCTAACTCTATATCATTTAACTGCTTTTCCAGGAATTGTCCACAGTGACCTAAAGCCAGCTAATTTTGTTATTGTTAATGCCTCACTAAAGCTCATTGACTTTGGCATAGCAAACCACATTCAGCCGGACATGACGAGTGTTATGAAGGACTCGCAGGTTGGTCCATAATTTAGACTTCTTTAGAGTTGGTTATGTTGTGTGCTGTGTTCGGTGGTTTGATCATTTTGATTTTGTGTGTCAGGTGGGGACACTTAACTACATGCCACCAGAGGCTATTAAAGACACATCATCTAAAGGTGGAAAACCAAGGTCAAAGGTAAAGTTAAAGGTTACCAAATTAATCTCTAGTCTAGCAAAGCTTCAATACAGCAATATGGAACAGGATTATTTGTTTTCTTGACAGGAAATACAAAATCAAAAATGATGTTTGGGAAGTTCAGCAGCAGAGCCTAATGTGTGTTATTCATGTCCACAGATTAGTCCAAAGGGAGACATCTGGTCACTTGGATGTATATTGTATTGTATGACCTATGGGAAAACTCCGTTTCAAAACATCACCAATCAAATCTCTAAGATCCATGCTATTATTGATCCATCCCATGAGATTGACTTTCCAGATATCCCTGAGAAGGATCTTCTAGATGTACTGAAGGTCTGTGGTTTTGTTACTTGATCACATGATGCAAAACATCAAGTTTATTATCATATAGAAAATTAAAAAACACCCTTTTTAAAAAAAAAAAAAAAACAGCGGTGCCTGGTGCGAAATCCTAAAGAGCGAATCTCGATTGTGGAATTGCTGAATCATTCATATCTACAGCTGCAACCCCAGAAAGCGCCTGAGCCAGGTGCTATTTGTACACACATTAATTAACACATACATATTACATACTTTCCCATATAAAGTTATATCACAGTGGTATCTATTACACAGTATGTTTAATATAATACATAAAATTGCTTTCAATGTCTAATGTTTTTCATTTTTGTCTGTAGTGGAACCATGCAACAATGATCTAAAGAGAATTCTGAATGAATTGGCTGCTTTACAGTCTCCAAACAGCATTGCAAGAGCTGCTAGTGTAAGTGCTCCTCTAATCAAAATCAGCTGTAATTGTGCATTTTACTGCATTTATTTTTTTCCTACACTTCACTCAAAACTGACTATTTCTGTCCTGTGTTTACAGAACCTGGCAAAAATGTGCAATAGTGGCAAGAAGCTGGACGTTTCCGAGTGTGTCAGGAGCTCCAGTCAGTCTTCATGGAAGTGAATATGATGTTGTAGCTGCATGACAAGTTGATAATGATTAACAACATCTGTTTGACAACCCAGCAATGACTTTATTGACTTATATTATATGCTCTTGGAAAAAAATGGACATTTTTCAAGTTTCTCTCCTTTTTTCAGTTTGAATTGTATTAAATTCAGACCCGTCTTTTAAAAAAAATGCCACTGTTTACCTGACCTGTCTGTATGTTTCACGTTCTTACAAATAAACCTACCCTTATTGTACAGTAAACTATAAGAAATATTTCTGTGCTACTATACATTACTGTATAAAATGTAGAAGAGTTTTGAGATCCATAAATGTAGAGGTGATGTCTGTAGATAATTTTATTTAAAGTCAAAAAATAAACATGTATTTGAGAAACACAGGAATAACACTGAAATGTCCTGGATGTATAGTATAGCTAGTAATGAGGGACACTGCAAAACTGAAAAAAACCCAAAAAGTCTTTGCCTGATTTGCTCAATTTCATGTTAATATCGTACAGTAGCTGAAGTCAAATAGTCTGGATCCTGATAACATTGTGGTTTTCTTTCATAACTCGGTAAATAATCAGCTAATGCCAAGATTATTTGTGCCTAATCAATGGAGTCCCATATTCTGGCAATGTCCATTTAAAAATACAGTACTTATTCATACGTTTGGTTTAAAGAGTGAGAAGTGAGTTTATTAAAGAGACCATTAAATTCAGTTAAACGCATTTTACTTAAAAAAAAACCCCCCAAATTTTATTATTACATTTTTCAACATTTGAACTGGATCCAAAAAAGTTGCTCAATGTTGTACTAAGGTTAAAACAGATATTGTTTTGGATTTAGAATAACTATGATGAAGTAATTTGATCCACTCTAGTATTCATTTTCAATTCATTTCCTTTAGATTGTAACAGGGATCAAAAGTTAAAGCTTATCTTGACTCATTCGTTTTCTTTTTTCTTTTAGTTTTATTGCTATAGTATTATAGCTTGTGTGCAAAAAGTCAGTAGCAGTGCGAACAGTATAAACAGGTAGTTTGGAAATGGGGAGGTAATGTTGCATAGTAGGGTAGGTTCAAATTCAGAGCGGTTAGAATATTTCTTGATGTTGCAGATGTAACAGCCTCAACAATATGAGCACAATGTATAAATAAACAGTTATTTCTGATTATTGTATTTTCTAGGTTTTTTTTGTTGGAATACTCTTTATCTACTAGAGCAGTATCGTTAAACTTAGTCCTAAAACTTCATTCGATAATTTCTTTACTACAATCAATCAAAGTTGTTTCCTGCTCTTCAGCATATTTAGTAGAAAATGTATCTCCATAACAGACTCCTACATTTTAGTATGCACATTAAAAACTAAAATGTATTTGTACCTTATATGAATGTTAACATCAAATACATTTTTCTAAAATGACATTTTAGAAGTTGCCATCAAAAGTACATCTTTTCCTCTAAATATGCATCCAAGCATCCTCTGTAAAGTTGCTCTAGACAACACATCTGCCAAGTGCTTTTCTTAATTTATATATTTATTGCTTATCGTGACAAAGTGGTATGATGTGCTGGTATGATGTGCTGCGATGATGCTGCGATGATGCTGCGACTCCAGTGTCCTGATTTCATTGTGACTCTGGGTTACGGTATTTATTCAGGTTTCTTGTGTTTTTTTCTGATTGTTTGGGTTTCTCTGGTTCTACTTTATAAACGATATAAGTCGCCATTAATAATCTACATATTTTTTTTGATTACTGATTACTGATTTTATATATATATATATATATATATATATATATATAAATTTATAGAAGACTACAATTATGACGCGCAAAAAGTGAAGCGCGCATGCGCTGTATGCAATCGGATTCCAGGGATAGAAATATTTTTATTCTTTGGCATAAATAAACACACATATATAATCCAGGGATCCACCGTGACCCGGAAAGGGTAATTTTTCCTTGGTCTCTTTAATAAACTCACTTCTCACTCTTTAAGCCAAACGTATGGCGTCACAGAGCGGCCCACGATGTAGACCTATCAGCTCAGCTTCTCAAGTGACGTCACACCTGATCTTCCTGGTGTCGGTGTTCTACAATGGCGGCGGCGGCGCGATTAGTGCTAAAGAGTGCGGCTTTCAGAGCGTCTGTTAGTGATGTTAGCAGCGGAGTGCACGGTAGTTATGCAGGAGTTCAACTTCTCCGACTTTCACCGAGCTGTGCGTTCAAGTGGAAGACACAAAAAAGACATGCGGCACATTTCACCTTTTACTCTGACCCCGTCCCAACGAACCACGGTACGTTTAATGGCCTTGATGGCTGGAGAGAACACAAACATCTCATTGGATCAGTGCAACACACACACACACTAATGATGTTAAAGATCATCATTAACGACATTTGATGACATCAACTCTAGTTAAGTTACTAACTAGCTTAGCTATTCCTGCTTGCCCTCTGATAACATTGTTGTGTGTATATCTAAAGCTCAACTTGTGTAATAAATACACTTTTGTGTACAGCAGAATAAACATCACCTTAATGATCTAATGCCCCCACAGCTGGATGATAAACCCCAGTAGATTACTAAAAACTTTACTATTCTAACATTTCCCTCTTACTGATGTGTTGTCAATTTTAGAGGTCTGTCTGGCCACCAGTCTGCATTTGCTTTACATACACATTTATTTAACTATAGAAATTATTTAGGCTTTTATTAGTATATGTATTTTTGAATGGGCGGCATGTTGTAGCTTTTATGTTTTCCCTGTAATTTCTCAGCGCTCTCCTGGGTCACCCTTTTAAGTATTCCAATGGGTGAATTGGCCCAAAGTGAGATTGAGTGTAAACTTTGAGTGTAAAGTGCATGATAAAGTTGTAAAACAAAGAGAAAAATACGTAGATACGAATAATAAAGAAATGATCTTGTCTAATTCCAAAAAAAAAAAATAATAATTATTACAAGCGTCCAGCAACAGTAAATGTTGATTTATTGTTTGTGGTGTTGAAACATCTCAAAAATAACTGGAAATGAGTTCTTATTAGTATTGAAATACCAAGTTGATATTACAGTATAAATTTCTTGAAATGAACAACATGACACTGGAAGATTCAGGGCTTGGGTATCACTGCCACTGACACCGGCATCACCACAGACACTTCATTTCCCTTCTTTCATGGTGCTGATGTGTTTCCATGTATATTTCAGGCCCCACGACGAAGATGAACCTGTTCCAGTCTATAACCAGTGCCTTAGACATCACCTTGGCCAGTGACCCCACAGCAGGTACTAACACCGCCATCATTTCCTCGTCACTTAGTTTTGCATCCCGAAACCACCAAACCATTTTGTGTACTCCTAGGATTTTATTAATATTACATTTACCTTTTTTTAAAATGACATTTCAGTTAAATATGATCTTTTAAAATATACATACAAATATCGAAAGGAAGTTTAGGCACTTAGTATCCATACCCGGAGCTGCTTATCAAAATCTTTCTATGGCAGCAGTTTACTTTATTTCCAAACTTAAATAAGCTCATATCGCAAATAAGTTGTCTTTTTTTTTGTTGTTTTAAAGTCATCTTCGGAGAAGACGTGGCCTTCGGTGGTGTGTTCCGATGCACAGTTGGTCTAAGAGACAAGTTCGGTGAGTACTTAGTAGTTTTATCGTATGTAAACACTAGATGGCAGCACCGTCCAGATTTTTGAAACGCATAAAAAAACCAACGTGGCATCTTATTTATAGAACCAGTACAATATTCTAAATCTATCTGAATATGATGATTTCTTAAAACTTTATATTAATGAATTGTTCAATCACCTGTGAAACGGTGTCGAACGCTATCCATACATGGCCTTTTTTATTAATTGTGTAAAATTTTATACCCCATAAAAACATGAATACTTTGGAATATTTGTATATAAAGGAATGCTATTCATTTAAACATTTGACCTTCATTCCTAAACAAAGTTAACATCTTTCAAAAAAGCTTTTTATCCTAAACGAAGCTATGAATTGATGCAAAGCAAAGAGACTTTTTACTTTGCACACACACACAGGGTGTAACAACAGCCTCTCATCAGCTGCGCCTTCGTCGCTGGATGTTCACAAACGCCATAATTTGTCAACGAATTTGGCAGTAATGTTATGTGCCATGTGCTTGTCGTTCAGTCGCATTTGTTTCACGTTTGTTTGACTTGCGTGTTTCGTGGTAATTAAATATGAATACAACCATTTGGTTTCTTTCCTTTTATTTTCCCTAAACTAATTCCCTTTGCTAATCAACCTTATCCGAAACCATTCTTTACTCACTTCACTGGGAAAGTAAAGTGCTGTTATCACAGTGATAAAAAGTCTATGATAGAATTCTGAGGTTAATCATTATTTTAATCCTTAATTTGATTTGTAATTCTATTACATTTGCCCATCTTATACATTAACTGCATTTAATATATAGCGAAAATGTGTTTCATCCACGTCATCATGAATATCATTGTTTAATCTAAGTAGTGTATATAAGGTTTTAGTCTGTAAAATTGCTGAGTAATCCCAGACTTCATGCACCTGTTCCTGTTTTTATAACAACAGCAAATTGGGTTTAGTTTTAAGGTCAGTTGTATAATGGAGTAAAAACCCTACAGGATGTCTTTTTGAGCCTCTATTTATAATCTTATCTGTATTGATATTAACGGCAATTTAATATTTCCTGCATGACCCTGATTTTATTCGCGTTGCCAGACAAACACGAGTTGATTCAGCGTTTGCTTAGCAACTTGTGGTTAAAATAAACATGAGCGGCATACGCTCCTTCAGTCTTTTCTCTCATCCTCTCTCTCACTCTCTCTCTCGCTCCGCTCGCTCACTCTCTCACGCGCGCTCACTCTTTTGTTTTCATTGACGTCAGAGGTGTTGACCTATTGCAGGGGATCATTATTTTCCATGTCAGCTTGTTAGATGGGATGAACATTCACGTGTAAACACACACACACACACACACACACACACACATTTCTGAGCATTACTCAGTGTGACTGCTGTCAACCTGAGTTCCAGGTTCTAAGCTGTGATTTCTCGTCTCTTCATTTCTTCTCAGCATTCCCTCTGTAAAATCGATTGCACACACCGGCCAGGAAATCTTCTATTAAATCAGGCATCAGCTTCTTAAACGAAACCTATCTTTTGCTCGGTACTCAATCATTTTTTTTACAAATTTGTGACCAGGATTTATAATTCTTTGTAAATGGAAACCCAATGTTTGGGGTTTAATGCATTAAACACATTCATCAGGTTAATCTTGCCTCATTTATCATTTTATTTATCAATAATTCTACAAACGCTCGGGTGTACTGGCCCTTTTAAACGGTGTGGTTTTAGTTGAACGTGTAATATATCGGCAGTGTTACGATTTCTTTCCAAATTGGTGTGTGATCAGTTGGTATGTGGCCCAACACTATCAGCCGAATAAAACTGGGGAGCGGCTGACCAATCGGAATGAATAGAAAAAAAGAAATCCCTATACTGCAGCTCTCCAGTCTAATTCTTGTGGCTTTTTCATTTGATTATTGATCCTGCAAAAAAAACCCACTATATTTGTTATGATCATAGACGAGTCTCTTATTTAGGATTACGCTGACCTTATTTTGTGTTCGATTATGGTGGCGGCCTATAATAAACAGGCTGGAACTGGTTTTTATTCAAGATGGTTTCAATTTGTGTCTGTTTTGTAAAATAGTCTTACATGTTGTTATTGAAGCCGAGTTTCAAATGGTCTATGTAAAGTTACATCTATCAGATGATGTATTTTTTCCCCCTGCTTTTTCCTTCCTTTCTAGGCAAAGACCGGGTTTTTAACACTCCACTATGCGAGCAAGGCATTGTGGGATTTGGCATCGGGGTAGCTGCTGCAGGAGCCACTGCCATTGCAGAAATTCAGTTTGCTGATTACATCTTTCCTGCTTTTGATCAGGTGAGCTCTGTAACCTGATATAAATATAAAATAAAAATATTTATTCAAAACGGCCGGTTAACGGGAAGCAGATTCTACGGTGAGCACAGAAGGCATTTTTTTAACTATGAGATGTCCAGTGTCAGTCTTGCTACCTGGCAGACGCCATTATGCAGAGCAACTAACAGTTATCTCTTTTGTACAACTGAGCATTTGCCTGTTAAGGGTCTTGCTCAGGGGCCCCAGCAGTGACAACTTAGTGGTGCTGGGAATTGAACCCTGATTTTCGAAATAGCAATCCGACACCTTAACTACTGAGCCACCACCTACCATCAGTTAGGATTGTGTTAAAGTTTATTACAATTAATGTTCAAATGATCCAACTGCAACATTCTACAATCATCCTCTGCTAAAATATGGACATTTTGATTATAGCAACATTTTCTAAAGGTCAGCACCATCACTGCTTCCGAGGCTTGGCTAGTTTTCCATCAACAGGTGGATCATATCTGGTTATTGAGATAGTTGCGCAGGGCAACGCGCATTAGACCAGAGCACTGGAGCACTGTGAGAGCATAAAGAAGTGTGCACAATAAAATCAAAGCTGTTTTTGACCGTCTGATATTTTGGTCTTTTTCTGTAGTCCTGGATTGAAAAAGCAAGTTCGTTCTGCTCAACAATGCAGAAACAAACATAAATTAGCAGTTCTGAAAGGTTTTTGGACACTTTTGGACACCGACATCATGCTTCCAGATGTTGTAACTTACTTTTTTTTTTGTCCTGTCAACCCAAAACCTGACACAGTTACAGTGGAGATGTTTGTGAAAACCCACAAACATTCTTTCAGTGACTAGCTTAAATAATTCTCTTCTGAATAGACCACTACCGTAAAAAAAAAATATTAAACTGAATTTGGTTAAAAAAAAAAAAAATTATTGTTGGTCTAAAAGTCTATAAACCTGATGCATTAAAAACTTAATTCTAGTATTCTGTATGCCATCTACTATGAACATGCTGATAAGTTAGTGTATAAAACTAACTAACTTTCAGAGACATGAAAGTTCTAAAAATGTTGTACAGTTGGCAACTCGGTCATGATGTTGGTTGCACCTTTTGTAGAGCATCACAAAAATCACTAGCGATTCACCTTGAATGAAAGATTAACTGGCCGAGGGAAACATGCAGATTTTGCTCGTCTGACGTCGGGCCCGCGTGTCCTCACCTTGCCGAAGATAGATGTGTTTTCGCCCCTTCGTCAAGGCAACGGAATATCTAACGTGCTAATGGATAGTGGGGGATTTTTCAGTTGTTTAGGACCTGCTGCTACAATAAAAAACAAAGCCAGACTTTGACTCATTTCTAGTCTCTGCACTACATCACTTTTTTTTTTTTTTTTTTTTTTGCTAAGTATTTTTCATAGCTTCAGTGCTGACATGTTGTTAATTTCGCTTCTTTTACATTTCAAATGTGCTCAAATGTACTAAGACATATTTGTAAGCATTTTGAGGATTGTTCCTAACACAGGGGAGACGCTTGGAGGGGGGGTCTGAGGGGTTAGGATCATTCTATGGGCCCATACACTTCGGGGGGGGGTCCCCAAAGATATATTTTGTTAGTAGTAACAGTTCTAGCAGTAATGTAATAGTATGTACGGAATATATGTGTCTGCTATGCATTAAAGGATCTTGAATAGAAATCAAATCTTAAATAGTTTTAGAATTGGGATAAATACTTTGATTTTAAGAATGGCAAAAAAAAAGATGCAAGCAATGCCAGTGTCTGTGTGTCTAAGACATACCTCCAGTCTCTGTTCAGGGTTAATTGGTTGCCATGAAATTGGTGGTCGTCTGATTTAACATGTGACTCCGGTATCTTCAGGTAAAATGGATATTGAATGGATATCCTATGGATATCCTAAAATGGATATTGAGTCTATGAGGGATTTTTGAATAACGGATATAAAAAAAAAAAAAAGCATACAGTATCAGACCACCACTCTGTATCTTTTGTTGACCTTTCAAAGATTGTAAATGAAGCTGCGAAGTACCGGTACCGTTCGGGGAATCATTATGACTGTGGGAAGCTGACTATTCGAGCACCATGGGGCTGCGTGGGCCATGGCTCCCTCTATCACTCTCAGAGTCCTGAGGCCTTCTTTGCACACTGCCCTGGCCTTAAGGTAAGCTTTACACTTATAAACCTTCAAAACTTAGACAATATAATGGAAAGATCAGTCAAAATTATCAATGGGTAGAAAGAAAAAAATATATATATTTTTTTTCTACATACACATATACCACACAGTTCCACAGCTTAGGGAAGTTCAGAGCAGTTTACGAGGCTTGAACCCTCAATGGTCACCCAGAGCCTCTACTGTTTAATTATTACTGCCCCAAAAAGGACAAGATAATATAAGCAAAGGACGCAACATACACCGATAAATATATACATATCTAAAAGCATAACCTCACAATTATACCGCAATTAAACCTCACATAACATCACAATCTGGCCACACACTGAATTTATTAATTTTATGGCCGTTTTGTTATGGCATATGCTTTTCTAAAAACATGATCAAATAATGCTTTATGCACACACACCCGAGCCAGTCAGCTTTTTGACAGTCAGTCTGAGCTGTTTTTACAGCTGAGACTGTAATATTAGAAAACCTAAATTATAAAAAAAAAAAGAATATTGTTAAAATATACCGATGTCAAATTTTAGTCAAAGCTTTATGATTTTAAACTGCTTCTAATAGGGCGATACCCCGATTCATAGGTCATGATGCAATGTATCCTGATAAATTGCAATAGAATACATATTTCAATTATAAAAAACCCCCCAAAACAAATGTCTAAAAATACGACTTACAAAGGTGCCCTTATTTTTCCAGCCATACTCGCTTCTAGGACAATGGCTGTACAGTGCCAACTACAGGAGCGGAGGAGGAAGTTGTTTGAGACACACTGAGGGGTTTAATTAACTTAATTAAACTAATTAAAGTTTAATCAGATTAAAATATAATTTAAATATGTATCGATACTAAAGATTAGAATATTAATACACTATTGTTGGGGAAAGAATATCGCTGAATATCGCTATATTTCACACAGCCCTAATTTCTAGTGTACAGATGTAGTGACATTTAAAGAGTTTTACTGGGCTGCCTTACTAATACCTGTATCTTAATTTATGGGTTAGTATCCTTCTGAAACACTAACTTGACACCGCTATCAGTTTAAGTGATTTCTTTGCAATCTAATAGCTGTCTGTTTCGGTCCAGAAGTGACAGAAATGTTAGCCAAGTGTTGTCACGACCCACAATATATCTTTATCCTAATCTTTTAGCACTGACAGTGTAAAAAACATGTTTTGTCATTTTGTCTGAAAAGGTAGCTGTAACGGATCGTTCCAAAATCATAAGGAATTGACTCTTGGATGTTTTTTCTTCTGCTCTGTGCTTATTTTTTTGGGTTGTTGTTGACATAACATGATTTTTTTAGGTGGTTGTGCCAAGAGGGCCAGTCCAGGCGAAAGGACTGCTCCTGTCCTGCATTGCTGATGAAAACCCCTGCATTTTCTTTGAGCCCAAGGTTCTTTACAGAGCAGCAGGTTAGTTCTGATTAAGCTGGATTGGTTAGTCTTCTATTGTGTGGTTAAATGCTTAAATCTGATCAGTCAGGTGGGGTTTCCTTTTCCTACCATAACATAGCAGGCTCATAAAGTAGTGCCAGTTGTACCATAAGAAATAGGTAAATTTAATTTACTCAACCTAATAAGGTTATGTTTCTATAGTAATCGTTCATGCATAGGGACTCAGTGGGGCAAACATTTCACATAATCTAAAAAATCTGCTGTTATTTAAGGAAGTAGATTTTGCGTCCCTTCAGTTTAATGCTACTATTACACCTTCAGCAATTTTATCTCGGCTAATAGTTGATCTCTTTATCTCTGCCTTTGCTGATTGCCATATTCATTAGTGGGTGGCAACATTCCATTCCGTTATAAACAATCATTTTTTTGCTTGCAAATTGAATATACAGTGTTTTTTTTAAAAAATAAAATTCAACTGTAAAAGATGGACGGATGGATGGACACATAGATGGATTGATGGATGGACAAAAGAACGGACGGACAGGCGGATGGATAGATAGATAGATAGATAGATAGATAGATATACGGACGGACGGACAGAGAAAATATAAAGGGTGGATGGGATAGGAGGGTGGATGGGATAGAGGGTAGAGGGTGGATGGGATAGAGGGTAGATAGAAGAGTGGGTGGATAGGATAGATGGGTAGATGGATCGTTATTTGAAATCATTTCATTACAAGAAGCATTGTGTGTGCTCTCTCCACTCTGCTTCACTCCCATTGGTTGTGACTGCACTCAGTCTCTCAGTATTTGCAAAACATAAAACTTTCATCAGCTCCTTTTCTGTGCAGGATAAACACAAATCGTCGGCAGAAATTCCCAGCTTTCCGTTCACGTTCTTACTGCTCTTAGCTTTTTGTTTGAACATAGCTTCAGTTTGACTCTCTGTTTTCATAAAAAGTGACACGCTCTGCTTATTGTACTAAAGGTAAGAACAGAACTTGTATTTTAGATGTTTAGCAACATTAAACTGAGAACTACGAACTAGTAATTGCCATTTATAAATCTTAAAAATCAGTAGAAAGGGAGGGCAAACAATGTCACCACAACAAATGAATCACATTGTTCAGTAAATTTACTGTTCCGTTTATTGTTCTCAGTTTAAACAGATGTCTTAAATTTAGTATGAAAAGGGGCTGATGAGCATTATAAAGCCTGTATTTATATAATCCGACTCCGGTGGGAAGTGGACATGCAGTAAACCACTCTAACATTTGATGTATATTGCAAACCACAAAGCCTCACAGGTTTCTGGCTGTTTTAATAAGTTACTTCCATCAGCAAATTATGATGATTTAATGAGAATTTTAAATAAATCAGTGAAACCAAGACACTTGGCCGCAATTTTGTTATGAAATATTACTGTCATTGTGACAGGCCTATATCACTTTTAAGAGTTCGAACAGATTTTCTTTGGTTTTGGGGGAACACATTATTTAAAGTGGCGCATCAGTGACTGCGGTGTACCCTAATGTGGTTCTCAATTTGTTTTTCCACTGTTGGCAGCCTGACTGGATGGCAGAATTACGATCGGTACATGAAGTACCGCACCACGAATCCTTAAGCATTACTCTGCTTGTGTGCAAGGAAAAGGATAAAAGTAGTGACAGACATTTTAGGATATTAACCGCTGCGTCATTACTGAAGTTTAAGCTTGGTATTTTGCTTATATGCAGTTGCAGCTATAATTAAAAGTGTACATAAAAGAATATAGAATCTCAGTTCTCTCCTCCATTTTCCGATTCAAAACTATGAAGAAATAGTATAGAAATATATGCATTAAAGTGTCATACCTCTCATTCCAAAAGCACATTAATGGAGGTAAAATTAGTTTAATTTTTTTTTATAATTAGCCACATAATAATTTAGATGTTTGTCTTATAATTAAAATCTCTGTTTACATTTATTATTTTTTTTTTAATACAATCTGGACATATAATTGTAAAGCTTACAAATGATATGCATGTGTTGTGAAGAGCACCTCCGTACCTGAGGTCCAGGCGCCTGCATACACTGCTTTACTTGACAAAAAACAAACGTTATTGTAATGAGCTGGGGTGAGCTTTGGGGAATGGTTCTTAAAGTGTTTGCAACCGGGACAGAATTAACTATTTAAAAATTAATAAATGTATAACTAATATTGACATTTATTTTCCGAGCAAACTTAACATTATTTTTTATAATCATTTTAAATATGAAATTGCAGGGCTTGCAAAATCTTTTGAATTTCTGGTAGCTCTTTGCGCAAGCATGCTTTGGATTTGGTAGCCTAAAATAAATTTAATACAACTATTAATACAACCATTAATACAAATACGATTTGTAACATCCTATGCTAGATGTCAGTGATTTTGTGCATACAATCTTTCAGATGTTTAAGCTTGCGCAAGCTTTTATGCAACTATAGTAATGACTGACAGGACAAAATTGATTTTCTTGGGCTCTGTATTAGAGCTATAGGAGCTGCTTTTGTCTGCACTCTCCAATGAGCGAATTAGATTTAAGAAAAACTTCTTTATAAACCCCTAGTTTTTGGATTATCATGGTTCAAATGACCTGTCAAACTGGCTAAAATTACTAAATAATAAATGTAGACACCTAAAGGACATTGGGAGATCTACATTAGGGCTATGTATTGGCAAGGGCCTCACATTACAATACATTACGATACTACAAAAATGTAAAATAAAAAAATAAAAAATTGAAGACATAAAGCAACAAAATACAAGTACAAGTACAAAGCCGGAGGCCCCCCTAATTTTTTCTTCCATGCATGCTTCTTAGACGATGGTCGTATTTGTCAACTCCAAAAACAGGAGGAGAAGTCGTATGATACACACTGAGGGTTTAAATTCATTATTATAAAAGGTTAATCGCTTTATACGATTCGCTTATATTGATACGAAAAGTTAGAATATCGATACACAATCGTTAAATGAATGATTAAGATAATTAGCTGCAGCTTTTGTACACATCGTTACATGATTAGTATTATTGTAGTATTTCTATTAATATATATTTATAGCTGCATCATCTGTCACACTTCTGCATTATGAATGATTTTTTAAATGCATTTAATCGGCTTTCTTTTTACAAATTAAGACTCGTTAAGTAAAATGCTGTTTCTGGATAACTGCTTTAAAAACCTATCATTTTACCTGCGATGATTGCTGAATGTCAAATACCGAAAGAGTAGAAGATTGCTTTTGTTCTGGTTGAGGCTAGATATTTTACTCTACAAGACACTGTCTTTTTTGTTTAAGTGAGTCAAACGTGAAAAAAACCTATTCACAGAGCCTACTGTACACGACAACTCTTACCTTCCCCCATCAATTTTCCTAATCACAGCTATCATGCTTCATTAAGGGTTTTGTCCATGATCTCTGATGTTGAATTTTCTTCACAGTTAAATGACGTATAATTACAGACCGTTTTCCATTCTTTTTCGTTAAGGCGTCATTTCAACTTATTGGCTCATTTGATCTTTTTTTTTTTTTCTACCTCAGTCTCCGTCAGGCTGTTGTGGCAATATGGGTTTAAACAAATAACATGCTTTGCAAATGAATGCGGGTGACACATTCTATCCAGCGCCTTGAGATAGTCAGAAATGGCTGCTGAGCTGTTTAATTTAGTCAGTCTAGATTTTAATTCCTCGGTTTGTTCTTTAGCTGGAATTTAAATCCAATCGAAATTTGGAACAGCTGTTCTTTCTGTCTTTCTGAACCCCCCCCCCAAAAAAAAAACGAGTAAAATCTCTTTTAATTTGTATTTTGTGACCTAAATTGGCCTTCCTGCATTGAATGTCACAAAGCATAACCTAAAACATCTGGTGGTGAGAAACAGACTCATTACGCCAGGCTTGTCAGCTCATAGATTGATTTAATGCAACAGCAGCCAAAGTTTTATCCTCCTTTGAAGACATTTCAAGGTATCTTTTGCCATGCGTCATTGGAAATCATTAACATTGGATTCGGCATAGTGTTTCCTGTTTGAATGAAAAAAAAAAAACCAGTATGGCAGTCAACCAACTAACTAAACATGGATAGTACGATAGTAAGCATCCAGTGTTATTTATGAGGTACTTTATTAACGTAGATCTTTATTTTGTTTATTAAATTTATGCTTCTAAAACCCCAGTTTGAAGATGTGACCTGAAAATTAATAAAATATGATTAGCTTATTTTTAAGCACTAGTTTTACATGCATATTTTTTAGCATTAAGCAGCACATTCGGGAGATTTTCTGTTTGTATCTACAGAAATATTTTGTTGGCCATTAATTTCCTGAAAATTATACGGAAATTGCAGTTTTATTTGTTTCCGAAAAAATAATGAATGTCTTTTGTGCTTTAGCTGTTTTAGGCAGTTGAATTGTTTAATATATTTCCTGCAATCTTTAATTAGAGATATTAAGGCAGTGTTGATTAACAGGATTAAGGAATTCCCTAGACTCCCTGGTGACTAAAGACTACAGACAGACTGTTATTAATTGTCCACACGTATTGGAATGGTAGTGTAGCGTCCTCCTGCTGGCCTTCCTGTTTCCTTTTGTCCAGCAATCTATCATTTAATGAGACTGAAACCTCGGAACCTTTTATTATTTTATTTTCTTTAACTTTTAACACAATTTAACACAGAAAAAAAAAACAGCTTCCTTCACATTCCCTGTGTCAAATAAACTTTTTTTTTTTTTTTCTTTTTTATATGCTAATTTGTAATTTTTTCTTTACAGTGGACCAAGTACCGACCGATGCATACCAGCTTCCTCTTTCCCAGGCTGATGTTGTGCAGGAGGGAAGTGACCTCACCATGGTTGCCTGGGGAACACAGGTAGGGAAAAAAAACGATTTTATATTAGTAGAACTGACACATGTGGCGAGGTACAACAGCCTGAATAGACTCTCGTATATCCAGGGAGTTTTTTTGCCATTTGTAAACAAAAAGCAGAACCACGGATTGAAGCGATTTTTAAAAGGTGTGCTGACCTCCTGCACTCTGCTTCTGTGTGAACGCCAACAGCTTTGTTGGCAAAATTTTTTTTATTATTCTCCTATTATGGTTTCTGAATATCCGTAGGGATAGTACACATGGTTCAATGGTTTTTTTTTTCCTGTGTGAAGAACAGTTTACCTCATTCTTGAAAGCAAAGGGCTTTTAAACATGCAGATGTTTTGTAGAAATTACCCTTGACAACTCTCTTGATAAATTAAACATGCATGCTCGTTTCTACGGTTAATATTCGCTGTTTTGGCTTAGGTTGCTTTCCTAATTGAAAAAAATGAATCCTTCGTATTTTCTAAATGTATAAAAGGATACAGGATTAAAAACACAGTGGCGTTAACATATAGTGACACACTGAAACTATTTTCTTTTGCTGTACAGGTTCATGTAATAAGAGAAGTTGCTAACATGGCACAAGACAAGCTCGGGGTGTCTTGCGAGGTTATTGACCTGCAGACAATTTTGCCATGGGACAAAGAGACAGTATGCAAGGTAGGACAATGAACACATCTTATTTTTTCCTTTATTTCGTGTTTGTGGTTTTTTAATCTTAAACAAATATGTAAAAAAAATACAATACTTAAAAAGAAAAAAAAACAATCAATAGATTAAGGAATTTTCTAGACTCCCTGGTGACACTGTGAATTTCCCATCTGGGATGAATAAAGTTCGACGCTTTAACGTGGTAATTATGTGTAATAAATTAATTTGTATAAAAAAATAAGTAACCCTCCACAGGCATTTTGTAGATGAGGGTGTATTAAGTTAATAGGAAGAACAAACATTAAAAAAATCGTATAAAGCTTACATAAACTGCTGAAAGTAAGACTTTATTTTTATGTTATGACTGGATGGACCATGACAGATTGACAGACTCAATACACAAAAAGGCTTGTGGTCATTTTGTTCGTAAAAATACAGTTTCTTTATGGATTTCATGGATTTCCATCAGGAACAGCTGCTTTTAAGAACGCTTTGCACTTTTAAAATGTAGGCTCTGAAATCTGGGCAAATTCAAAGACCTAGAATGATAGTCACATTTTAAATATGTTAGTCAGCCAATTTACAATCCCATGCAGACGATGAACAAAATCTAACGACCTGGCTGGAGTTCGCTAGTTGTAGCATTACCAACTAGTTGCAGATGTTGGACCAGATTTGTATCCAAGTGACTGCAAGCTCCGAATGAATCAGAAGCTGCTCATGTTCTGTTTGGTGTCCTCTGTATGTACGGAGGTGTGGGTTTCGTCTATGCAGCAGCAGCAGCAACATCTCTCTTATTAAAGCATGACTGCTCTGGAACATGTTGTTTCTGGTTTGCTGTTGCTTTCTCTGGATGATGTACAGGACTGGTATTCAACAACTTTGTATCCTTGCGTATACATCATTTAATGACAAAAGGAATCAGCTGAAATTGCAATAGAAAACTAAAGAATTTTTTTTCCTGCTTTCTGGTGTCTGGAACTGCTCAGTAAATATACTAGTCATTCATTAAAGGATAAACAATATGGCCAGTTTTTTCCTGCCAGACCAACAGCATAGACAGAATGATGTGGCCATTTTTCCCCTTTTTTTTAGTATTTTTTTTTTTCTAGTTATTTGTTTTATTTGCTGTTGACAGTTTAACAGCAGTCCAGTAGTTCATTTCTTGGTTTTCGGTTTAATCCTGTGTTCTGTGTATTGTATGGGATTTCTCTGGAATCAAAACCATTCAGGTAGACCGGTGTGCTATGCTAAATTGCCCCAGGTATAAATTTGTTACCACATGTGCATGGTGTCCTATAGAGGTCTGGTGATTCATTTAAGTAAAATGTGGGGAAGTGGTGGCTCATGGTTAAGATGTTGGACTGCCAACCCAAAGATTGTGGGTTCAATTCCCAGCCTCACCAAGCCACCACTGTGGACCCCTGAGCAAGGCCCTCAACTCCCAATTGCTCAGTTGTATAAATGTAAGTCGCTCTGGATAAGGGCATCTGCCAAATGCTGTAAATGTCTTGTATCCAGTGTTAGGCTGACAGTGACCCACTGGATCAGAGGAGAGTAATGGAATCTCAGCTTTTGGCTAAGATCAAGTTTTTAAATTTCTGTTAAATTTTTGTATTTCTGTTGTTTAAAGTGAAGGGTATAGTTCATGTATGGATAAGAGTGGCGGTGGATTTAATTGGTTAAGATTCTGAGTTTGGCAACTGAAAGCATCGCCAGGCTGCCAGGGATGCTGCATTCTGAGCAACCCGCACTTCCTAAACTCGAATCTGCGAAATGTTTTCACTCGACCGCGAAAATATGCGAAAGTTTTCACTGCTGAAATGTATATATGCCAAAAATATCGGCTTTTCGTCATATTTAAACTGTAGTAAATGCATCTTTGTTTAATGGTTTTGCAGAGTAGATTCTGATCTATGTGTTAAAAACTACTTTTTTCTACCATTCTACAATATTTGATGCAAAACGAGATCCATTTGAAATACTAGGTTGCGATAAACTAAGATATGATGGATGATGTGCTCAATTCTGGTATTGCGTCTCACCATGCATTTTTTCAGTTCAACACATTTCTAATTTAAGCCTTTTTCTGTGATGCCAGACAACAGTTGTAGTAAGATATTGGACTCTTTTCATGGCAAAGCATTTCCCACCTCATTATATTCTTAGTTTTGTACATGTGGACTGCCCTTTTCATTTCAGACCACAAGTCTTCAGGGTTTAAATCCAAAGGCTGAAACGGCCGTTGCAAAACCCTGATTTTATGTTCCCACAAACATCTTTGTGCTTATTTAGATATTTAACTGTTGTTATTATCTTGTTTGAAATATCCATGTATGACCAAGTGTTAACCTCCTTCAAAGCACTATGTCTTCTGTGGATGCTCTATGAAAACGTGATGTCTCTTGTGGTTCAATTTTGGCTCAGTGTTGTATTGTCTTTGGATTGTAAATATGTCTGCATTGTTTTGTCAAAGCCTTGAGGACGAAAATGCAAGTAAGAACTTCCTGCATATAACAGTACACCGATTGTGAGAAGCAATCATTAAGATTTTTGTTTATCTATCTATCTGTCTATCGATCTATATAGATAGATATCTCAAATATTTTAGAGTTTTATATATGTACAGATATTTAAGCTCTCTGTCTCTTTCTATGTATGTCTGTCTGTCCATTTGTTTATCTATCTGTCTATATGTCTGTCTGGCTATGTCTATATGTTTAGATACCTATCAGTCTATATATCTATCTGTATGTCTCTCTGTCTGTCTGAATTACCACCTGTCTGTCTATATGGCTGTCTATATATCTATTTATCTATATGTCTCTGTATATCTACCTATCAAGTGGTAAAGTCTTTAATTTAGTTAGTTAGGATGATGTTTCCTGTACAGTATAAAGGCCAATTGGCAATAAGACTTGGAAGCCTGCTGGTCTGGCAACAGTGGGAGTCTGGTTTCAATCTTCAGGCTGCGTTTTTTTTTTTTTTTTTTTTTTTTTTTTTTTTTTTTTTTTTTTTTTTTTTTTTTTGGTCACACCAATAAAACTTTATCTTCCAGTATTCTTTTTGCCTGGTTAACCTGCTGAAGTTTCAAAAAGTTAAAATCTTTTGGAAATGTTGCAGAAATTTGGGGTCCATGGGGTGGCCTGGTGCACTTTATTTTTATGGGTTTTGGGTCGTATGCTTGTTTGCGATTTAGTATTTTACACCCTCTGTTTTTGTTGTAGCCTTTGATTTTTAAGGATGCAATTGCCTCAACTAGTTTTGCACCAAACAAAATAGACTATGGTTACACAATTGCACTTTGTCTATTGTTATAGAAGGAAAAACTGATTTATAATCAACCAGATGATGATGGGAGAAGTTTTTTTTTTTCTGAAGTTTTTCTTGTTGCAATCATCTTTGGCTTGCTCATTAGAAGCACAATGTACTAAAACAAATTGAGTGATATGCTTTGTTAGTGTAAAAGTTAAAAGTTATGCCTGTTGCATGTATTAATTCAATAAATTTGATAAATTTTGGCTTAAGAAGTTCTTAATTTTAAAACATGCTTAGGTATGCATGAGTTTTTGGCTTTTCCACTTTGAGTATGATGGATGCATTAAAGTAAAGCGTGGAATAGGGATGGGCATGGTATGTGTCTGTGTGTTTGTCCCCTTGAGTTGTGATTCTAGGAATAGAGACGGCTAAATCTGTGCCAGACCCACTTAGCTTCCCTTGCTCCGTTTGCTTAAAGCTTGCATTATATCAATCTCTCTGCCTCATTTACTAAGTGCCCATGCACATGATGCACATCTTGTTTAAAAGAGCTACGGGTTCAGACCTGTTTATTTGACTGAAAACCAGGTGGCAGTAATATGAAACCATATTAAAAGGCAGGGTTATACTTTAATGTATAACAGGCTTGATGTAACAGGCTTGATGTTCTTGCATGGGGCAGTCTGTTAAAAAAACCCCAAAAAAACCCCCCAAAATTAAAGTCCTTTTTCACTCGGGTAGTGACAATTTCCACAAAATCATCTGCTGTATCATTTAATAAAACCATCTTTCTGGTCTCTCTCTGATATAAGATGGTCTTTACGCATTATGTAAGCTGTGTTAACTATGCTTATGTAGCACCTGTATATATTCACAGCACTGTTTTTGTTGTTTATCTCGACTTTTTTAATGTAAAAATGAAGACTAATATGACATTTAAGGTAGTTTATATGTAAATAAAGTGAGGTAATTTCATCAGCATTGTTAATATATAGTTAATATATAATTTAATTTAATTATTAATATATAGAGGTTTTTGCTGCAGATAAATTCTTAACATCTAAATGGCTGGCGTTTAATGCTTAGAGGTTTTGTGTTAAAGGTCCTAGGCTCCCCTGGTGTGTGTCAGTCCAGTCTTGTTTTCTCTACAGAAGATTCTCAGTTGAATTGTCTTCTTTATATATTACAAGGCCTCTATTAGGCCACTAGGTCATGTGGCTATATTTTACAGAGGCTTTAAACCAGGTTGTGTCTTTTGTTTATATAAAAGATCTATTTTTTCTTTCTGTTCACTGCAATAAAACCATCAATACTGTCACAAATTCAGTCCACTGCTATTCCAGTACACACCCTAATTACACAAACATATAGTTAGCAGTCCTTACACTGTAACACACTAATTAAATTCTTTTTTCAGTTAATGGTTTTGCATTAATATATGTTTGCTTCACTTTATTTTCTAGGATTAAATAAACATATCGGTGACTGCAAAACAGAATCGAAGCTTTATATTTGGGGGGGGTATATAAAAATTATCTTAAATGTTGATTAGTAATAATAATTAAATGTATTAATTGAGCATTATGTAACAGTCTTTGTAAAAACCGTTTTCTGGTTGCTTCTGCCAAGTTCTTAGTTTTAAAGTCAGTTATCAAAACAGTTTCATTAACCTCCTTGGTAAAAACTTGCATTTGGAATACTAAAACACTTCATGTCCATGTCAGAGTCCTTTATCTGAGTCTTCATACATATATTTAACTGCAGAGTAGGTGAAGAAATCTGGCATTACCTTTAGCAGCTTTAGCTATATATATATATATATATATATATATATAGATTATATATATATATATATATATATATATATATATATATAAAATATATTATAAAGCCACTGGTAGGCTTTAAGTTCTCATGTACTCTAACACTAAAGATTAAAAAGTCTCAATTTTTGCTCAGTGGTGTGGCATAGTGCAGTTACAGCACTTATCTGCCATGCAGCTTGGGCGGAGTGGTTCAGTAACCGTGTGCAAGGGTGATGACCCAGAGAACAACAGATCATCCTTCCTTTACGATATTCCACACAGGCCACTAATTGCATCTTGGTCCTAGCAGTGCTATCTCTGAGAGTCATTTGTACTCTGCAGATGATCCAGAATGCAGTGGCACAACTTGTTTTTCCATTTCCTAAAATTCTCCAAGACTCCCCAGTTACCATGCTTCCTATACTGGCTTCTGTTAGCTGCACTCATCAGATTCAAAACTTGAATAGTTGCCTACAAAGCCAAAAATACAGCACCACCCTCTTACCTCCAAGCTGTTATTACTTGACGCACTGCACCACACTCCTTCAAATCCACAAGCACTGCTTAACTGGTCCCACCACTGGTCCTCAGGATACAGGGTAGACATCCAGAGCTATTTGCGTTTATCTCTTCTATACAACTGAGTAATTGGGTTAAGGGCCTTGCTCAGGGGCCCAGCAGTGGTAACTTGGTGGTGCTGGGAATCGCACCCCGATCTTCCAGTTGGCGGTCCAACACCTTAACCACTAAGCTATAAATAAAGACATCTGCTAAATACTTGCCATTTGCCAATAAATGTAAATATGACCAAGGATTTGTCGCGTAGTCAGAAGTCTGCCTCTAAGAGTGCTGAATTTTCAAACTTTTTATTATACCAATGGTGTAAAATTACAAATAATTTGATAATCGAATAATTTGCAGTTAAATTTAATTGGATAATGAAAGCACAGTGCTCCAGCACTGCGGGACAAGATTCTAGTCTATATCTGCTACAGAGGCCTGAGTACATGAGTCTTTATTATCTTTGGTGAGCTGCTGGAAAGTCACTGGAAACATGGCAAAAATAAACTGCTGGCAACTTGATTTTTCCTTCCCATGTTTTATTATTAAAATTCATGCAAATAATTACCTTATTAATGCAGATGTCCATGAAATGAGTGTTGAATCAGCACAACATGGTCAAACTGACATAACTCTGGCATACATTATATCGTGGCATTGTTTTGGTGGTTATCTCAGTGGAAAATTACTCATGGCTGCTTTTTAGTTGCTGATCCAGGCATCGGTTTTGCTCATAGGCATAAAAGTAACCTGACACTTGGCCAAAAATATTGCAATAAGTGTGTATGGCTTTTTAATGTGGTTAAATGTGGTTGACAGAAATATTCCTCATTCCCAAATAAGAGCTACTTAGTGAATCCTACGAGCCATTGGCGTGTTTTTGAAAAGATTTTTTGTCACTAGAAGTGGAAAAGTAGGATATCTGACTTCACAAAAGGTCAATCATAAACTTCCAACTAAGAAAAGTGTTGAACCGCATGGGTTGATGAAGAAAACAATTCCAACCAGTCAAATTTAGCCCAAAAAATTGGACAGGTTGTACAAATGCATCTTATATGGTGTTATAATAAATCACTTATCTGGAAAACTAGTTTGTCCTCATAATGCCTACAACTTCACTGGTTCTTTATCTGACTATGACAATCAACAGGTGCCTTGGTGAAATTCAGATTTCCTGGTGCAAATAAGGCATCAAAGTGTGTGTGTGTGTGTGTGTGTGTGTGTGTACTATCTTCTTTTGCTGACAATAATAAACCATCTGCTTCTCGTGAGAGTTTAACACTTTGCCTTTATTTCCGTATCTTTCTTAAATCTAACTAAAGATTTGCAGAATGCTAGTTCTTGAATCACTTGATTTTCGATCATCAAGGAACGTCAGCTTTTAGTTACTCAAAAACACTGAGTAATTTGAGCTACTCAAACATCTAATAAATTTATTTAATAAAAAAAAGGTTTTCTTATTTTTTTCCACTTTCGGATTAAAACTCTCCCCATTGCTTTTAATAAATCGATTTATTGCTCTGTAGTGTCTGTTGATGGTAAAGATGCTGATAATTATGATGATGTATTTGGAAAGATACTAATAATAATGAGTATTTTTAATTTTCATCCTTTTTCAACTGTATTTTCTTTCCCATTTCTCACTTGCATCAGTCTTCTGTGCGCTCACTCTAATAATAATCTCGCAAGCTTTAAGCTTTTTCCTGCCCTATTTTCCCCTCCCTCATTCCACTCATCAGATCTGCTTTTCCATTCACTCCCGCAGATTCATCCAGCGCTCACATTCCTCTGTTCAGCACTCGTGAGATTTCTAGAATTTTTCTCTGTGTCTCCGTGTCACCAGTTGGAAGTGTGCAGACGGTTTACACATACTCATAAAAGGAGCGAGGTGCTTACTTATTTTTTGCAGACTTTATGGTTCTCTTTAAAGCCTCACGGACTTGTGCCCACCTCTTGTGCGCTGCTCATTTATGAGCTTCAGTGCTCTCAGAAAACGCGTGCATTAAAATGCGCACATGCTTACCGATCGAGCCATTTCTTGAGAGTCATTCTTTCCTTCATGATCAGTTACCACAGCCAACGAGAGCAGAACAACATAAATCATCGTCATTATAAAACTAGAAATCTTCATAATAAGTTTGTGCGCATGCGTCTGCATTCATGCGTGAGAGTGACGGGCAAAATCTGCACACTATATTGTGTGGCTATTGAGTAAATGAGCGGCGGCTTGTGCTGTTTTCCACTCATGGCGGTTGGAGATTTGGACAGAGCTTTGGACAGATTGAGATCATTGAGGTCATCATTGAGGCAGATAGCGGGGTCTGTCTGGAAAACTCCTGGAAGGGGCGGTGTCGATCACAAGATCTGAAATGTATTATGTATTATGAAAAGGGGATGTTATTGGCTCTTTGGAGAGAAGCTCCATTTTAGCTATGGTGAATAGATTGCACCCTGTGTTGGTCCTGCTGTCTTGGATGTGCACTGGTATAATCATGGGCTGACTGAACTGTGCTTCAGGTCAAGCATCAGAACCCAGAGCTAAAAGTATAATTCATGGACATCATCCAAACCCTCCAGAGGTAGCATCTGAGGAGTGTGGAAGCAAGACTCAGACATTTTAGATGTTTTGTGTGTGTGTGTGTGTGTGTGTGTGTGTGCTCTACATTTACACTGCCCCAACTTGCTGTAGATCATGTACTTTTCACTTTTATGGATATGACAGAAGAGTTGAGCACAGTTGAATAAACATTATAGTCATTCCACTATTCTTCAACTGTCTAAATTCATACTGACTGAATCCTTTTACTCAGAAAACAACTGACTAAAACAATATCTGAGGCAGTGTGTAAATGTAGCGAATTCACAGGTATATAGGCTAGAAGTTACTGCTACTCCGTGCGCGTCTCTGTTATTAACATTACTGATATGATATTATTATTATTATTATTATAGCAAAACATTTTAGATCAATAATTCAGGAATGGTATGGTATTTTTCTATAATTAAAAAAAACAGCAGTTTAATGGCAACTGTTTTTATTCAGTATATTTTAGCTAAAAATGTATTGTTTTATAACAGCCGTACACAGCCTTTATAGTATGCTGCAATGAGCCCTAAGCATTGCGGAAAACCTTGCAGCCGAAACACCTGCCTTGGTTAGAATGCCTGAGTGCTGGTGTAAAAGGCAGAGACATAATAAAGGTAAATAGAGACAGCTCCTTTTTCCAGATCTTTTCTTTTTATTTTTATTTTTTTTTACAATTTATGGGACCTTGGGAGCCACAAAGACCAGAGTGTTTTCTCTTAGCAGATATTTTATTGAAGCTGCCAGTATGTTAAGAAAACTTTGCCAAATATTACAAAAAATGTGCAGAGAAAGAGCAAGCCAGGATAATTTTCCATTGTTGGTCCTGCCATGGACAGGGGAAGCTTCGTGGTGTGTCTTTAAAGGCTCCCTTTCCTGTTCTTATCTTTCAACTAGTGAGTTGTGATGTGTGTCAGTGCTGAAGGTCGGGCATGCCTTTGACTGCCTTGAATTGATTTCATGCTATGTTTTGGAATTGTTGTAGTTTTTAGTCTGAGATCTTCTCTGCCAAGTAGGTTACTTGGCATTTATCTCCCAGGATCTCTTGGCCCAGGACAGTAGATGTGTGGTTGCATCTGAAATTGCATACTTATATAATGTATAGTGTGTGAAAGGGAGTATGCGAGTAGTATGTCTAGATCCTCATTATAAGGAAAAGTTTCTGGATAATCTACTATGACCGGTTGGATTATGAAGTACACATTTCTTGGACACTTTATTATACCAATAGCCCACAGGAGATATGATATTCGGAAATGGCGGAAAGCGGTAACGCATTGTTACTAAGTGAAAACAAAACATTGGTCTTTATGGTAACATTTCACTTGATAAGCATCATACAAGTAAAAGTAAACATTATCCAACTTTAAATTCATGCTGCTGTCACATGACAGTCTTAATGCCGGATGCATTTATATGAACCTTTTTTTTTTTTTTTTTTTTAACAGTTTGGTAGTAAGTACCATGCGACTTCAGATGGAGCATGTCTGTTGGGGGGGGGTTATGTATGTTTAGGTGCTTGATTTATAAGAGTCTGTAAATACTATACTTTGATTTACTTGTCCTCTTACTCTTCACTTTAAGCAAATCCACCTGCTTGAAAGGGCTATACAAGAAGATGGGCCACACCGAGGACTGTATTTGTCATGGTGATCACATAGTGCCATGTGACCATGCTCTGTCTTTAATTAAAGCCACACAGGCCTCTCATAAGCCGTGTTCTGTGGCCAAGCCGACTCCGTGCAGTCGACGGGGATTTTCAGTGTTCACTTCCTGTCATAATTTTGATAAGTAGCACTGTGGATGAGGCACTGAGGCTCTGGTCAAGCTCGGTACTTAAAGTCAGTGCTGCACGATGACAGTGCTGCACAGCCCAGCCCTAACTTGCTTAATTTACTAGAACCGTTATAAGCAGTTTTAATAAGTTTGTCAAGTAATGAGCAAAGCATTGTCCCTGTTCCGAGTCGGTGCTGTTCAGGCTGTTGTTCTTAAGTTTCTGTGTGTGTGTGTGTGTGTGTGTGTGTCTGTGTGTGCATACGTACACATACTGAGCCGTACACATACGGACTGTCTCTCCTGGCATATTGCTGTGGCAAGCGTAGGCAGAGAGTGACTCTCATTATGTTGGGTGTGTGTGGGAATGGCTGTAAACATGAAATTCCCCTTGTGCAAGCGGCCTGGTTTAATCACAGCCCTGTAGCCCAGTTCGCAGTAAAGGGAAGCCACCACTGCGTCTGGCACAGTGAAGGAGGGCACGGAGGACATTAACCCCTCATTAAACCCTGCTGACCACTCACACTGACCTTCTACTACTCCTTCTCTTTTTTTTTTTTTTAAAAACATCTTTTTACGACATTTTGTTTTGTTGTTGAAATATCGCCGCAAAAACACACTCTGGAGTGTAATGTAGGTGACTGGGTAAATCAGAAACATGGATCAATGATTTGTTTTATACAATATGCAGACCTGCAAACACCTTTTGCATAGAAACTCCATATTTTTTTGTCAGAAGAGTCAGTTGACATTTCTGTCAGTAAATATGAAAAATTTTTACTGTCAGCCATGTATATCAGATGTAGTATACAGTGAAATGAAACCACGGTTCTGGTGCTACATAAAACACAGAATTGCACAAAGCAAAGAGCTAACAACATCCTGACTGCCCCCTAGGAGTATTTGTTTTTCCTTATTTTTCTGTAAAATGTTTTAATTTGTTGCTGTTGTTTATGTATGACTGACTTGGCTATCTTTAGAAAACAATACAGTTAACAGCAGTTACCTGTATTTATTAGTGGACTGGGAATACATGGTTTTAGATCACTCTGGGTAATTAGATCACTCTGAGTAATTAACCAAAGGGTTGATAGGCTTAACTTCTGTTGACCCTTTGTCTCCCGGTGGAGTCCTCTTTCTTTATGTTCGTTATAAGCAATGCCAGAAAGGCTGCCCATTGAATAGTGTAAAGAGGTGTTCCCTACTGAATGCTTTAAAGGGCCAGTCTTTCGACTCGTAGTTTAGACTCGATTTGGACACTATAGCGTTCAAGCAAGCTCTGTTGAAGTTTCCCTTTCAGTCTACATTTAAAGAATCCTGCTGAACATTCTTCGAGTTTCCAAGTCTCCTTCGGTTAATTTCCAACAGGACCTAACTAAAAAAATGTAAAAACCCACAAAAATGTAATGGTTCGATGTATAATTGTAATGGCTATATTAGTTCAAGGGCTCCTTAATCTTTTTATTCAGTGCAGGGCAACATAAATGTTCCTTACCTTTAATGGGGCGGGACTGTCTGTACCAGAAAATTACACAGGCCGAAGTGACCCCCAGTATAAGTGTGGAGATTTTGAATGTATTTATTCTGCCTTCTAATGCTAGATTAGTTTATTATTTTGTTGTGACTGTACAGATGAATGGACATTTATTTAAAATAAATATATAAAATGTTAAAAGATGAAACATTACAGATGAGACAACAGGACACTTGTCAAAAAAAGTACTTGTCCACTTTTGGTTAAGTTTCCTGAATTCTTAATCAACTTTTTTCCAACCGTTTGGTAATTTTGTTAACTGAATGTTCTTGCTGGCTGGTGTGCAGTAGCACCTGCTTTATCACAATGGAACGTTATGTTTAATGTAGCGTTCTGTTTATGCTAAATTTAACAAGTTGTTCTATGATTAAGCATGTTTCCCCCTTGTGTTTACCTGTTTGTTTAATTCTTGCTGCCTACACTGACAACAAAAACATCCGGGGGGGGAAAAAAAAACCACACACCTCCAAAAAAGCATTTTAATGAGCAAATAATTGTCTGACCCCTTTGCCAAACAATACAGTACTTGGTGGCAAAACCCTTGTTTACAGAGGTCAGCTGTTTCTTGTAGTTGGCCACCAGGTTTGCACACATCTCAGGAGGGATTTAGTCCCACTCCTCTTTGCAGATCATCTGTAAGTCATTGAGGTTACTCTGTGCATTTACTACCCTGGTCAGTTTTTAGTTGCAAGCAGTCACTGTGTTTATGGCAGCTGTGCAGCACTTCTCATAGATTAGTATCTCCTACTTTTATATAGTCATTATATCTGAGTCCTCCCTGCTTGAGAGGCCACTTCTGAAATTATAAAAAACCTTACAAAACCACACCCTAATCCCTGCTACTTAGAACTCTACTCCCATCACAACACCAAGAAATATAAAGAACTGCCCACAATTCATATGTTTAGAACACTTTACTGCTAACATCTCTTTAAACAAATCATAGGCAACCAGAATTGTATGTATGCAAGTACAAGAGAAAAATTGTGTGCACAGAATTCCAACAAAAACCTCTCTGTATTTATCATCCAGAGACTCCTGGGTCAGACTCTCACAAAAGTAAGTTGGACAGCAGTGGTGTCAAGAGGCCAGAAGTAAATTAACTGTTGGCTAACAGCACTGGCCGCAGTGGCCGGCTCCCTTGCTATAAACGTCGCAGTCCACATAAGATTATGCAAACTGACCATATGCAAGTATACCAGGCTGGGATATGAAGTGAAATAATTCTCTTAATGCTTAGCACATGTTTTCATAAACTCATTGTTGGAAGCATAGGTTGTGATATCTTACAACTCAGTCTGAGTGTTATTTCAGGGATATATGTTTCAGACATCTGGGCCTGTTTTTATAAAACATCTTAAGGCTAAAATTAGTTTATAGCCCTCCAATTTAAGGCTGAATCTTAATAATTAGCATGTAGGTCCTAAGTGAAAGTCTCCCAAATTTTCACCAAGGTTTTAAGGACTAAAATCAGCTTCTAAATCTGTGAAACGTTAGTAGTGACCAGGACTTATAAGTCACTGAAAACAAGTCACAAACTATCCTAAAATTGTTGTTGCCAGCAATCTGCCTCAGAATAAAAACATTTTAGAAATATTTGGTGATGAGCTTTTAAAAAGTTTTGCTTCAATCACGAGGGTATTAAGACTGTTGTAGAACTTGGAGATATAAACACACACATACGCACAGCAATTTGAGCTTTCTCTGTTGTAGTCCAGAATCAGAAACTCAGTACTAAAAACTTTTAACAAAATTTATAGACTAAAGTTATTTTCTTGAAACTTAGTAGTTTCTGGCTGCTGGCGATGCAGCTGTAGCGTCTTCTGCTGGGGACAGACCATGGAGATGACCCGGACTCGCCGCTGTGAGTCCCTAGTAACTTACAACTTTTTTTAAGGTTACTCGGTTAGTGTGGTTCATTTGAGTGTAAAGGCTGCCATCCAAACCCTCCAAACAACCGGACATTGACCACTAAAAAGAGAGGTCTCCGTACAGGTTGCACAATATAATAAAAAATTACTAATTTATCGCAAGGGATTTAGGTTGATGCTTTCTTAGCGAGCTAATTCTTATATGCCTGAAGCACCTGCAGCTGCTAGAGACAATTTAGAGCCAAAGCAAAGAATCACCTCAAAGGTAAGCCAGTATTTCGGTTTTAAAAGAAATGACCACATGCACACTGAAGGTCTATGTAAAGCGTAAAACTCTCCTAGGAATTTAGAAGCGAATCGCTGCATGTTCATGCAAGTGACAGCCACGCAACGTGGATGATCAGAGACATGATCTAAAGGAATTGCCAAGGCCTGTGAAATATTTGGCATGCTGAATATCTGGACCTGTCGGTGATTTCAAATCCAGCAGTGTAAAATGGGTTCTGAATAGAAAATACACAGACGAGGACTTAAAACCAAAGACAGAACAAGATACAGGACAACAGGACGTTCAGGGAAGAGTTATAGACCATTAAATTAGCAAGCATGACTCCGGTTTCCATCTTTTTAAAATATTTTTTCCTTTCTTGCCCTTTCGTTGCAAATTGGCATTCGGACAATTGAGCAAATCAGTGCGCAGAAAAAGAGTACCAAGTCTTGTTTTGTGAAAGGGTCACTTCTGAAGGGGTTATTTTACTTATTACAATGCAAATCAATTTATAACTTTTTTTCAAATGCATTTTTTAGATGTTTTTGTTGTTATTCTGTCTCCCACTGATAAAATAAACTTACTTTTAAAAGTATAGATATATAATTATAGACAATAATTTCCTTGTCAGCAGGGCATGAAATACTTTTTACCACTTGATCCTCTTTATTGGTTTAACACTTTACGTATAAATGACGTATATTACAAAAATAAAATAATTATATATATATAAATGTGTATGTATAGTAAAACAAAGTAAACTGACTGTTTTCATTTAACATTTTAGGATACAATTTTCCAATGATGAAAAGCTTTGAAAGCATATTTAGTGACAAAAATAGCAGCAAAGTGTTTGCTGGATGGACTAAATCGTGCCTTGGTAACAGGCCAACTATGCAGTTCATGATCCATGGTAAGATTTCATCTGGATTTTGACCCATTTCTGCCAGTCAAGTGTTCCTGGCTTTCAAGGGTTGGTTTCTGTCCTTTATTGCAATTACCATCGTGGATTCTTTGTTTAAAGTGAACCTAAGGAATGTGTTTAGATTGCTTGGAACTTAATATCCTGGGGTTCAAGCTGTCAGTCAAGCTGTTCAGATTCTAACAATGACAAAAACTAAATAAAGAAAAATAAAGTTAAGATACCCTTTTCCATATACGAACCATATATTTGTATGGTTAAATGTCAAGAGAGTAGTAAAGTAAAATTTTATAAGTGGTAAACAGTTGTCCAAAAAACAACATAATTGTCAATTTAAGTAAGGCAGACCAGCCTAAAAAATAAGTCAATTACAAACGTATCTTAAAAATGCACTGCGTTAAAAACAACTGATTTACATATTTACACAACATTTCAGAACACAGACATGTACGTACCCGGACTATAAAGAGCAAGCATACAACAGCATGACTTAAGATAGTTCACCACAAGATAAAGCCTCAAGCACAGAAAGGTTGCAGTTTGCTATGAAGTCACATGGATGAGATGAAGACATGCCAGTACCACAGAGCTGGAAAGAGAAAAGTGTGGAAAAAAACAAGGAACTGATCATTATCCATAATTTACCACTTCATCATCAGGATGCCATGGACAAATATAGCTATGACTGGAACTGTCTAACGTGCCGTTATTTATGATGTGACTTTTGTCAAACACAAAGCAACAGATTCAGCTATTTACCAACAATGTGCTTTACATGCTAAAACACAGTAATGTGAAACATACTATTTAAGTTTATTATGGCTCAGCAATAACATTAACTGAGCTGTATGTTTTGAAGAAAAACAGAAGTTAATTAAACTGCATTATGTCATGACAGATGTTGAGGAAGAGACCCAAATTTCAGTAATTGCTTTGGGTTGACATGCAACTGGATATGCAAAGTTTTTCCACTATAAACTGTTGCTTCATTCATTTTTTTTTGCCCTTGAATCCGGCGAGCTATATTTAACTTGACAAAATATCCTTCAAACCTGATGCCTGACATGTGCCTAAAGCCACATATACATTGTGATTTCTGAATAAACCTTTGCGATTGTTGCTTGCATGAACACGATCCGCTTTCACAATGCAGGACCTTAGTTGTTTAAATGTCAGACTGTACGACAGTTAAGAAGCGTAAAAAATGTACACGCACCAGAAGATTGGTCCGGAGTCTCAGTTATCCGTGTCATCGTTCCAAGAAACGGTCAGTAACTTGTCTTCTCTCGCTAAACCATCACAAGGACCAAACAGCAGTGATGACCCATCATAACTTACTCAT